>LR812543.1:34313257-34513498 GCA_903798195.1 Danio kyathit
GCCACTTGTATCTGTCCAGGGCTTAATTTGTGCTGGAACAAGCTGGATTCGGAACCTCTGAAATCTGATCCGGCACCTCATTTTACCGATCCCCTTCCTCCTCACACACATCCCCGCTCTTCTCTTTCTTCTGGGACTGGAAGGGCATCTAAAATTGGCTGTGTGCAAGAGTGTGTGGGTGTTTCCCAGTGTTGGGTTGTGGCTGGAAAGGCATCTGTTGCATAAAACAGGTGCTGGATAAGTTGGCGGTTCATTCCACTGTGGCGACCCCTGATTAATAAAGGGACTAAGCCGAAAAGAAAATGAATGAATATATATATATATATATATATATATATATATATATATATATATATATATATATATATATATATATATATAACTACAAACATTTTATGGTTCATTTATATGGCTCTGTCTATACCAGGAATCAGTGTTTCAAGTTGAAATTATGGTTTGTGGGAAAACACATTTGACCTCTCTCTGTACATCAGGTACCATGGGACATCACTATACTCATATCCTACCAACCACACACACACACACACACACACACACACACACACACACACACACACACACACACACACACACACACACACACACAAAAGCCCAGCAGAGGTGCGCCTCTGGTGTGTTTGTTTACACTTTACACTGGTTGCCAAGGTAAACATAAGCAGGGAGGGCTGGTGAGCATCAGCACCTCTGGCAAACGGGTGTGTGAAATCCAACCCTCGCCCCCCTGCATGTGCTTAATGCCACATGAGTTCACCATATGGAGTACTGTAATTTTCAGTGAGAACTCAAATTTGAAGCCTTCTTTTCAGACTTTAAAAAGATCGACTGGCAGATTATACTGTAATGGTTTCAGATTGCAATGCAAACATCCTTTAATAAAATAATACAATTAATATTTCAGAAATAAATTTGCCATTATTTACTTACATCCAAACTAGGGTTGGGCCAATAGACGATGCTATCGTCCATCGTCGATGGCCAATAAACTTCACAATGCTGAGCCGGCATCGCGATCCATCTCCCCGCCCCACATTTATATTGATATATAACTTATTATTTGCATGTCATCTTAATAGCAATAACGGTCTTTTCATGAGCTGTGTTATATTTTACTTATAGCTGCCGTTTGCACGGCTGACAGCATCGTGAGGATTAAATACATCATGAGGATTATACAGCACCTCTCGTGCTTAAAATGTGTAGATTCAGTGGCAAACGCTGTTACCTGTAACCCCCGTCCCACAGACTTTACAGTGAATGGCTTTAGTCATTTTCATAGCGGACTTGAAGCCACTGGAAGTCTTTTATCCACTCTTGGAAAAGTGTAAATGGTGGATTAACATTCAGCACATGATCACTAATAAAATGTGCCATTATTAGTAACGTTAGGGTTTCTAAAACTAAATCTGTCAGTGTTATTTTCATTCTCTCATCTTCAGCGCTTCACATTTCCGCGGTTGCAGCTCCTGTCATGTGAAGGTGGAAGTCATTGACTGAGTGATTGACAACTGATATTAACCAATCCATTCGCGTTCAGTTCTAGAGCAGTGGGCCAATAAGAAGAGCACAAAGGCCGGGCAAGCATTCCGGGCTTTTTTTACTTCAGCAAGTTCACAATCGCATAACAACTGTTTTAATCTGTTCCTGAGCGCTGCGTTTGGCGTCTTTAGGTGCAAAGATGCATCCTGCATAAATGTCTCCTAAATCCGTGCACGCGGTGAGGATTTTGCAGTGAAAACAGGTCGCACGGTGATGATTTATGCACTAGCACAAATGCTTTCAAATATATATTTAAGGTCGCATAAAATTTTGGCCGCATACACCAAAACGGTCGAGCCCTAGCATCTTTACTTGTTATTATTTCCTCATAATAATAGTAGTAAAATAAGGAAGTTATCATTAATCACAATACAAATTACAGTGAACTCCAAACGAACTCTTGTCTCGTCTCCGCCACCAGCTGTGGGGAAAAAGCCACTATGACACAGATCACTCTGCTTACTCATGTCAGAGTCCCGCGGAAAAAAAGTGATTGACAGGTGGTAATTTGTGTATAACTTTATTTATTTATGGTTTGGTTATGGGTAAAGCAAAGACCATGTGGGTCAGGTAGTGAAAACGATACGCTACAATTATTAAATTTGTTATGAATTAATTGATATTTAACAACAACCACCCCCACCCCGCCTACGACGACGATACCATCGTCCATCGCCGATGTTCACATTCGACATCGTACGATGCCAAATTGGTCAACATCGCCCAACCCTAATCCAAACCTATATATGCTGGGTTCCACAGATTAAAAAAAAATCAGGGCATCACATAATAAAATCACTCAAGTTTAAAGAGATAAGATAAATAAAAATAATAAATCTTAATAATATTAATTTAAATAATTTCAACATAGGCTCATTCTGAAAACGTAGCCCTATATACTATTTCTGAAGAGCGCGAATTATGTAGCCAGATGGCTAAATTTCATCTTTTGAATTGACGCTACGGGGTGGTATGATGCAGTTTCCTCAAAAAGCGTACACAGAGGCCTCTGGTGGATTCGTGAAAACAAAAACTGCAAAAAACGTAGCTCCTGGGACATATTTTGCGATCTCCAGAAATGTATATAGTGGTACATTTTCAGAATGAGCCTGGGTTAAATAATTGCCTTATTTGATGGTCTTGATTTGATTACTTGACACTAGAAACTATTTGGGATCTTGAGAAACTCTTTGAAACTTTAAAGAACCATGCCAGAATTTCTTCCTCCTCACAATTCACCTCTTGTGTGTTTATATTTCCTTTCCCCCCTCAGCTGTCTCCTGACATAAGGAGAAGGGAACAGACTTATTTACCCTTCATGAAGCACAGTCAGGCGTTAAGTACAGACTTGATCTGAGTGTTTATGTACCTTAGAATATCTAGTGGGGCCAATTACAGCTCAGGACAGCCCAATCTCCAAGGAAGCGTTCTTCACCACAGCACAAAGATCTCCATTTCCAGATGGCATAACATGAAGGGAACACAGTGATCCATTTAGTTCCTTCGAATCTGTGACCAATTTTGGATCATCCTCATGCTCAATTTCACTTCCTAAATTAGACTCAAGTCATGGAAATCCTTACGGCTAGCTTGTATAGGCAGAATTAGAGACTAAAACAGCAACCTAGTACTTGATTGAAGAGCTTTAGCTATTTACCTGTGTAAAAATACAACCCCAAAACAAAAAAAAAAGATATGGAAAACGCTAATAAAAAAATGAAAGTAGTGAATTCCAAATTTACTTTGACTTGTATTTCATTGCAGACAATATGAACACAAAATATTTCATGATTTCAAAATAGTTCAGCGCTTCCATTAATGCTGAAAGATACATAGAGATTTTGGAGCACAATATGCTGCCTTATTTTGAAGGGACGCCCATGCATATTTCAATAAGACAATGCAAAACCACATTCTGCACACATTGCAAAGTCCCAGCTGCGAAGGAAGAGGATACAGGTACTTGACTGGCCTGCCTGCAGTCCTGACCTGTCTCCAATAGAGAATCTGTGGGGCATTTTGATTTGGTTGTATGTTTTGGACATAAATGTTAACTGCTAACCTAAAACGCTGAAGTGTAACACTCACTGAGTGACTGATTTCGTACCATAATGTGTGCTAAGCGCTAATTTAAAACGTTATAACTATACAATACATGTTTGTAACCAATTTAAACAACTAAATTCCAGTCATGGAAATCTTTGTGAATAGGTTGTGTTTACAGAAAATTAGCTTCTAGCACAAAACACTAGGACAAGTTTGTTTTGTTTGGGTTTATATTTGTGTACAAGTATTAGCATAATGGACTACCAAATGATTAGCATACTCCAAAAATTATACAAAAACATATACTTGGTCTGATTTAGTGATTTCAGCTTCAAGACATTATACTAAAGGGGCATCACGGTGGTGCAGTGGGTAGCACGATTGCCTCACAGCAAGAAAGTTCAAGCCTCGGCTGGGTCAGTTGCCATTTCATTGTGGAGTTTGCATGTTCTCACTGTGTTTACGTGGGTTTCTTCCGGGTGCTCCGGTTTCCCCCACAAGTCCAAAGACATGCGCTAGCTAGTAAAACATATGCTGGATAAGTTGGCGGTTCATTCTGCTGTGGCGACCCCTGATTAATAAAAGGGACTAAGCTGAAAATAAAATAAATGAATGAATGAATGAATGTGACGACTAGATAAATACATATACAACCATAAAACGTTACGGACGAAACTTTGACATAAAAAATGTTATGCACATTACTTTAATGGACTAGTGGTTAATCTCATACTCTCATTGGCAGCATGAGATTAAATTAATCTTTTTTGTTGTTGTATTGTTTTGTTCTATTTCTGCTACATTAAAAATGCCCCATATTTCTTCCCCCTCTTTGCTGTGTCATTATTTAACAAGCCCCCCATATACTCTTTTAACAGTTACTCTGCAGCC
Source organism: Danio kyathit (assembly GCA_903798195.1). Taxonomy (NCBI): domain Eukaryota; kingdom Metazoa; phylum Chordata; class Actinopteri; order Cypriniformes; family Danionidae; genus Danio; species Danio kyathit. Next base: position 34,317,752 of record LR812543.1, read on the forward strand.
TCAGAGGAGGAAAAGTAGGGCAGGATGTCTTCCAGCGCTCCAAACACCGCACGTCAAAACTAGGAGAACATGACCAGCAGCCTGGAGCATCTGATGCCATATAGTCTCAATGCGGGAAGGAGGGGTATAATCCAAAAGTTTCCACTGTAAATTACAGACTGGGTCAATCATGGCTTTCTAAATCAGGTAAAATGGATGAAATTACCATGAAATCCTTCAGCCAGACCAGTAATATTTATTCGCAACCTTCTGCTACATATTTAAGGGAGCACTATATGACTGCAAAAACAATTACATTGCCTACAGTGATGTGCAAATGTTTGGGAACCCATTATAGAGTGAAAATGCAAATAATCTATTCTTTATAAAATTAGAAATATATATATATTTTTTTTATTTAGTACTGTCCTAAGTATGATATTTTACACAAAATATGTTTGTATGGTCCACAAGACAAAAAAAAATATTAAAATATTAAAATAACCCCTTCAATTATTCGTGAACCCTTGGGGTTTTTTTTTTTTTTTTGAATGATTTACAAGTTGATGATTTGTTCATGTGGCTTTGGTTGTTAATGAGTCCCTTGTTTGTTATGAACAGTAGAACCACCTGCTGTACTTCAAAAAAAATGCTCCTTGTCCTGCAGATTCTTTAGCGTTCCAGTATATTTCACATATTTTCTACCTTTCCAGCAGTGACTGTATGATTTGAGACTTAACTTTTCACACCAAGGTCAACTGATGGACTGAAACTCAATTGAGGAACTGAAAGCCAACTATTAAAAAAGGTTTAAACACTCATTGATGCCCCAGAAGGAAACATGGTGCATTAAAAGCCAGGGGGTGAAAACTTTTGAACAGGATGGCGATGGCCAAATTTTTTTGTTAACATATAATTTTTTACATTTAGTACTGCTCTTCAGAAACAGCATAAGAAACTTATGTTAGTTTGGAGCACAAATGAAGTATAATTTACCTCGATTTTTAAATTCCAAAAGTTTCCACCCCCTGGCGTTATGGAAATATGGAAATCATACATAACTACTTTTGCAGGGGGTTATTTTAATAATTTCTACTATTTTTCTGTCTTGTGGATTATATGTAAACATATTTTATGTAAAATGTCTGACTAATGTCAGTAATACATAAAAAATAACATGCATTCTTTATTATCTCTATCTTTTTTTTATAAAATGTACAAGTATTCACATATACACATTCTGAAAGAGGTTTCCAAACCTTTGCATAACACTATACTGTATATATGAGCTATTATATACACTTCCTGACTAAAGCCTTGTTGCCTATCCAAGTTTTAGGAACAACAAGTAATAACTTGACTTCTAGTTGATCATTTGGTAGGGGAGAGAGTCAGCACTTTCAAGTTTCTTGGAGTACACATCGCTGAGGATCTGACATGGACTGTCCACACAGACGCAGTGCTGAGGAAGGCACAACAACGCCTCTTCTTCCTCAGGCGTATCAGGAGGTTTGGAATGAGCCCCCACATCCTCTGCTCGTTCTACACCTGCACTGTAATCCTGACTGGCTGCATCACCACCTGGTACAGAAACAGCACCAGCAGCAATCGCAAAGGTCTACATAGGATTGTGCGAACTGCTGGACGCGTAGTAGGAGGTGAGCTTCCCTCCCTCCAGGACATCTATACCAGAAGGTGCATGAGGAAAGCCAAGAGAATCATCAGCGACTCCAGCCACCCGAGCCATAGACTTTTCTCTCTGCTACCCTCAGGCAGACGGTTCCGCAGCATCCGGTCACGCACCAGCCGACTGAAGGAAAGTTTCTTCCCTCAGACTATCAGGCTGATGAACACTTAACACACCCCACACAAACTCTTCCATACCCCTCACTGCACACCATCAAGATGCATCTGCACTTTAACAAATTCATACTTAAAACAATACTGCCTACCACTATGTGTACACCTATCCATCGTACGTATCGCTGTCAACATTGCCAATTTTACATTGTCTCGTTTTTTTTGTATGTTGTTGTATATTGCACTGTCTGTATTTTGCACTGTCTGTATTTTGCACTGTCGTTGTATTTGCACTATCTGTATTTTGTCTGGAGCCAGCACCTAAGCTTTTCACTCATCATAGCACACATGCTGCTGATGATGTGACAATAAAAGTGATTTGATTTGATTTGATCTTTGATCAATATTTGATTAATATTGTGTATGACCCCTATGATCTTTCATCTTCAATGCCTCCTCCTTCATCTTACCCCAGACATGCTCAATAATATTCATGTCTGGAGACTGGGCTGGTCAATCCTGGAGCACCTTGACCTTCTTTGCTTTCAGGAACTTTGATGTGGAGGCTGAAGTATGAGAAGGAGCGCTATCCTGCTTAAGAATTTGCCCTCTCCTGTGGTTTGTAATATAGTAGGCAGCACAAATATCTTGATACCTCAGGCTGTTGATGTTGCCATCCACTTTGTGGATCTCTCACACGCCCCCATACTGAATGTAACCCCAAACCATGATTTTTCCTTCACCAAACTGGACTGATTTCTGTAAGAATCTTGGGTCCATGTGGGTTCATGGATGTTCAACAGATGACTCATCGGAAAAATCAACCTTCTGGCATTTTTCCAAATGATCAACTAGAAGTCAAGTTATTATTTGTTGCTCTTACAACTGGGATCGACGACAAGACTTATGTCAGTTAGTGTATGAGCATTATAACTCAGTGTAAAAAAAAAAAGATGGAAAACAACATGATCTACCATGTTAATGTACGAAGGATCAAGGTTTCCTGGTTAGCATTAATACTTAGCACCTTCTACACAGTTAGGCCCAAGTATACTGTATATTTCTCAAGTGACTACATTTCTGTGGTTTCAAAGGTTGACAGATGCCAATTTTGTCCCTTTGGGGCTTAAAAAATGTCATTTATATCATGGGTTGCAATAGAAGAAAAACTGGTTTGGTACACTTAGCACCGTGAACATTCCTTTATAAAGCAAATACAGGATGACTGATACAAAAGATTTCTGAAAAGAATATATGTACATGCAAATATCAACCTTCCACCTCAGACAGATAAAAAAAGTGGTCTTTTTTAATGTCATACTAATATTGAAATGTATTTATTTTTCTAGCTGTGGCATCTTTATAGATTTAGTAAGAAGATAATGAAAGCAGAGGCAGAAAACTGTTTGAATTCTATGGGTAGGAGACGAGTCATGTTTGCATCTACCCACTTACAGTAAGGTAACCTAAGGCTTTTATTTGGAAACACTGGTAATGAAATATTACTGCCAGTGGTGGAAAGAGTACTGAAAAATCATACTCAAGTACCATTACTTGCCTAAAAATGTGCAAGTAGAGTAAAAATATCTGTTGTAAATATTACTCAAAGTATGAGTAAAAAGACCTATCAAAAGTACTCAAGAGTAGTGAGTAGTGAGTATTACGCTGTAAAAAGCTGATGTGTTTACATGTGATTTGTGGATGTGTGTAAACGTAACATTCTGTAGTGATGTCAGATGACCAAAATTCTATGTCTAGCCAGCGTCTAAGGACGTTAATATTTGGTTGATTTTAGGTTGTGTTAGAAAGTGACCAAAATCCAATGTCAAGCCAACATCTTATAAACCATTGACATCAAATACTGACATTTATTCGTCAGGTTTGGCAACCAAAATCCAATGTCTGATAGACGTAATAGTGGTAACGTCCACACAACGTCAAGCTGTAACATCATTAGATGTTAATATTAGGTTAGATTTAGGTAGTGATGTCAGATGACCAAAATTCTATGTCTAGCCAGCGTCTAAGGACGTTAATATTTGGTTGATTTTAGGTTGTGTTAGAAAGTGACCAAAATCAAATGTCAAGCCAACATCTTAAACCATTGACATCAAATACTGACATTTATTCATCAGGTTTGGCGACCAAAATCCAATGTCTGATAGATGTAATAGTGGTAACGTCCACACAACGTCAAGCTGTAACATCATTAGATGTTAATATTAGGTTAGATTTAGGTAGTGATGTCAGATGACCAAAATTCTATGTCTAGCCAGCGTCTAAGGACGTTAATATTTGGTTGATTTTAGGTTGTGTTAGAACGTGACCAAAATCCAATGTCAAGCCAACATCTTAAACCATGACATCAAATACTGACATTTATTCGTCAGGTATGGCAACCAAAATCCAATGTCTGATAGATGTAATAGTGGTAACGTCCACACAGCGTCAAGCTGTAACATCATTAAATGTTAATATTAGGTTAGATTTAGGTAGTGATTTTAGATGACCAAAATTCTATGTCTAGCCAGCGTCTAAGGACGTTAATATTTGGTTGATTTTAGGTTGTGTTAGAAAGTGACCAAAATCCAATGTCAAGCCAACATCTTAAACCATTGACATCAAATACTGACATTTATTCGTCAGGTATGGCGACCAAAATCCAATGTCTGATAGACGTAATAGTGGTAACGTCCACACAACGTCAAGCTGTAACATCATTAGATGTTAATATTAGGTTAGATTTAGGTAGTGATGTCAGATGACCAAAATTCTATGTCTAGCCAGCGTCTAAGGACGTTAATATTTGGTTGATTTTAGGTTGTGTTAGAAAGTGACCAAAATCAAATGTCAAGCCAACATCTTAAACCATTGACATCAAATACTGACATTTATTCATCAGGTTTGGCGACCAAAATCCAATGTCTGATAGATGTAATAGTGGTAACGTCCACACAACGTCAAGCTGTAACATCATTAGATGTTAATATTAGGTTAGATTTAGGTAGTGATGTCAGATGACCAAAATTCTATGTCTAGCCAGCGTCTAAGGACGTTAATATTTGGTTGATTTTAGGTTGTGTTAGAACGTGACCAAAATCCAATGTCAAGCCAACATCTTAAACCATGACATCAAATACTGACATTTATTCGTCAGGTATGGCAACCAAAATCCAATGTCTGATAGATGTAATAGTGGTAACGTCCACACAGCGTCAAGCTGTAACATCATTAAATGTTAATATTAGGTTAGATTTAGGTAGTGATTTTAGATGACCAAAATTCTATGTCTAGCCAGCGTCTAAGGACGTTAATATTTGGTTGATTTTAGGTTGTGTTAGAAAGTGACCAAAATCCAATGTCAAGCCAACATCTTAAACCATTGACATCAAATACTGACATTTATTCGTCAGGTATGGCGACCAAAATCCAATGTCTGATAGACGTAATAGTGGTAACGTCCACACAACGTCAAGCTGTAACATCATTAGATGTTGATATTTGTTTGATTTTAGGTTTGACGTTGGACAGTGACGTTGGCCTGACATTGGGTTCTGACGTCAACCTGATTTTCATTTCCAAACAAAACATAATGTTCCCACGACATCTGTCAATCTGACGTCATGTTGACGTCTTGTGCCTGCTGGGCACAAGGCCAATTCGTTCATCATACAGTAAACATCCGTCATCTTCTCATCAGTGGCATGCATCTAAGGTCAATGCGTCTAAAGATTTTGGACATCTTCTTGAACATTTTTAATGCTTCCAAACAGTTTGCTGCAATTATAAATCGCCCATGTCTTCAGGTAGATCATTATGATGTGATTTACCTTTTATATGCGATTTGATTGGACAGGAATCACAGGTCTGATTTTTTTAATCCCCATAGACATGAAAAAATAAAGTAGTGACTGCAGGTTGAAGGAAAGTAGTGAAGTAAAAGTACCAATACTGCCCTAAAATGTACTCAAGGAAAAGTAAAAGTTCACATTTTTAAAACAAATTTCTAAGAAAAACTACTCAATTACAGTAGTTTGAGTATTTGTAAGTTGTTACTTTACACCACTGATTACTGCACATTTAATATGGATCTAAATCTTAACAGGTTGTCTCTTGAGATCATGTGGTCGGATACTGTACACATCTGTATATAGCCTGTATAAGTAACAGAGTGAGTGAACTTTTAGTGACCTGTAAATATTGGAGCGCTGATATACTGTGTAAACAATTTGTATAAGTCACTGATATATTTAAACAAAAAACTTTCTCTATCATTCATTCCCAAGCAATACCCTTGTTTTTGTCAGACATGCATTTGGCAGACATGTTAGGTCTTAACATAATGGATTAGGTGTAAAGGTATTAACCAGGATGCTTTTAATGAATTGGGGCTGGCAGTTCCAAACAAACATTTCACAGACCTTCAGACACTGCAAGAAGCCCCAGAACAAAGAAATGAAGGATTCTATTGTGCTCCAGTATCAGCGTATCAGTTTAAACATGCTGAAACATGAGGTTAGCATTTAGCTTTAGCATTTTTCAAATCATAATAGAACCAAATACTGCAGTGTTTATTATAATGTATTTAACTACTCACATTATTATTGCTATTATTAGTATTATGATTATTATTACACACAATATTTTTACATTCAAGAAGATTAATCAACTAAACAACTGACTTTCCATTTTGTGCTGATTTTAAAGTACCCCATTACACTATTTAAGCTCTTAATTTTGTTTTAGAAGTCTTCGACGACATGGTTTACATCCATTTATGTTCAAAAACATTAATTTTCTCCTAATGTGCATTGCAGCATTCACTAAAACAGTTTTTAATAGACTTATTGTGAAATATATGGAAATATTTTTGGGGGGCACGATATTTGGTAGCAGATTTTTAAAATATAAATAATGATTATAATAATTTTTGTCAATGTCATAAACATTTAGTGAATGGGAATGTACATCATGGTGAGATTGTGTATAAATATATCACACATTTTTACAGCCCATGTCAGAAATAAAACAAGTCTTTCTCATGGATTAGCTTTTGTTGTACAGAAAACAGCACTTTCACGACAATACGACAACACAAATCAAACAGCTACAGTGTTTGAGGGTCAAAGCAGACCTTGTTTTGCAGGCAGCCAATGACCAAAGGCATTATAGGATTATGCTAATTTGTTACAAACCTACATATGTTTGTGCAGGAAGCAAGACTGGAATTACTAATGACTCTTTACAGGCATGATAACACAATTGGTTCTTTCTATCGGAACTCTTTTTTTAAAGGTGCTTTAAAGTTTTTGACTCTTCTAAAGCATAAAAATACCATAATATGTTTGCAGATATTTAAAAAACATGCCAAGTGAACATTCTGGTTTATCTGAAAAACAATAAAGTCAGATATTCTGCTTTGAAAATGTTTTTGTTTCGGTCATTTAACTCACCCAATGCCAATTATATTTCAGCATCCGGCTGCCTTGGTGGAAAACAGCTACAGAACACATGAGGTGGTTAATTAGCAAATAATATAAATATTACAACTGTAAACATTAGGTGAGTGAGTTACATTGTAACTCCGTCTGTGTCCTAACAACATGCTAAGTGATGAGATATATAGTGATAAGCAATTTGGCTGTTTGCACCAGACGAAACATGACAGAAATTTAAATAAAGCCATTCAGAAGCACAGAATAGTGCACTTACTGCACTCCAACAAAATGGTAAGGTTTATAATCTAGTTAATGCATATTAAACCTCTTTAACATTATTATATCGATAGTCAGGCTTGCTCCTGTTGATGTTGTCAATCTGGCAACCTACGCTTGCATGTGTTTTGAACCAAGCGTGAAATACCTAGTTCAACCACTTGGTGTCAAACTTACATACTGCACCTTTAACTTTTATATTTACAAACTACTACTGTATTTTATATTCAACTGAGGCCTTAAAGCCACTTTAAGAGTTTACATTTAGGTCAATAAACTAAAGATTTTATTTTTAAAACTAGTGGAAAATTAGTTGATGAATAATTTTTTTGTCATATTATTTGTCAATGACATTTCTCACTGATTGACACTAAAGTAAAAAAATTAGTTCGTTTTAAATTATAAAAACCATCAACAAATAAATACTAAATGAAAATGTACATTTTTATATAAATACCCAGTATGACTAGGGATGCAACGATTAACCGATTTCACTATTAACCGCGATTTAATTCGTCATGGTTAATTAATCGTAACAGCTTCTCAACAGCGCGTTTCTGCACGAAACAAAAGCGCTGCAACTAAACAAAGTTATGCCAACTGTGTACTAGTTTACAGTTCAGAGCTTGTACATGAGGCTAATATGTACACACACTAGATTAAAGGCTGATTTTAACTATGGCTGAGGCTATTCACTAAGGGGCGTTCACATATCCCATCTTTTGCGCGTGCAAGTTCGTTATTTCCAATAAATGAACGAGGCTCGCGACGCACTCACGCTCACGCTCAGCTTCATTCTTTATGGAATATACACATTTCTACTCCAAAGAGAAAAAAAACTACAAAATGAGAATGCCAAACAATTTTGTAATCTAGTTCAGCAGCCTTTGACTACATTTTTCTCTTTAAAAAGGAAATACTGAGCTAATAGCTTAGATTTACATTAGACAAATACTATTTTTTATATTATTTTTATTTATTTATTCTTATTTTTATTTATTTATTCATTCAATGTTCTGTCATTTAATTTGTGTAAAATTCATACTTATGTTTAAATGCCAAAAAACTTTTTTCACTTATTTTTAAGTCCAAAAAGAATTGAACTATTGATTGTTTTTATTATTATTTTGTGCAGTATTATTTGGTTACTGAGCAGCGGTAAATAACATAAAAAATATTTTACTAAACTAGTAGTGTTCTGAAATTACTGTGTGTTGTTAACTGTGAAACCGTGATTATTCCTCAGACTATACTCGTACAACCAAAATCTATAATCGTTGCATCCCTAAGTATGACATAAGCAATAATTTGCAGCATGCCTCATTAAATGTCAAAAAATGTCAGTCAGTGGGAGAAGAAACACTAAGAGCAGGGATAAAGAAATCCAAAATACACTTCTTTTACCTCAGTACATCCCTAAGTACATCAATTTGTAAATAGTTAAAAAAGAGAATAAAGTCTGGTAAAATGGATAAAATTACTATGAAATCCTTCAGACAGAGCAGTAATATGCTTTACAATACTCTCTTTTTTGTTTAACAGAAGAAATAAACTCATACAAGTTTGGAACAAGTGAGGAAATGATGACATATTTTCATTTTTGGGTGAACTATCCCTTTAATGCACTCATTAAAAACTTTTTTCTTTCAGTTTTTTTGCTATTTCCCAGAAAAATGCAATACTGCACATCGCTGACTTGATTTATAGTGTTTTACACATTTTAATATCAGACATAACTTAATAATAATAATAATAATAATAATAATAATAATAATAATAATAATAATAATAATAATCTAGGCCTGAACAATACATCGTTTGAGTATCGGTATCGCAATGTATGTATCCACAATAGTCACATTGCAGAATTTCATTACTTATGAAAGATTAAACGATGATATTGTATATTATTGTATAAAATTATGTATACAATGATGACCATGTTATTTTATGTTTGATTGTTCAATTTCTATATTTCAATACTGTTAGACTCCGCAGAAAACCATAAAGCACTATTTACCTTTTGTTTTTGCTCTGTAGTTTTTATATATGCTTGTAATTTATTATATGTTCCACAGATGTACTGCATAGAAAAAGGCTTGATCACCCCAGTCGATTTAATTAATGAAATCTTTTCAATTGGAGCTATTCAAATCATCTGGTGAAATTATATTCATATCGCAATGTATATCGCAGCAAAACAAAATAAAAAGATTTTTCCAATACCGTGCAGCTCTACTTGTAATCATCATCAGCCAGATTTTCTGCATCAGTGCAACAGTTTATAAACAGTTAAAGAACGGATAAAAAAAAATAACCCACTCACATGTAAATCCACTTCTAGAAACAACCTGGCCATATTTCAAGCTTTCAAGCATGAGCCAAGCATGAGTAATCAGCAGTTCCTATTGGACCACAGCACTTGTGGATGAGAGGCTAAATATGAAGAGTTTGGCACTACTGGAATGTAGCAGCTCAAAGCAAATTAACAGAGCTCTGTTAAAAATGTTGCCATCATGCTAAAACAAAAGACAAGCGTTCTGCCTTGAAGACAGTATGAAAAGTCATCTCCAAACCTTTTTATATTCGCAAAATGATATTTTTTAAGGGACACATTATATTCAACAAGTAAAATATGCTTTATTTGTCCTTTTTTAGAATTTTGTAATAGAAAGCTTTTAGTCATCCAATTTCAGCAATACAATATGTTAATTTTGTGAATTCACACAAATTATCCAGTTGTGAGCTATAGAGTTGTCCCAGCAGGCACAGGATGTCAACATGATGTCAGATTGACGTTGTACCCCACGTTTTGGGTGGAAATGAAAATCAGGTTGACGTCAGAACCCAACGTCAGACTGACGTCAGTGTACAACGTTGGACAGACATTGGATTTTGGTCACTTTACAATGCAACCTCAAAACAACCAAATATCAACGTTTAATGGCTGATTTAGGAGCCAATCACACCGAACGTGCTTTTTGCGTTGAGAGGCGCATCTTTTGAATAGGTTACTAATGGCCGCGAGCGGTTTGTGTGCTGCTTATGTTCCCTGCACGCCTCACGTTTTAACCGCCTGCTGCGCCTAGCGTTTTTGCCGTTGCGTGCTCGCAGTTGAAAAAGTCAACTCTGAGTGGAAAAAGCATGTTATGTCAGTTACGTTTTTTTTTTTTTATTCTCCAATCAATTGAAAGCAGAGGTGGAGCTTCCATTGAGGTGACAGCAGTGTTCGTATTGTCAAGACGACTACGGAGCCTTTTGAAGATGCAGCTGGTCGCTATTTCAGGTTATCCAGAGCAGTATGACTTTACAAATCTTGAATATCACAATATTATTAAATAATACAATTATAACAATATCAACAGCAACACTTGCGCACAATACGCAGCTGATTCAGTCTTTGTCTTGCGACATAAAAAAGTGCACTGCACTTCATTTTTGTTGTCAACAAAAAAGGCAGTGTGGTGTAGGGTTGGGCCGATAGACGATGCCATCGTCCATCACCGATAGACATCACGATGCTGAGCCGGCATCGCCAATCCTCCGCTCCGCCCTCGTCGCAAAGCCGCTCGTGAAAAATACACACTCAGGCCCCGTTTACACTAATACAGCGTAGTTTTAAAATGGCATTTTAGAACGAAAATGACCCACGTCAACGCTGGCGTTTTATCTAACATATCTGAACAGCCCTCCGTCCGCTGAAAACGGACATCACGTGACCACACCCACACACACAGCCACAGCCACACACACACACACACACACACGCACACACTGTCAAGTGCTCGACGGAGCTCCAGAGAACAGCGTACGTCGGACAGTTTATCAAGGATGTAGCGCTGGATCGCGTCTCACTATAGCTGTTAAACGTGATATCATTAGACTCTTTTGAATCTATCAGGTAACATGTCACAGCATCAGGTACAGTGTTTCAATCTTTCACTTTCACGCTTGTACTTAGTAATTTTAGCGAAACCCTCAGATACTGTTGGTTGTGCACCTTTTTTACCAACCAAGTTTGTCGAAGCTATTATAGTGACACCAGGGCCGGAGAAAGCTCAACTGGCGCTCTAGGCAAACAAAGAGAATGCTGCCCTCAAACCGAAAGTTATGCTGCCTTCAATCCGAAAAAGCCGGCAGAGAGAGGTTTGTTGCGGACGAAAGCGAAGGGGGGAGACGTGCCGCATACGCCATCCTGACTGCTCTGCCGCCCTAGGCAGGCGCTATGGACGCGCCATGGCGTCCTCCATGGACACGCCGGCCCTGACTGACACAGATCACTCAGGTCTACTCATGCCAGAGTCCCGGGGAAAAAGTGATTGACAGGTGGTAATTTGTGTGCGACTTATCTTTACTTATTTATGATTTGGTTATGAGTAAAACAAGACCATGCGGGCTAGGATGTTGAAACGGTAGGCTACAAATAATTAATTTGTTATGAATTATTTAATTATTCATAAATAATTAATTCACCTTTGCCTATGAAGACGATGCCATCGTCCATCGCAATGTTTCACATTAGACATCGTACGATGCTAAATTGGTCAACATCGCCCAACCCTAGTGTGGTGCGCCTCGCATTTTTGGAATGTAAAATCGTGTTCGGTGTGCTCGGCCCCTTATACCTTGCTTTGAGCGATCGCCGTGGCCCATGCCTTGCGCATTGCATTGCATTTACAGTATACTTCTGCGAGCTGTTTATGTTGCTCAGCAATAACACTTCCAAAACACTAGCTGGCAGTGAGGTTTTTATGTTCCTATGTGTCGAGTTTATTTGCAGGCGTTTTGTTTTTTCTGAATGCTACCTTAAAGTACAAGTAGCTAAAACTTGCTTATTCAGACAAGTAGGTATCGCTGCAGCCCAGAGACCTCCAAGTGGGAGGTATTACACCGCAAGTAGGTTGGGTGACCTCTAAGTGGGAGGGATTTATGCTGCAGGTGGGCTGAATTTAGGTGGTGTAGGTGGAGTAGACATTAATAAAATACACCAGGTTACTGTGAGGTTGAGTTTAGGGTTGATATAGGTGTAGACGCTAATAAAACACAACAGGTTATACTGTGAGGTTGGGTTTAGAGTTGGGGTAGGTGTAGACATTCATAAAGCACAATATTGGACTCTGCGTCATGTACAAGACATTAAATTAAAAAAAAACTCCAGTTTTAAACAGTCCACTTGGAACTCAAGTCCAAACCACTTGAAGCTGGCTCCGACCTCTGTTTATACCCTTCGCCATTCAGAGGCGGAAACCAGTGGAAGTGCAAAAACTTAAATCAAAAGGTAAATACAAAACAAAGGTTTCCATATTGAGCTCAGTCACAGGACTCGACACTTTTAAACACTCGCTCCAACGAGCTCGCTGCTCCAACCGGCTTGCCGCACACACTTGCAAGGCTACCAAGCCGACCAATCACATAGCTTGCGCTATGCATCATGTAGTTACATTTTTTTGAGAGATGCGCATCAGGCGGCATCGACCATACGAGTGTGCTTGATGCAAAAGTATAAATCAGCCTTAATTATGTTATAGCTTGACCTTGAGTGGACGTTACCACTATGACGTCTATCAGACATTGGATTTTGGTTTAATATTTGCTGTCAATATGACTTTGGTTTAAGATGTTGGCTCAACCTTGGATTTTGGTCACTTTCCAACACAACAAAGAACTTTCGTCACCTGACATCACGACCTAAATCTAACCCATATTAATGTCTGATGACATTGTGTGCCTGCTGGGGTGTATCATCGGCGTAACAGTGGAAACAAACATTTTTAATGATACTTATTTAGATTAACAATTTTTTATGCTATAACCTAACGATAGCAAATATAATGTAAAAAAACGAGGGATCAAGGACCGAGCCTTGAAGTACCCACCCACACACAGTGTACTTTTGATCAATACGATGCCTCATCATCAACTAATGAAAAATGTATAACGTTCCAATAGGTTAGACGTGAACCAAGCCAAGCAGTTACAATAATACCAACATCATTTTCATTAATATCTAGATGAATGTTATCATCAATATTATCAAACGCAACACAAGGTCCAACAACACTAACAGAGAAATGCTACCACAATTGGACGATCAGCGAAGCGTTTCCCAAACAACAACGTAACTCACTGCTGAACTATCATAGTAACAACTTTTTAGGTGAAAATTCACGTTAAGTAATTTTTTTTGTTCTGTTTAAATTATATAGTTTTACACTTTTTTAATCCAATATTAGTTTCAGTACAGTAAAAACATGCATTTGTTTTTTCATGTTAATGTAAACGGCACATATACTGTATAGGGCCCATGTTTCTTTTACAATCGTTATGGTGAATACTCCATGTTCTATTTTAAAACATAAAATCACTTACAACATCTCTTATAGCCAATAAATCAGATATATTGTCAAATATTGATGTAAAAACTACTTGAATTTATTTGTTGCCATATTTACATTTAGGTTCCCAAATCCTATATTTTTTTGTTTTCCCAAGCTTTGGAGATGTAACAGATTTCTGCTTGTAAATCATAGGTCAGCTATAGCTTTTGGTATGAGCCACGGCTGAATTCTAAATGGCATAAATGATTTTTCCTTCTGAACCCCGGTACACTTGCATCATCGAGCTGCTGTTTTGTGTATGGCTGTTGCTAAGTGATGGCCACGAAAGCAAAGCAACAAAATGGAAAGATGCACATCGTTGTCGTTCTGCTTTTACTGAATTTTTTGGTTCTGGACATACAGAAAACGACTCGCGTCCATCTACCACAAAAATATTATAAACGATCAGAACATAACGCGATGTCTGCAGAAGCTGTTTTTGGAGGAGACAAGCCGACATTATCACTTTGATTGCCCTGGCTCATTCCCGCTTGTCACCAAGGTACAGTATGCGATACACAGACACACACACGAATGAACGTTATGAAAACGATAGTTTGTTGTACAGTTGGCGGTTCACTTCCATTATTTGGCACGATTGCATTCATACTAAAAGTGAACCGGAACAGGGTTAGCGTGAACCGTACCCCAGACCACATCTTTCAGGCGGACTCGGGTACGGTTCACGGGTGTGCACCTGAGTTCAGAAGAAACATTCACACTAGCTAAACGTAGCGTACTCCGACGTCAAAACAAACCTGGGTGCAGGCCAAAAGTGCTAGTGTGAAACCACCCTTAAAGTTGATGTTGGAATGTTCAAAAGGAACAGGACATAGAGGGGATAACTGGGAAAAGAACACAGCCAGGAACTGCTTCCAACTACAGCTATAGAGGATTAGTTTGCGACGCAGTTCGCGAATGTTCACTGGAACGAGGAATTCGGGAAACACCAAATCGCTGAACATTGTTTGTAACAATGGAACTTGCAACCTTAGTTGGCTGACAATAGTTTTTGGAAACTTTTTTGGTTTGTAATTCTGATGAGTGCTGTTTCAGTGCTATGATATGCTCTAAATTCAGATTTCTTTATTTGTGTATTTTATCCACTATTAAGTACACATTTCAACTGCCATTGGTCAAAATAGCCCTATCCCTAATGGTATTTGCTGAGCCAATGCTATACTCCAAAAAACCTAAATGTTTTTTTTAGTCTCATAGTGTTTACGCATTTTAGGGGAATCGACTTTAACGCTTTAACTGCCCCACCAAGAAAAAAATGTTTGGATTGCATTTCTTAACTCCTAATGTCACTATAGTTAACACACTCAATGCATTTTTTTTTTCAACACATCCCATAAGTTCTAAAATATCAGCCTCTACCAAATGGTTGACATGTCGGTTTATGGTAAAAGTACCAGGCTTAATACATATTAGGATTGCACGGTTTACCAGTACTATGGTAGTATCCAGATACTATGGCTTCAAAATACTGCCGATGCCACTGTAGTTTGTAAACGGTACGATCATCATTAACAGTCTATCTACAATAGATAATGCTGCATGTGGAAAAGTCACTAAAATGCTCACACGTTTGTGCAACAATAAACCATTTTATTTGAATAGTCTGTGGAGCCCTTTAAGGTTGCAAAACGGTGTAAAATGTGCGCCTTTTATGGTAGCCTATTGCACGTTTTCTAACACTTCAGTTCAAACGCACATCTGAATCTGTTCATTTCTTTTTCTGTTAATATGATTTATTAGCGACCGCAACAATCTCTTTAAAAGAGCGACTCACAAAGTGAAATTTTGAATTACTTTGGATTGTTACCTGATAAGACAAAAAGAAAAATAGATGAAAAACCCAAAATAGCAACAGGAAACATTAAAACAATTTTTGACCACTTCATATAGCCTAATTTTGTTGGAAAAAATGCTCTTTTGTAACAAATTTCATTCGGTATAATTTGTATCTTTATTTTAATGTATTTTTGTTGGTCAGTTATCTACAAAATAAACAAAAAGTATGAATACATTTTAAGGGTAATTTTAAGGGGATTATGAATTGCATCCAAGTAGGCTTATTATAACATAAAATATAGTATTTCTTTATAATTTGAGTTATAAATTACAGTATCGCAATACTACTTGGTATCGTGAAACTTCAGCTGGTATTGCGACAACCCTAATGCATATCCTACGAAAAATCTGAAAATATGAAGTGTAAGACCAATTTATTTTTAAAAATATTCAAAATAAAACAATTTTGAAGACTAAAATCACCTTTTTTTGTTTTAAGTATGCCAGAAAATATTTCAGATTCTCATTTAACATTTCATTTTCTTGTTTTTTTTTTTTTTTTTTTTTTTACAATAAAACCAAAATCAAGTGTAGTAGTGCAACAAGATTATGTTTGTTTGATTTTCTTGTAAACCAACAATGCTGTGTAATGTAAACCATTATTTAAAACAGTCATTCCTTAAATGACTTTAACAGTCATTATTTAAAACAGTCAAAACATGGTCAACCGTTTGGTCAAGGGGCAGTCAAAGGGTTAAAATGATACAATTGGTAGCCCGTTCATATTACGCTTAATCTAACAACAACATTAGGTAACAGACACTATCATATAGAGCTCAGCTGCACATACAGGAAGTGCAAGCTGACCAGCCAGCGAACCCTTAAAAAAAGAATTCAGCTGTCTGGAGTTCTCACAAGGAGCTATCAGCGCGAAAACCGACACAGTTGGAACAGGAGGGTACGAATAAATTAAAGAACAAACACAGGGCTGTTAGGGAACGCTGGATTCTTAGTTTGCTTATCCCAACATGTCACTGGAGACTTCTGTTCATGCAGCCTGGTACTGAATGTCAACTCGTGGTCGACCATTTTAATGAGCAGGGTTTAACATATAGCACTGTACATCTCTAGATGTATTTCTTTTAGCCTAACAAAAGAGAAACAAAAATGCAAACTTATATCAGGCCAGCATAACTTTTCACACCTCCTTGCTAGGTGGGAATGGATAGACTTTGGCTGATGTCAGCAGCCAAATATGGTATGTTTACACATTAATTTTTCAAACTGAGCTGTTCATTGTTCGGGTCTGAAAGTGCAAACTTTTGAAAATTGGTTTCAAAGTGCAAGCAATGAGAACACATTTACTGTCTATGTGAATACAAAGATGTTATGCAAATTGCATTTAATCTACTACAGCCATGCGTGAGTTTGACAACAGAAACAATAACAGGATTGTGTTTGCATGTAATAGAATGCATGTATGCAGATGTGTAGTGTCACCAACTACTAGCCTGGTACACATAATACAATGTCCTTTTTGTAAATCTGTGTGAATGGAAATTATATTGAAAATGTTGTCGTCTGTACCCGAAACTTTTTACTTTTAAAATATTATTTTTATTATAAGCAGTGTTGGTTAAAAAAGTAATATATTACTTATATAAGCCTATCCTAATCTTAAAATAAATAAATAAACTCAAAAATAACATATTTTCACGATACTATCCTTAAAAAGTAACTTAGATATTAACTAAAAACAACGTGACTTTAGATTGTAATATATTATATTTTCCCAACACTGATTATTAGTGGTGGTAGTAGTTTCAGGGTTCATAAACATTTTTACTACTAAAATTCCATGACTTTTCAAGGAATTCAAACAAACTTTCATGACCTGATGTTTCATGTAATGGCTATTTAGGCATGGGACGATAACCGTTTTTAAGGTAGCACGTTTGGAAAAATTTTCAGTAATACTGTTCCTAAGGTATGTGTAAGATTTTTTACTTACAATTTTTTTTTTTTTGCAGAACAGATACAGTATCAAAAGATGCCATTTTAAATTATAAAGAAATCCATGTTTTTTAAACTAATAAAGCCTGACATGTTTACTGTTTTAACATATTTCAAATCTTTCAAAAAATAAGATATATTGTGTTCAAAGGGGGATTTTATTAAAAAAATTTTACCCAGACATTTAAAACGAATATATTTTAGAGCAGTAATCACAATACTGTGAAACCGTGATATTTTTATCCAAGGTTATCATACCGTCAGAATCTTATACCGACCCATGCCAAGTCTACTTATACGTGGCAAACAATAAGAAAAACAATGCACATTCAAATTGATTACAGCATATCATAAAACTTTCATTTAGTTTAATATTATTTTTATATCCATGTAAAATGTCTTTAGATAATGCTTACACAGCACTAATAATGTGAAACCATGTTTTTGGCCGAGGACACAATAGAAGTAAGTGGAGTTTAGTCATAAACTAATTTCGAGAGGATCACGTGATTATGATTGAACACGGCTGGTTACACGTTAACCACTCATGATTATCCAATCAGACGATCCCTGACTCACTATAGAGAGCCAGGGTTTCTTACCACAGTCATCTTCGATTTGAAGAAATCCCCCCCTCCTTCCACCCCTACTCCTCCTCCTTCCTAGATGGGTGACACGGTGGCCCAGTGCCTAGCGCTGTGGCCTCACAGCAAGAATGTCCATGGTTTAGGCTGTACCAAACCAGCAGGCATTTCTGTGAGGAGTTTGCCCGTTCTCCCCGTGCTCACGTGGGTTTCCCCCGGGTTCTCCGGTTTCCTCCCACCGATTAAAAAACAAGCAATCCAAATCATTGTCTAAATCAATCCATAGACTTGCTCCCTACTTAGTACCTAGCTCAAGAGAAGCACTATCTGATATTCAATTACCACAGCGGGGGAGTTCTCGAGATCTACCTGAGCTCAGTGCTCCCCTCTCGCCCTGCAATGGGAGGGAGCCCGGGGCTCAAGGACCTTTTGAGCTCAGGGCTCTCTCCCGGGACAGCATGCCAAACTTGCTTATAATCAATCATCAGCTAAGTGTGAACTCTTGAAATAGAAGATATCCGTTAAACTAACTTCCATGACTTTTCCAAAACTTTGTGGGATTTTCTGATTTTCCCAAACTTTTCCATGCCTGGAAAATACCATGTCAAAATTCCCTGACTTTTCCAGGTTTTCCATGACCGTATGAACCCTGTAGTTTTGTATTTTTTGCATTTTGCTTTTGACCAAATACCTAAAAAAAAAACAAGTAAATTTTTAACATTTAATCTAGAATAGCCTAGTATTAATATAATATTTATACCTAGAAAATGCTGTTACTTTAATATTAATAACAGTATATAATAACAAATTGATATTTGATTATTTTAATTACTAACCTTTCATTATTATTATTGTTGTTGTTGTTGTTGTTGTTATTATTATTAATAATAATAATAATAATTATAATTATAATAATAAAATTAACTGCTTTTGAAATTTTTGATTGGTCAGTAAATCATTCATCTGTATGCAGTGACTATATTAACAATATACTAAAGGCTGCTTTTCTGTGTAGCTCAATTATCAATTATTTAAAATAAATTATAATACAATAAAACTATATTAAATGTGTATGCATCACATATTACCCAAACATAAAATAAAGATGTATCTTCTGTAAAGTGATCAACATAAGCCTACACACATTTTAATATTAATATTAATTACATGAACCTTTTTAATAACATATATTTTCATTATAACTTTAAAAACTGTTAAACAATTATAGGCTAATTTTGATACCTGAATATTTAATGTAGCCTAACACAACAACAATGCATAATTGGCAGTTTTATTAGTGGGCTACTTTTAATGTCTGACAGCTGCTAGGTGTTTTACCAAAATAATTTTGGTCAATGATATCTAAAAAATGGGAGGATTTAGACAACAGGCGACTTTATATAAAATAACATATCCATGCGTCACATCAACTGCAGAGATGACAAACATAACGGAATAACGCGGCTCTGTGCCGTTTAAAGAATCCGTGCTGGTTATGGATGGATGGATGAATAGATGGAGCCCGGATAGGAAATTCAATAATCACATTCACATCCAAATAGCCTACAAATAACCTAACGAAAGATGCTTGTTAGTAAACAGCCCAACAGCCCATCGCATCCCGATTGAAAACAGTCATATTATCATATTTTATCGCAGATTTCTCTCACCTCTGTTGCAGTCGCAACTTCAGCCCTCGAAGACAGAAACGTGGCAGGAGATCTAGACGTATCCAAACGACTTCATCTCGGATCTCTGGAACGAGTCTGGTTGTCTTATTCGGTTCCGACCGCCTCAGTAACCGTCCCTCGTGTATTCAATGCAAATAAACTGTATACGAAGCTCGCGTTTGTCCCGAAACAAAAGTAAAGCTCGCGAATAATGCCGTCTTAAAATGTGCAAAGGCCGCTCGAAACGCTGCTTTCCACACGCGAAACGCTTGGAAGTTGGAAGTTAACCGTGCACACCTGCATCCTCAAGAGGTGGAAGATGATGGAGAGATAAAATAGCGGTCCATAGCATTCCATAACCGCTGGCGTACAGCTGTGTATTCTGGGAGCGCGGACGGCAGGAAATGCCTTTGGAGGAAAGGAGGCGCTTAACCAGCCAGAGTGGAGACGCGGTGCTGGATTTAACCCTCATAAAGCCTGACGTCATTCTGGACAGCACAACTTTCAGCGTTCGTGTTTTGTTTCTGTCGAGTCGCAATTCATTCGTGTTGTCACAACACAAATCGATTAACGTAACACATTTAAAGAATTGAACATAAAACAATGTAGTTGTCCCATAAATACTCAAGAATTGAGTTGTTGCAGCTCATTTTAAATAAGTAGTTTGAACAATCAGTTTTTGAGTGTGTATATGATGATTAATGAGGATATCTCTGCCCACATACATTCACTCCCACAATAACATAGTACATAGCCTACTGTAGTTTGTTTACTACATCTTACTGCAGCATACTAAAGCATTTGCTATAGCTAGTGAGTTCATAAACGGTAATAGGGTTAATACTGTAGTACTATTCGATAGCTAACAAACCGGTTTTTCAGAGTTGTCCTATAAGACAAAAAATGGGTGTTGTTCAATAGTTTTAGGAATACTCTGATGAATGGCTTTGATCCACTTCAGATGCTGACTAGTGTAGGCTACTTTGTAAGATACTACAGTAAAATAGCAGACAATATGTCAATATTTAACTATTACATACAGTATATCATGATAATGAAAGCACACAATATTTACACTGTAAAAAAATGCAGGGTTTCACACAATTCATTTGTGTTGTTCCAACACAAATCGATGAAGTTAAAGGTGCTGTATGTAAGTTTTTGACTCTTCTAAAGCATAAAAATACCATAATATGTTTGCAGATATTTAAGAAACATCCCAAGTGAACATACTTGTTTAACTGAAAAACAATGCTGAAGTCAGATATTCTGCTTTGAAAATGGTTTTTCCGTGCCGGAACGCTGTCTTTGTTTAGGTAAATTTAACCTGCACTATGCCAGTTTAGCCAATTATATTTCAGCACTCCGGGTTGCCTTGTTGGAAAACAGCGTATTTCATTCATTCATTCAGAAAGGCTCTGAAAGCATGCGCCCGTGACCGAAATGGACAGTATCAGACGTCGAAATGAGACAGATTCAGTTCCACATGAGGTTATTAACTAGCAAATTATATAAATATTACGAACGTAAACATTAGGTGAGCAGGTTACATTGTAATCTCGTGTCCTAACAACACGCAAACAGCAGTTTAGCTGTTTGCACCAAACGAAACACGACAGAAATGTAAATACAGCCTTTCAGAAGCACAGAATAAGCACTCACTCACGAAACGGTAAGGTTTAGAATCCATTCAAACTCACATTGTTAGCATTTAGCACTGAATAAAACACACGAGGCTTACCTGAGGTGCACTGTCATAGATTTCACATGTTCAGCTGTGAGAAATAGAAACCGTTTCTAATATCTCAATTCGAGGTGTTGGTTAGAACTAAAACTCCTTTTAATATGGAACATATTCCTTCTATCGCGTGTCGTTGCTTTTATTTAGAACACGGTTTAAATCACTCGCTCCTGTACTCAATCTGGCATCCCACGCGTGTGTTTATTTTGATCTAGGAGTGCAATACCCAGTTCAACCACTGGGTGTCAAACTTACATACTGCACCTTTAACGTAAAAAATTTCAAGAATTGTGTTGTTTCCACTCATTTTAAATACGTAGCTTGAACAAGCAGCAAAAATCAGTTTTTGAGTGTATATATGATGTTTAATAAGGATAGCTCTGCTCACATCATACATTCATTCCCACATAAAAATAGCATCGTGTAGCCTAGCTAGTGTATAGCCTACTGTAGATTGTTTACTACATCTTACTGCAGCATAGGGGAGAGCGGGCACAAAGGAACACTTTTTGGTTTTGGTCAAATAATGAACAAAGTAATGGGGTTAGACAAACCAAAATTTTTTACCAACAACACACAAGCCTCTCCTACAAATGAGCGCTGGAATTATGATTGCCGGACCTTTGGTTTCTGTGCAGTATTGCCAAAAGTGCCAGGAGTAAAAATGTTACTATTTACCCCACCTGCGGGGCAAGTTGTAACAGACAGGGGGTTAATTGTAACACATGCTTATAAAGACAGATTTCACACTATTAATTTAAATTCAGTTTACTTTAAATAGTAGTTATATTTCCTCAGTAATTGGCTCATTTCTTTTTTATTCTACATAGCACAGTATGTTTATTTATTTTTTGTTTATTGGAACACATTACGATTTGCTCATCACCCAGTGACGCTTGGGGTTAGGGGTGGGGTTAGGTGCCACGCCTCCTTTTTAAAATCGTACATTTTTGTACGTCTGAACTCATACGAATTAGCCACTAATCTGACAAAACGTAAAATACTTACGTTTCCTCATGAGATCAGGCTGAAACTATCACAAAACTACTGATTTGCTCCTCAGGCTTCTGTAACGCCTGCCTGGTGGCCAGGGTGGGTTGGATCCCTTAAAATGCTATTTGCCCTAGACACCCTGGTGAAAAAAATATACTAAATTGTATTGCAAAGATATTTTTAATTCCAATAGTACATTGAAAGTATACTAACAAAAAAGTATACTTCATTTATACTTAATTTTAAAGTGTAATATTACCATACTTTTATCTATAACTTTTAACACACTTAAAAATAATTGTAATTTAGTATATTTTCTAAAAATATATTTCAGAAAAATGTACTTTAATTAAATGCTTAGTTTATTTTTTACAAGTGTATTTATTTAGCATTTAATGGTAATATATTTTAGTATTATTTTAACTATGCTTTGAAAATGTTCAAAGCCCATTATTAAATAAACAGAAGTTGTATACTTTGTTAAATGATGTAGTAATTTTAGTGTAAGTTTTCATTCATGCAATTAGGTTCATTAAGTTGTGAGGACTAATGGGCTGAGATATGCTCTTCTTAACCTTCTCAGAAAGTGCAGTTGCTGGTGCGCATTCTTTGCAAGACAAGTGGTATGGAGAGACCAAGTTAAGTTCTCAGTGACATGGACCCCCAGGAATTTTACCTGCTGTACAGTCTCCACTGCGGTGTTGTTGATATTTAAAGGGGAATAAGTGGGTTGTTTTTTCCTGAAGTCGATCACCAACTTCTTGTTTTTTTCAACATTCAGAACTAACCTGTTCTGTTGTTGTATGCCCTGTGTTAGCATGAGTTTCCAGGTGCTTCCAGGCTTCCTCCACAGTCCAACGACTATGCGATATAGGTGAATTGGATTAACTAAAAATTGTCTATAGTGTATTAGTGTTTGTGTGAATGAGAGAGCATATGGGTGTTTCTCCTTCCAGGTTGTGGCTGGAAGGGCATCTGCTGCGTAAAACATATGCAAGAGTAATTGGTGGTTCATTCTACTGTGGAGACCCCTGATAAATCAGGGACTAAACCAAAGGAAAATTAATGAATCAATGGATTAAAGGATTTATTTACTGTTATATTCTATAAAATGTAGAACTTTGAGCCCATTTTTAGGAAAATCTTGTTTTATGTTCAACAAAAAAAAGAAATTCAAATTCAAAGGTTTAGAACAGGGGTGTCAAACTCAAATCCTGGTTGCTGCAGCGCTGCACAATTTAGTTCCAACTCTAATTACACCAAAGTCCTTTTAAGGCAAGTTATTTTTACTCGGCGGCCATTTTTTACACCTATCGGGCAGTATGCTCGGGCATTCTGTCTGAATGGGGAAACATCAAATTCTCTAAAACTGTTTGCCAAGCTTATGATTACATTACATATTTGGGACCACAACAACTGTCTCATAAGTTTAGTTTCTAAACGCCCAAATCAAACAAAATCGGCATATTTAAAGGTTGCTCGAGCTAATGTGAATGCGCACTTAATAGGAACAAGATCACGACACCAATCTCGTTTATGGCTGTTCTACAAATTATCATCCCCTGGATAATGATCATCTTGATGGCGAATGTCCTCCAGAAATGAAAGTGACTATTTGGGCCCTATCATACACCTGGCGCAATGCAGCGCAAGGCGCGACGCAATTGTTATTTGCTAGTTTCAGCTCGACGCAAGTGTCGTTTTGACGTTTTGCACCACGCTGTTTAAATAGCAAATGCATTTACGCTCATATGTGCACCCATAGGCGTTCTGGTCTAAAAAGAAGGTGTGTTAAGGCGCATTGCTGGCGCGTTGCTATTTTGAGGAACTGAAATAGACTGCACAATAGACCAGCTGAGAGGATGTCTAAAGTCCAGCGCAGAGCGCATTAGTTGTGCGCCTTGCTTACACATTGCTTAATACACACAGGATGTACAGCAATATGCAAATATCTTTACAAATGAAAAAGAATTAAAGGAGTAAAATATTATAAAAATGATTATTTTCTACATAAATATAAAAACCACTGCTTTCATGCCTTCTTCATCTCGTGGGGCTTTTTCAGTTTATTCATGACAATTTGCTTTTGTATAATGTTATTATTAGTAGTAGTAGTATTTATTATTTGCATATTTATATTTGTTTTATAAAAAACAAGCTTAGATTTGCCCACCTGTCAGGTTTTAGACCATATGGGGCATAGCATGTGTATTTGGAAATAACTCAGTTTTTTGACCACACTTCGTTATTACTGTTCATTTATTTGTTTGGTGGAAATTAGAACTGAATTTAGAAATAGTTTTGAAACAAATCTTTGTGCTTAACAAACTAAATTAATTATGTAGGCTAATGGATGTCTGTGCGTACAACACGTTTCCTTATCCACGAAAGAGAGTGAAAGTTAAAGTAAAGAATGAGGAGGCTCATTCTCTCGCTGTAGATGTCTGTTTAACTGTTTTCTCACTAGTGAAGCCTTCAGTTTTTCCACTTACAAAGTCCGCCATGTAAATAGCAAATGCGATATGGCGCGACACAACTGACTCTTAAAGGGAATGGTAGATGAGACTCTTATTGGTTTATTCTCAAAACACACCTATAACTCATTAAGAGAATAAGCTCAGCCCTGTTAGACCATGCGCAGTGGCGCAAAGCGGAATTTTCCATCCTTAAAATAGCAAAAGTGGATTCTGACATGCCCTTAATGCTTTTGCGCCATGCGCTTTGGACTTTGCGCCTAGATCGTCAAAATAGAGCCCTTTGTTTACAAGTCTGTGTGCTTTTGAGTAATTGCTGTCATGTGATGTGACAGGACAGACTGTACCTAACATTCTATGCTGTACCTAGCGTTTCATACAGATTACAAAAACAAAAAAAACTTTTGTTTTCAAGTGCACTTGGTTTTTTAAAAAAAAACAGATTCCAAGCTTTATGTGGATGTATTTTTCATGTATGTGAAGCAAGTATTCGCTGAGATTCCAGTGTGTTTGTTGACCACCAAACTCTCTGCACACATCTGGTCCTAGCTTCCCTATCAGTCTATAGCGATCAATGATTGGCTCCTGTACTATTAGGCAAGGCTTCATTTGCCATATTGATGCCAGTGTTGCCAACTTAGCGACTTTGTCGCTAGATTTAGTGACTTTTCAGACCCCCCTAGCGACAAATTTTCAAAAAAGCTACTAGCGACAAATCTAGCGACTTTTTTGTGTATTACTGGAGATTTTTATAGACTGTCATTTGTCCATACTGTACCGTCTCTACTCTTCTCAACGAGCTGTGGGTGATGCCGCCGGCCCCTCCCCCGCCTTAGAGCACTGACAGGCGGCCCAGTCCTCGTACAGCAGCCTCTCCCACCTGCAGGCTGACAGCAGATCACCCCTCTGCATACCGACGGCAAATGATTTAGCACCAGCAGTGTGAAGGTATTTCCCTTGTACAGTCAAACCGATATTTATTTTAACAATTTAATTTGACCGTTTGTTATTTTCTTGTTCACAATCAGAGATGTTTTAAGTGAGAGTTTCAGAACTTGTCTGAGTTTATTACGTCTGAGAGATTACTGCAAATTCACTACACATCTATAATTATATACTGTATTCAAACAGCAATAAATTTAGTTAAATTGACATGCTTACATAAAGCGTAGTGCAAATATAAATACCCCTTTATTGACCATAGGCTGTTAAACAAACAGAAATTGTAGAACGTGATGACGTCAGTAATATGCAAATTCACATATGACGTAATTAGCGACTTTTAGGGCAGTGCTTAGCGCCTTTTCGTTGAAAATAGTTGGCAACAGTGATTGATGCTACACTTTTCCCCCATTGACATGTCTTGTGTATTCTATAGTCTTTGATTAAACACATCTGATCATACTAATTGAGTCATTCAGGCTTATTTAAAACCTACAGGCAAGAAGCAGTGTTGGCACTAAACATGCGTAGGGCTGCGGTCCTTCTGGAGTTTGACATCCCTAGTTTAGAACCATTTGAAAGTGAATAAATAATGAGGAACTTCTCATTTTTGGGTGGACTATCCCTTTAAAGACCAGGCACAATTGACCAGTTTTAATAGCCTTTCCATTCTGACTATTCAGATAATAGAAATACAGGGGAGAGCGGGGCACAAAGTAACACTTTTTGGTTTTGACCAAATAATGAACAAAGTAATGGGGTTAGACAAACCATTTTTTTTTTATCAACAACATACAGGCCTTCCCTATAAATGAGCTCTAAAAGTATGACTGCCAGATCTATGGTTTCTGTGCAGTATTGCCAAAGTGCCAGAAGTAAAATGTTACTATTTACCCTATTTGTGGGGCAAGTTGTAACAGACAGAGGGTTAGCTGTAACACGTGCTTATAAAGTCAGATTTCACACAATTAAATTCAGTTTACTTTAAATAGTATATTTCCCAAGTACTTAACTAATTTTTTCTTCTACATAGCACAGCATATTCATTTATTTATTGGATAAACACATTTGGATTTTGTGGCATTATTAGTAATAAAATTATTTTTCTATTAAAAAAAATATAAAAATATAAAGTTTCAACATTACACTCAAAACTCAAAAATTATTTTGTTAGTTTATTCGGTGTCTAGCAGTGTATGGCTTATTTGTAACACCCTGTTACAACCAGCCCCACAGTGTCGTGTTTTCTTCAAAACTGGCTTGCAGTCACAGTGTTTTTTTTTTTTTTTTTTTTTTTTTTTTTACATCTTTCAAAATGGTTCCATCTTTTTTAGCCTACAAGACGGTAATCACAACTGTCACGGTTGGTTGCTAGAAAGTGGACCCAGTTGCAGCAATGAACTATACAAAGGGGTTTATTGACAGAATAAGGCACAAGTAGACAGACAAGGGGATGAGACAAGGTTCAAACAGTAGGGGCAACAACACTGGTAAGCCAGTGGTTGAGACAAGATGGTACTAAAATAAACAGCCAGCCAGGAGTAGGAGCAACAGTGGTCAAAACCAGAGCTAGATCCTGGAGCAAGCCACTTAAACTCCAGACTGGCAGGCCAGGGAGTTCAAGACACGGGATAATAGTGGAAAATATTATAAGACCGCAAACAGACAGCAATAGTTTACAATAAAATAATAAAACTAACTAAACCTTAAATGACAAAATCAAATATAAATACTAGAGAACTATAGACTGACTTGGGCAATCTGATAAAACAGAAATAAAGACGTCTTGAATCTTAAAGACAGTAATTAAACAAATCAAACAACTAATAAGACTGGGACTGACAAAAAAAAAAAGGAACAAAAATGGTTATAAAAGGAATAAAAGCAAAATAAAGATTAGAACACATAATAAAAGCTCAGTTAATACAAAGCAAGCTCACATGGAACGAACCAACAAAGAAAAGAGAACACACAGCACATTATATAGAACAAAACACAGGAGAGACAGGTGAAAACAATCAGGATAATAAGGTCTAAATAAGAGGGCGGGGTAACTGAAAACGAGGAGGAAAGACAAGAGGAGCACATGGCCAACACAAATTAAAGCACAGCCATGTAAATAAGCACAGGATAAACAGGCAAACATTAAACAGTGACTACGTTTACATGGACACCAGTAATGGAATTATTTGCTTTAGTTTCATGTAATTTCGGGTGCAGTTTGGCACGTTTACTTTCATTCGGGAATTTCATGCATTCCCCCCATGACAAACGAGATATTGGATGCAACTAGCTGGAAGAGTGTTGAAAGTTCATACCGCATGCTGAATAGAAAAAAACCTCCGCATTTCACGATGCAGGTGTCTGTGGTCTGCACTGACTCGGTAGGTGCAAAAAGTGTCAAACAGCCGTGTGTGTGTGTTTTGTGCTTGTGTGTTTGTACTTTCGCAAAACCCGGTGAAAAGTATTATTATTATTCAATTAGGTGTATTATCTACATGACGGTAATAGTTCGATTAAGGTGTTTACATGTCTGTACTGCACTTCAATAATGCGACTAAAATCGGCATACTCCACATGTCTTAATTTGATTTCTCTTTAGTTCGATTATGACCTTAATCAGATTAATCAAAAATTGTTTACATGGTAAACTCTTAATCACAGTATTGTCTTAATTGCATTAAAATCGAATGATTGGTGTCCATGTAAACGTGCTCACAGACAAGACTGTCAGGTCAGGACCATGACAACAACAATATAAGATGTACATGCTTTCACAGATAAAAAAAAAAATAAAAATAAATATATATATATATATATATATATATATATATATATATATATATATATATATATATATATATATATATATATATATATATATATATATATATATAGAGAGAGAGAGAGAGAGTATAATAAAATAGAGTATAAGAACTTTTACAATAATTGGCAGGAAGACGTCTGCCGACACTGTGGTAAAAAAAAAACCTCGGAAGCATGCCATGGTTAACCCTGAGCAAATACCTTAAAACTCCATGTTACATTTAACCCCACATTACTTTGTGCCCCGCGCTCCCCTAATTCTAAATGTCCTTAAAAGCTACTAATTAATGAGGCTTTTTTTATGTGAAAATTTGCATTTATGAATGACATACAACTAATAAAATAATTTAGATTACAGTAATGACACCGTGACCACAAACACCAAATTAGAAGAATATTTCAACAATGAACATGATTAAACTAGGCAGAATAATCTTTTAAATTCTAATAATATATTCCTAAGAAGTTTCCCAGTACTGGGTTGCAGCTGGAAGGGCATCCACTGTGTAAAACGCATGCTGGATAAGTTGGTGGTTCTATTCGCTGTGGCGACCTCTGATGAATAAAGGGACTAAGCCACAGGAAAATGAATGAATGAATGAATATTCCTATGAAGCCATTCACATCACAACAGTCGCAATAAGATAAAGGTTATCAGTATTTTATCAACTCTTTTTAACAGCCTCTCTGTGAATTATAATATCATTAAATAGTCTTAAAAAGGTTAGCATACAAAGAATAAACTTAAAATTGATTAATACTCATTATTATTGTATCACAGATTTTGAAATGATACAGTTATGAATTAATACAGCACCTAAGCTTAGATAGCTTTAAACATAAACATAGTGGAGGGTCTGAAGTCAGTTAAATTAAATATGTTCTCTGCAGCAAGGAAAAAGATCATTTATAATTTAACATACTGGTATATTGTGAGACGCAAAAAGCTTTGCCTTCTGCAGTTTTTCCTGCTGCCACAGCAGTGATACAGAATGTATAATTGACTCTAGTCAGATTAGATGTACTGTAATGGGATACGTTAGCAGTTTCTGAACTTCCAATTGTTTTATCATCAATAGAATAAAGTTTGAAGAAAGATCTACTTCCAGCTCCTAAAAAACATCAAATCAGTGATGCTGACCTTGAATAGTTCTAGAGCATTTAAATATTTCTAGAGAAAGTATTGGTTGGTCAGATTTCAGCTATACTGTATAGAGTATTAACTGGACCGACTACACTTGTGTGATTCATGTTGATCCAAGTTTCTGAAAACTTAAGTCAGACCATGTAAAGATTTTAAATATGTAATAGTGTGTATATTATTTTTACACTCGTACTCATACGCCTTTCTCAAAAGCAAACATGAAAGCATTACAGTGGGCAGTAGATATGACGAATTGTGGTATGAGTGTTCCTCTGCAGCCATCTACTGGTTATGTTAGTCATTCATTCAGTTTCATTAAAAAAAAAAATCTAATAGATGTCAAATTCGTTCACTTAAAGCAGGGATGTCCAAACTCAGTCCTCGAGGGCAAGTGTCCTGGGGCGTTTAGCTCCAACCCTAATACTGTATAACACACCTGAACCAGCTAATCAAGCTCTTACTAGATATACTGGAAACTTCCTGGCAGGTGTGTTGAAGCAAGTTGGAGCTAAACTTAGCAGGAGGGAACACTTGGAGTTACATTGTGTTGTTTAGGTGTTCCCTTTATTATTTTTTTGAGCAGTATGTTTAAAAAGTACTTACATTTACTTACCCTCAAGTAGTTCCACTCCTCTGAAGATATTTTCAAGAATTTTGGTAACCAAAATGCTTCCAGTTACCGAGAGTAAATAATTTAGTTATTTTAAGTGATGGCACATTTTTATTATATGGCAGTAACCAAAATATATGACCTATGTAATATACTCTCACCGGACACTTTATTGGGTACATTATTGATGCCAGAGGTCAGAGGAGAATGGCCAGACTGTTTCGAGCTGATAGAAAAGTAACAGTAACTCAAATAACCACTCGTTACAACTGAGGTATGCAGAAGATCATCTCTGAACTTGTAAAACCTTGAGGCGAATGGGCAGAAGACCACATTGGGTGCCACTAAAAACAGGAAACTGAGGCTAATTCACACAGGCTCATCAAAATTGGACAATAGAAGATTGGAAAAACGTTGCCTGGTCTGATGAGTTTCGATTTCTGCTGCGACATTTGGATGGTAGGGTCAGAATTTGGCCTCAACAGCATGAAAGCATGGATCCATCCTGCCTTGTATCAACAGTTCAGGCTGGTGGTGGTGGTGTAATGGTGTAGGGGGTATTTTCTTGCCACACTTTAGTACCAACTGAGCATCGTGTCAATGCCACAGCCTACCTAAGTATTGTTGCTGACCATGTCCATACTTTTATGACCACAGTGTACCCATCTTCTGATGGCTACTTCCAGCAGGATAACAGCTGCACATATTATGTTGTATATAGTAATATAGCTGTACATACACTTGTCCATTTGTATATTTGCATTCACTACTTTTTAAAATATATTTATTATCTGTTTTTGCAGTCCTGTCTGTAATTCTGTTGCACTGTAGAAGCTCTGTCACGAAAACAAATTCCTCTTATGTGTGAACATATCTGGCAATAAAGCTCTTTCTGATTGTGATAAAGCGCGACTTATCTCAGACTGGTTTTTTGAACATGACAATGAGTTCACTGTACTCAAATGGCCTCCCCAGTCACCAGACTCAACCTAATAGAGCACATTTGGGATGTGAGGGCCAGGAGATTCACATCATGGATGTGCATGCCCTGCTGAAAAAAACAGCTTAAACCAGCCTAGGCTGGTTGGATGGTTTTAGCTGGTTGACCAGCCTGGTTTTAGAGGGGTTTTGGCCATTTCCAGGCTGGTTTCCAGCCATTTCCAGCCTGGTCTTAGCTGGTCAGGCTGGAAAATGACCAGCTTAAACCAGTTAAAACCAGCTTGACCAGTCTGGTTTAAGCTGGACATAGCTGGTTTTGGCTGGTCAAGCTGGTCAACTCCCAGCCTGACCAGCTACGGCCAGGCTGGAAATGGCTGGAAACCAGCCTCGAAATGGCCCAAACCCCTCTAAAACCAGGCTGGTCAACCAGCTAAAACCAGCCAACCATCTTAGGCTTGTTTAAGCTGGATTTTTCAGCAGGGCAGCCGACAAATCTGCAGCAACTGCGTGATGATATCATGTCAATATGGACCAAAATCTCTCAGGAATATTTCCAGTACCTTGTTGAATTCATGCCACAAAGGATTAAGGAAGTTCTGAAGGCAAAAGTGTGTCCAACCCGGTCCTAGTAATGTGTACCTAATAAAGTGGCGGTGAGTGTATGTTGTCTTTAGTAACAGTTGTCATGGGGTTAAAGTGAAGTAAAATGGGATTAAAGTAATTTTTTCCCCATCCTTCATCCTTATTTTGAAAAAATGCTACTTTGGGTTTAATATATAGCCTAAGCTATTGAAATATTTTTACTGAAATGCTACATTTGTTACATTTCTGTACTTTGTCAGACATTTGAAAATTGTGTGTAATAAAAACAAAGCTTTCACATTTTAATGGTATTGAACCATATTGTTCCTAAAACATTCTTCGTTGATGTTTATTCCATAAACGGTTTATTCACTGTAATTTACATCACTAAGGGAAAAAAACTGTAGTTCCATACTTGCTACACTGAGGTAATAACTTGTGTAGCTAACTATTTTAGAAGAGTAGTTTGGTAGTAGCTAATTTACCTGAGTAGCTTAGCTTAGCAAGCTAGTTCCAGTAGGTGTATCTTCCACAACACTGAGCAAATTTGCAGTTTCATCCCTGACAGAAAAGGCACTAACAGTAAAAACAGCAGGAAAAGTGCTTTATAAAATATATTCAGACAACATCACGCAAGAATAAAAGTGCTGTGCTAATAGCATATACAGCAATATACCAGTACAGTGGCTGAGGTGATAGCTTTAAACAAAAGTAAACAATAAACATTTAGACTGTTATATTATTGTAAGATTATAAGTTTTAGTGGACTCTAACTGTACCCTGCTGAAAAATCCAGCTTAAACCAGCCTAAGCTGGTTGGCTGGTTTTAGCTGGTTAACCAGCCTGGTTTTAGAGGGGTTTTGGCCATTTCCAGGCTGGTTTCCAGCCATTTCCAGCCTGGTCTTAGCTGGTCAGGCTGGGAGTTGACCAGCTAAAACCAGCTTGACCAGCCAAAACCAGCTATGTCCAACTTAAACCAGGCTGGTCAAGCTGGTTTTAGCTGGTTTAAGCTGGTCATTTTCCAGCCTGACCAGCTAAGACCAGGCTGGAAATGGCTGGAAACCAGCCTGGAAATGGCCAAAACCCCTCTAAAACCAGGCTGGTCGACCAGCTAAAACCAGCCAACCAGCTTAGGCTGGTTTAAGCTGGATTTTTCAGCAGGGTACAAACATAAATAAATAAATTCACAGCAAATGCTCGTTTCCAGAGCAGGCTGAGCTTCACACAGTTAGCAAAACGTTTTAAAGCATAACAGTATTTAATTATCTAATAATTACACAGCAGTCTTTTGATACTTTTATAAATCGAATTATTTTTTAACACTATAATGGAACATATACATATTTTAATTACCGTATGTGCATTGATAGGAGTGATAGGTTGACAGTGCCCTCTAGTGGGGGAAAATGTTAGTCCTTATAGTGAAATAGTTAAAGAGCCCCTATTATCATACCTGTCAACATTGGGATGTGAAAATAAGGGATATGCCCACCATAATACGGGATCCCCCCTCATAAAAAAAATCCCCAAATTAATAAATATATTCATCTAGAGTTGTTTCATTGTGAATAAACAGTTAACCGGTCAGTAATAGGTTTTATTATTATTATTTACAAAAGAAAAAATAAATAGCATACATTAGCAGCAAATAAATTAGCAAACAGTTCAGCTTATTAAAATTAATAGCTATTATAAACAAGTGGAATCAAGTTATCAAATCACATTAATCTTCACTGTATAACTTACACATTCTGATTAAAGAGCAAAGAATGAATCTCATTAATTTGGATTTTTTCGTTTGATTACATTACATAACAGGTGTCACTTTAAAAACTCGCATATCAAACGTTATAATGAAAGCATTGCTTTCCTAATTTTTATGCTCATTTAGGACAAAATTAGCTGTGTTTGGAAAAAAACCCACCAAGATCGACAACTTTAGATGTTATTATTATTAATTATGTGTATATGTCTGTTTAAACACGAACCTAAAACCCAGACTTTCGCTCTGCTTCATATCGCGTGTCCAGAATCCGTTTGGGAAACAGCGACTATTTATCACTATGGAGCGCGTCAGCTGACAGTCACGCACCGCTATATGACTGTTTTGAGGATTGCATAGGAGGGGCAACGGCACCTGTAATAAAAAGGAAAGGGAATCCCGCCGTTTTTATATTTATTTCAAAGTGTTTTCATGCCTAAATAAAATGAAAGCACAGAACAGACTCGCATTTAAGAGCAAGGGGCGGCCCCTCGTGGTTCGGCGGTATGGGTTGCGAATAGGGAGGATCAGCCCTTTAATGATTATTGCAACCCTTCAGACAAAGACTGAACATACGGGGGAAATACGGGAAAATACCTTTACGGGATGATAGCGGGATAGAACTGTAAAATACTGGAGAACCCCGGGAAAAACGGGAGGGTTGACGGGTATGCCTTTTATGGGTTTTTGAGAATGACCTTCCATGTAGAGTGTAACACAGCTCTAAGTGAAGTGAAATATCCAGCTAAGGCTTAAATCTGCACAGTGTTTAAAACTATTGATTCATTTATAAAAGAGTCAACTCGTAGTGCTTCAAATGATTCGTCTTGATAACGAGTCTTTTGCTGTTACGGCGTGACGTCGATACGTTACTTAAGCCCCGCCCAATTGTTGCGTGCAAACCCGGGAAAATTGAAACCTGAGGCCCTGCCCACATACACTGTAGCAAAGAAAAAGAGGAAGACAAACACTGTAGCAGATCCCGGTCGAATCAGGTCGTGAAGACGCTATGCTCAGCTGGATATTACTGAAAGTGTGAGGGAAAGTTAGTGTTATTTTCTCTACCCAAAGATGAAACTGTGAAGAGTCAATGGTAGAGGTTTATTTTTGCAAAAATCCCTCAGCATTATAGCCCTAGCCTTTTGTGCTGTTCCTGTCATTTTTCTGACGAGTGCTTCAGCAATCTAGATGCTTACAATGGGGGATTTGTTGGCCGTTTGTTAAAGGAAGGATCAGAAAAGACTATTGATGTTTGGGACTTTGTCAGAGCTTGACAGGAACTTTGTCAGTACATGGATCAGTGGATCATTGATCAGTGAAATTACGGAAGTTTTACGGGATAAATAACAAAATGGAAGGGTGGCTGGAGATGGGTCTGAAATACGGTAGACTCTCGTGAAAAACAAGAGTGGTGGCAGGTATGCTCACACATATACTCTGTACTCGGACTACAATATTGTTAATATTCCGTGCTGGGCATTTCACTCTGTCTCGCTCTGAAAGCTGTCGATCAATCGCAACAGACTGTCATCAGTCCAATCAGCGCAAATTGGCTTTGCGCTAAGCAGGAGTTTGGGAACAAATGAATCACTGAACAAATCATATGGAAGTCGCTGGGATAATTAGGTAAAAATAAATGCATATTATAAGACCATGAAAATGTTTTTTGACCTTGCATGCATATTAGACTGTTGTTGGAGACCCTTACAACAAAAATATGACCCTTTTTAATGTATAATAGGATCTCTTTAAATTCTGTATTATTTTTTATTCCAAATAACCATTTTACACCAAATTAAACAAATATTATTTTCGACCGTCACAGAAAAACAATCTTAAATTAAATATTATAAACACAACTACTTAGTCATTATTTGCTATTTACTTTTAAACTATTAAGAAAAACTGCTGCATTATTTGTGCGGTGATTTTTACAGTACAACATTAATCAAATGATTTGATTATTGTGCAAGAATATAAATTGCATCCATTTCACAAATTTGATCACTCATTTGATCACTCGGTAAAGGACATCTAATCTTTGGTTTCCTTAAAATTTACATTCTGGTAGATTTCAAATGATGCTGTGTTCTGGTAAATTAAGTTGTTGGACATAGTTCTTGATTGAATGAGGTCATATGCACACTGGTGGAGGTAAACATACTGGTCCTATTGAAGAAAACAGAAAGAAAAAAGAAAATGGTTTAAAAACATGAGTTTTAAAAAGCGGCTCATTTGTAAAAGTAACACAGCTCCATGCTAACATCTAAGCTAATGTCATTTAAAGAAATATTCTGGGTTCATTAAAAGTTACTCTGAATGCCCATTTTACACAAGTTGATATAATTCTTTAGGGGTCTCAAAAAAAAATCTCAACGATACTCTAAATATTAATTTTACACTCAAAAAAATATGTTTGCTGTTTGTTCAAACTCATTCATTCATTTTCCCTTTATTCATTAGGGGTCGCCACAGCGGAATGAACCGCCAACTAATCCAGCATATGTTTTACACAGCAGATGCCCTTCCAGCTGCAACCGAGTACTGGGAAACATCCATACACACTCATTCACACACCTACACTACGGCCAATTTAGTTTATTCAATTCACGTATACCTGCATGTCTTTGGACTGTGGGGAAACCGGAGCACCCAGAGGAAACCCACGAGAACATGCAAACCCCCTACAAAAATGCCCAGCCAGGACTCAAACCAGTGACCTTCTTGCTGTGAGGCAACAGTGCTAACCACTGAGCCGTGTCGCACTACTTATTTAAAGTGAGCTGAAACAACACAATACTTTATTTATTTATTTTTTTTTGGAGGCGGGGGGCTGGGTCAACCTAATTGTTTTATGTTCAATCCACCTAAATTTGTAAAAACTAATAAGCTAACTTAATTCCTTCATGTTGTCTCAACACAAATCACTTACATGGAGCCCAACATTTTTAAGCTACCCCTCTCTCTGAGTTTGCTGGATCATGGTCAGGGGACTGGCCATTGAGAGCACCGGGACATTTCCCAGTGGCTTGATGGTCAATCATAAATCTGGCCTGCCCAACCTCATCGCCAGTAAACACACCGCCCCCTCCCCAAACCACCACTCTAACCCCACCCCATAAGTTTGAACTTTATGTAACAGCATGACCTTCCTCCTCTAGCAGTGAGATAGTAATTGTCTTCAACATATTGACTACGTTTACATAGACATCGATAATCCAATTATTTGCCTTAATCTGAATAAGTCAATAATATGATTAAGGTGGGCTGCATGGTGGCGCAGTGGGTAGCACATTCACCTCACAGCAAGAAGGTCGCTGGTTCAAGCCTCAACTGGGTCAGTTGGCGTTTCTGTGTGGAGTTTGCATGTTCTCCCCGTGTTCACGTGAGTTTCCTCCGGGTGCTCCGGTTTCCCCCACAAGTCCAAAGACAGTCACGGTTGTGGATCTGTCTGTTTCTCTTGTATGTGTGTGTGGGTGTGGGTGTGTTTGTTTGGGTGCACCTTCACCGCGTGGCTGTGTGTGTTTACATGTCGTCAGCTGAGCGGTCACGTGCTTTGCTGTTGCTCAGCATCGCTCAGCTGTTAATCAATGAACCACAGGTGCAGCGCGTTACCGTGGCATTTATCTGTTCAGTGTTTGTATCTCGTGTTGTCAGTTCGTTGTGGTTCACGTCTGTGTCTGTTCCTGTTAGGCTTCTCCCGCTGAATCCGCTGGTGGTGAGTCATCATAGAGTCTGTTGCTTTTGGACTTGTCAAGCACGGCTTGGTTTCATTGAAGTTGTTACCGCTGTTTGCACTGATGACACTCACAAGCGATTCACTTTACTTTGCTACTCTGAAGAACTATTACCGCTGTTAAGCGTTGTCGATTTCCTTGAGAGATGCACCATTGCTCTACCCTAACCCATCGATATCTGGTGAGATCTATACCAGCTGTTATTTCCTGTTATCCCTGTTAATAAATCATCTTGCATTCACTTGCATTTGGGTCTCCTGCGTATTTGTGACAAAGACATCCAGTACAGGTGAATTGGGTAGGCTAAATTGTCCATATATAATAATAATAATAATAATAATAATAATAATAATACATTTTATTTATAATGCGCCTTTCTAGGACCCAAAGCGCTACAACAAGAGAGAAACATGCAATAAAATACAAGTATACATTAAAAAAAGGTTCTAAAATATAAACAGAATAATCAAGAATGTAAAAATGCAGCCTTAAAAAGATGAGTTTTTAGCATCTTCTTAAAACTAGCTAGTGTGGAAGCATTTCTTACAGAATAAGGGAGAGCATTCCATAACCTGGGTGCAGCAACAGAAAAAGCTCTCTCCCCCATTGATTTTAGTTTACAGGGTGGCTGTTGAAGGGTGAGAGTATCAGCAGACCGCAGGGAACGAGAAGGTGTGTACTGAGAGACAATATCACAGATATAGGAAGGAGCAGTGCCGTGTAGAGCTTTATATGCAAGTGTGCGTGTTTTAAAAATGATACGGGACTGAACTGGGAGCCAATGCAAGTTATAAAGCACACCAGTAATGTGCTGCCGTGGTGGAGTGCGTGTGAGAATGCGTGATGCTGAGTTTTGAATATACTGTAGCCGTTTGATTTAGCAGGTAAACCGACAAAGAGTGCATTACAATAGTCAATCCTAGAAGTGACAAATGCATGAATGAGTCTTTCAGCATCTGGTTGAGTGAGGTAAGACCTAATTTTTGCAATGTTCCTCAGATGATGAAAAGCAGATTTTGTAATGCTCTTGATGTGTGAGTCTAGTGATAGATGAGTGTCAAAAATCACACCAAGGTTACGTGCTTTAGAAGATGGACAGACGATAGCATTATCCAGATTCAATTTAAACTCGCTATGCTTGAGAGTGGCTGCTGGTGTGCCAATAAGGAGCACTTCTGTTTTAGAACAGTTCAATTTTAGGAAATTTTGGTGCATCCATATTTTAATTTCCTGCACACACTCTGAGAGGATTGAGGCAGTAACAGACAGGTTGGATTTTGAGCTGATATAGATTTGGGTATCATCAGCATAAAAGTGGTATCCCAGTCCATATTTGCTGATGATATGCCCCAGTGGAAGCATATAAATGCTAAAAAGTATGGGACCTAAGACCGACCCCTGAGGGACACCATGGCAGACCCGTCCGATATCAGATTGATTATTATGTGTGTGTGTGTGTGTGTGTGTGTGTGTGTGTGTGTGTGTGTGTGAGTGAATGAGGTGTATGGATGTTTCCCAGTGATGGGTTGCAGCTGGAAGGGCATCCGCTGCGTAAAAACATGTGCTGGATGAGTTAGCGGCTCATTCCGCTGTGGCGACCCCAGATTAATAAAGGGACTAGGCCGAAAAGAAAATGAACGAAGGAATGAATGATTAAGGTGCTTACATTTTGCTTTTTGAATGTTCCTTTCATGTTCCGATTTTAAATGTTACATAGTTATTAACGTCATTACATCACCATTGACACTAGTTTCTAGTTTCTTCTTGTTCATCATGGCATCATATGTGATTTTAGAAGTTCAACTGCAGTTAATTTCTCACACTAGGGGCTCTATTTTAACAATCTACATGCAAAGTCCAAAGCGCATGGTGCAAAAGCATTAAGGGCGTGTCCGAATCCACTTTTGCTATTTTAAGGACGAAAAAATATGGTTTGCGCCGCAACACATGATCTAACAGGGTTGTGCTTATTCTCTTAATGAGTTATGGGTAGGCCCACACGGAATCTGCGCGCACAGAATTCCGCAGATTTTTAGCCCATTATTGATTCTGTTTATTTACTTGTGTAAATGTGTGTCAATTTATATTAATTCAATTTTTAAATTAATTTCAGTATAATTATTGACTAATATGAAAATGTTAATATAATTTATTCACAATACAGTTTGTAAAGTCATATTTTCTCTCTTTTAGTAGATATGTTATATAGAAGATTTGCTTTGTTTAACAAATAAAGTGGATCTAATTGGATTTGCATTGTAAACATTAAATACAAGTTAAAATTGTATTATTTTTTAGTTCATATATTAAGGTTTTAGTTATGATACTTCCAAAATATTAATAAATCTGCAGATTTTTAATAAAATTCTGTGCAGAAATAGCAAAAAATGTCCGCAGATTCCATCTGGCCCTAGTTATGGGTGTTTTTTTAAGCATAACGTGCCATAAACCAATCAGAGTCTCATCTCCCATTTCCTTTAAGAGTCAGTTGCGGCGCACCATGGCACATTCGCTATTTACATGGGGGACTTTGTAAGGAAAAACTGAATGCTTCACTAGTGAGAAAACAGTTAAACAGACCATATGCAGTGCGAGGATAAAGAATGACCCTCCTCCATTCGGCCTCTTTACTTTCTCTTTACTTTACTTTTACTCTTTACATTACTCCTTTGCTTTCTTGGATAAAGAAACAGTGTGGTACGCACTCCACTGAAGACACCCATTAGCCTACATATCTAATTTCGTTTGTTAAGCGCAAAGATTTGTTTCAAAACTATTTCTAAATTCAGTTCTAATTTACAGCAAACTAATAAATGAACAATAATAACAAAGTGTGGTCAAAAAACTGAGTTATATCCAAACACGTCTTAATCTTATGACCCATATACTGATGCAGACGTCTCCAAAACTCGACAGGTAGAAAAATCTAAGCTTGTTTTTATTAAAACAAATATAAATATGCAAATGATAAATAATACAGCTAATAATAACATTATACAATTGCGAATTGTCATGCATAAACTGAAAAAAGCCTGCTGGACATGAAGAAGGCATGGAAGTAGTATATCTATGTAGTAAATAATAATTTTTGTAACATTTTAATCCTTTATTTTTTCATATGTAAAGATATTTGTGTATTTCTTCACATTCTGTTTGTAATAAGCGTTTAGACCTGCATAAGCGCATAACTAATGCGCACTTTAGACCAGCTTTTAGTTGGTCAATGGCGCTGTCTATTTCAGTTTCTTAAAATAGCAACGTGCCAACAACGCACCTTAACACACCTCCTTTATAGACCGGCACACCCATGAGTCCACATTGTAGCGCAAATGGATTTGTTATTTAAACAATGTGGTGCAAAACGTGAAAATTAGGGTTGCGCTGGTCTGAAAATAGCAATAAATCGCACCAACTCGTCTTGCACCTTATTGCACTAGGTGTATGATAGGCCCTATATTTGCAAACAGACGAGAGTGGTTACAAATTCTCAAGCAACAGGCCACTTCTGCACTAAGATACTATTGAGTTTCATTCACTAACTTTTTACTGATGCCTTCGCGACAATCTCAGAGGTACCGGATGAAAGCACAGTCACTGATCCCGCTCACACTTGCTTGAAGACATTTTCATTTGCTTGCCATCAACCGACTGACAAATGACGTGCGTGTGTGTGTGTCCTGTCACAAAATGTAGCGAAAAGTACTACAAAAATGGTAATAGTTTGTTTGCGGTGTTTACATGTCTGTACCTCACTTAATAATGCGACTGAAATAGGAATACTCCACATGTCTTTAATTGATTTTTGTT
This sequence comes from Danio kyathit, assembly GCA_903798195.1. NCBI lineage: Eukaryota > Metazoa > Chordata > Actinopteri > Cypriniformes > Danionidae > Danio > Danio kyathit. The sequence continues at coordinate 34,359,243 of LR812543.1, forward strand.
TAGTTATATTATGACTTTAGTCGGATTAAAGTAACCAAAAATCGTTGTTTACATGGTAGACTCTTGGTAGAATCAGAGTATTGTCTTAATCGTATAAAAATCAGTATTGGTGGCCATGTAAGCGTATTGAATGTCTTCAATCTTCAACACATGCTCATTGGGAAAATGTGCCCAGGGCTACATTTTTTGGAAATTGTGAAATATGTGTGTGGAGAGTGAGGCAGGGGGGAGAGCCATGAGGGCGTACGAGGCGGGTGGCAGGAGTGAGATAATTAGAGACACCTGGACGCATAACCTGCCTCGAGTCTCACGGAGGAGCCCTGGAAGCTAAAAGGAGGAGAGACGCCAGTGCTAGATGAGAGAGGACCACGGTTTAGAGAGGCCTTACAGTGGCGCAGTGGGTAGCACAATTGCCTCACAGCAAGAAGGTCGCTGATTCGAGCCTCGGCTGGGTCAGTTGGCATTTCAGTGTGAAGTTTGCATGTTGTCCCCTAGTTGGCGTGGGTTTCCTCTGGGTGCTCCGGTTTCCCCCACAGTCCGAAGATATGCGCTATAGGTGAATTGGGTAAGAAAAATTGTCCGTAGTAAATGAGTGTGTATGGATGTTTCCCATTGATGGGTTGCGGCTGGAAGGGCATCCGATGCGTAAAAAACATATGCTGGATAAGTTGGCGGTTCATTCTGCTGTGGCGGCCCCAGATTAATGAAGGGACTAAGCCGAAAAGAAAATGAATGAATGAATCATTTAAAGGTTTGTTGGTTCTCCGCCTCCTTCTTCCTGATGGCCAGGTGGCCATCTAAGCATCACAGTAGCACCAAAACTCGGAAGAAGGAGGGACATGTTGTCCAGATGCCCTTGCCTCTGAGAGGGAGGGCAGGTGTTCGGGAGTTAACCCAAGTGGTGGAGAAACACGTTCGTCTGCCTAGAGTACCGGGGCGGCCAGAGGCTGGCAAGGAAAGGGTCTGCCTGCTGCCAGCTCCCAGCATGGGCAGAAGCAGGGGACGCGGGGCTCACGGCCGCGAGGGAAAGAGCTCCGAAGTGCCATCCCAGAAAGGCCGGGGGAGTCACTGCTGTCTGCCAGGATGCCGGAGCCTGCTGCCGTCCACCGAATTAGGAGCGGAGCAGGAAAAAAAGAAGTGCTGCCAGCTAGAAGAACAGCGGCCAGACCCAGAAGATGGACGGGTGTATAGATTCCTTCACAGGGCTCCCAGCATGTCATCGGATCTCTCAGCCGATTAAGGACTGAGTGGCAGCGTGTTTGAAGAACCGAACCCAAAATTTTTCCCCTCTCTCTGTCTCTCTTCAGTCTCTCCTCGGCTATCCAGCTCCTTTCCCTTGGCCCTATTTATTCTCAGGTTTCGCTAGTCCTAAAGCACGGACACACCCCCTGACCTTTTTGTGCTACTGCTAACTTCTTACCTCCATATGGATGACGTTTCTGGAGCGAGCAGCTTGCTCGGTAACTTGCCTCGTACGGCATCAGACTTGGGATGGGACTGTTAGTATCAAATTAATCTTTCCTCCTGACCATTGTCAAGCATATGCAGTGCTGAGGTTTTGAAAAATGAAATCTGTAACCACTGACCTCCATAGTATTTGTTTTTCCTACTATGGTTAAAGTTTTCTAACACTTTCCAAAGTATCTTCTTTTGTGTTCAATAGAAAAAGAAAACTTGTAAAGTTTGGGACAACTTGAGGTTGAGTTAATTTTCATTTTTTGGGTTATCTATTTAACTTGCACTGAGGCTAGATATACAGTATTGCTTTAAAGTCTCGTACCTCAGTCTGCACCATGAGAGGCCTGTGCATGCGCATATCATTAACAATTCCGTAGATGTCCACCATGCTGTCTCTTTCAATCTGGGATATCAGGTGGTCAATGGCAATGAAGGTCCCTGTTCTTCCCACACCAGCACTGAAAAAGAAAGAGGTCAAATAATCAAATGATTTTAATAAAGAGGCCAATTAATATTTGCATAAATGTATGGATATTTATAGTCACCTGCAATGCACCACAGTTGGAGAGGTGCATGAGTACTGGTTCATATGTTCCCTCACCAGGTGTCTAAAGTCTAAAAGGACCTCAGTGGTCTGTGGAACTCCATGATCCGGCCACGCTGTGAAGTGGAACTGGCGTACATCACAAGTTTCTTCTGTTTCCAGCTACAGAAGTATCAACCACATAATAATATTTATGATTTCAATACCACAATAGCAACATTCAGTTGTATATGGTACAGACAGAAAAAAACAAGAAGATATCAAGCACAGGAATTGTTGACTCTACATTTTTGATACTGAAGTCTCTAATTGTCCAGTTGTCCAGTTCTATCTCTGAGGTGGTCGTCACAGAGATGTTATGATAAAAGTCAGTCTCAGATGGCCAGTACTTTTCACATTTCACCTGGAGACATTGGCACAAATACTGGTTAGTAGAGTGGCTAATAGAGTTTAATGTGCTGAAATTTAGGAAAACACATGCAATTACAAAGAGACGCCAGCAAATTAAGAAAACGTCAAACAACACAACACAAACACATACATTTTTTTTTGCTGCGTTTTCTTACAATGCAAACAAATTTCATTGCAAATTAGCAAATAGCATGAAACACAACAACGTTTCATGGGGACGGACCAGAAATGTGACGGACCAGTCACTATTGCTCAGTCAAGTTGTAGGTAATATTTGAAAGGTCAGTTTTTTGTTTATTTTAACATCCTGATTACACAATTCCCTTGACCTTTATATATTATTAGCCTAAATAACCATTGCTGCGTCCCAATTCACATACCATCTGCCCTAAATAGTATTTGAAAATAGAATTATTCATTAATTTTCAAACGCTTTCCTGGGGCTGGGTTGCGGGGGCAGCAGTCTTAAGGCTGGTTTATACTTCTGCGTCAAGCGCATGCGTATGCTACGGCGCAGCATACGCGTGGACGCATAACCCCTCGCTGTGGCCGTCGGCGACGTTGATGCACACCTCTCAAAAAATGTAACGCGTACGCATAGCGCAACCTCTGTGATTGGTCGGCTTGGTAGCTCTGAGGAGTGTGGGCGGAGGTGAGAGCCGCGCGCCTGATGCAGCAAGTGTTTACAAGTGTGAAGTCCCGTGAAGGAGCTCCGGATGGAGACTGTTGTTTTATGTTTACCTTATGATTAAAGTTGTTGCACGTCCGCCGGTTCCCACCTCAAAATGAGCTAATTTGAGCCACTTGTACATTAAGGAAGTGTTCAGAAAAAATAAAACACCAGCGAAGAAACTCGACGCAGAGAAACATACTGTAAACACCTACTGCCAGCTAGCGTTTCGGAAGTGTATAGCATAAAAAACAGATACAGCGAATAAATGCACAGCTACGCGCAAGGCTTGCGCCATGGGTCACGCCGATCACTTGACGTAGAAGTATAAACCAGGCTATAATAGCCCCTCGCCGGGGCCCGTCGGCGACGTTGACGCGCACCTCTCAAAAAATGTAACGCGTACGCGTAGCGCAAGCTCTGTGATTGGTCGGCTTGGTAGCGCTGACGAGTGTGGGCGGAGGTGAGAGCCGCGCACCCGATGCAGCGAGTGTTTACAAGTGTGGAATCCCGTGAAGGAGCTCCGGATGGAGACTGTTGTTTTGTGTTTACTTTATGATTAAAGTTGTTGCACGTCCGCCGGTTCCCGCCTCAAAATGAGCGAATTTGAGCCACTTGTACATGAAGGAATTGTTCAGAAAAAAACAAAACACTGGCGAAGAAACTCGGCACAGAGAAACATAAACACCTACTGCCAGCTAGCGTTTCGGAAGTGCATTGCAGAGAAACAGAAACAGCGCGCAGAAGTATAAATGTACGCCTACGCGCGAGGCTTGCGCCGTGGGTCACGCCGATCACTTGACGCAGAAGTATAAACCAGGCTTTAGGAGAGAACCCCAGACTTCCCTCTCCCCAGACACTTCCTCCAGCTCCTCCGGGGGGATCCTGAGGCGTTCCCAAGCCAGCTGAGAGACATACTGTAGTCCCTCCAGCATGTCCTGGATCTTCTCGGAGATCTCCTCCCGGTGACTCATGCCTGGAACACCTCCCTAGGTAGGCATCCAGGAGGCATCTGAAACAGATGCCCGAGCCACCTCAGATGACTTCTCTCGATGTAGAGGAGCAGCGGCTCTACTCCGACCTCCTCCCTGGTGACAGAGCTCCTCACCTTATCTATAAGGGTGCGCCCTGCCATCCTGCAAAGGAAACTCATTTCGACCACTTGTATCCAAGATCTTGTCCTATCGGTCATGACCCAAAGCTCATGACCATAGGTGAGAGTAGGAATGTAGATTGACCGGTAAATTAAGAGCTTTGCCTTTTGGCTCAACTCCTTCTTTACCACAATGGACCAGTACATCCACCGCATTACTGCTTCACTGATTTGCCTGTCAATCTCATGTTCCATCCTTCCCTCACTCATGAACAAAACCCCAAGACCTAGGGGTAAGGACTTTCCTCCAACCTGGAGATGGCAAACCACCTTTTTCTGGTGGAGCACCATGGCCTCGGACTTGGAGGTGTTGATTCTCATCCCAGCCGCTTCACACTCGACAGCAAGCTGCCCCAGTGCATGCTGAGGGTCCATGTTCGATAAAGCCAACAGAACAACATGGTCTGCAAATAACAGAGATGAGATCCTGTGGTCCCCAAACCAGAGCCCCTCCAGCCCAAGGCTGTGCTTTGAAATTCTTTTTTTTAATCCTTTGAAACTTTTTTATCAAATGCCTTCTCCATGTGTTTTGTGGACTTGGACATTTGAAAATAGAATTAATATGTCCCAAACCATAGTATGTTGAAAAGAGTATGCCAAAGGTTCCTGGATGGTTTACTATTTCCAGTAAAAATTCAAAGTGTAGAACCTCCATAATCTAACCACTGATATTGCCCACAATACATTGGGCGTTGGACGTGAATTTAATTAGAACTACAAACTCAGGTAAAAAGTGTAAATAAACTACAAACATGGCGGACGTGTGAGACCAATGGCCAAGTAGAGAGGCTTTGTTAAAGTTGTTTGAATGACTATTAACTAATATCTAACCCACTGGAAAATATTTAAATCATGTTTTTCGTGTTATATTTAATTTTCAACGGCAATGTGAACTCATATCAATATATGTTTGGACATTTCCTTCTGAATGCATAATTACCCAAAGACCTGAGGAGATTTCTCTGCATAAAAGACTTAAGAATGGCAGATTAACCTGCTGCTGCTTCTCCAATAAAGTAGGTAATGGACAAGGTGATAAGCAACATAACGATCTGTTAACAAGGAAGTAGTATGTCCCAGGGCCTGCATACTCTTCTGTTACACACTCAAAAGTATATATTTTTCCTTCACAAAAAAAGTACATACTTTTAGGGAATAGTATAATGGTGCATTCACTAGGGGCTTCAGCGTCAACGCTTAAGCGAGGGCGTGTCTGAACTTGGGGCTGACGCGATGGTCATAGCAGCGTCAGCCAATGAAATTAGTCAGCAATCGGTTACTGTCTGAGCTGGGGTATTTACATAAAGTGATCGGCTTTGATTGGCTGATGATTCCGTTGGCGCTTGATAAGTTGAGAAATCCCCAACCTCTGCAGCGAGCAACGCCGCTGAAGCAGTGCCGATGGATCCATAATTCAGATCGGCAATGCTTGACGTCACCCATTCAAAGTGAATGGGATGCTGACACTCCATGTGAATGGGGCATAAGTATGCGAATTGGGACGCAGAATATAACCTAAATGGCCGGGTCCATCATATTTTAGGGTCCCCTTGAAACATTTCTGTTGTGTTCCATGCTATTTGCATGTGTTGTGAGAAAATGCAGGCGTTTTCTTAATTTGTGTGCTTGTGAGAAAATGCAGAGGGTTTTTTTGTTTTTGTATTGTTAGAATTTGCAAGACATATGATGTCAAACCGATGAGGATCTTTTCTTGATTTGCTGGCATTTTTTGTAATTACATGCGTTTTCTTAAATTTCAGTACTTTAAGCTCTCTCGGCCACCCTAGGTTAGCTTAAGTTCACATAAACATTTTCACATTTCACCACTTTTTAATGTGAACAATAATATTTTAATGCTAAAAATCGAACTCACTCTTCCCAGCTCATTGCATTTGGTCAGCATCACTATGGTGTAGACGTTGTTCTCCCAGATCATTCTCCAAAATTCCTTTACCGTGACAGGCAATGGACCCTGAGCAGCTATGAACTCTTTTCTCGAATTGTAGCCCTGACCACACACACAAAATATAAATAATTGTTGCAATTTGTAGGGGTCATGTGAAATGTTTGAATGTTTTGTGTATATACAGATACTCACTGGGACATAGTTGGCATTAATGTAGTCATCAAAGGGGTATTCACATTTCAGTAATTTCACTCTTGAAGCATCATCTTAACAAAGCAAACATGATGAAATAATTAAACAGGAGTTATTCATGACTGTGGCTGCAGCTGCGGCTGGAAGTTAACAAAAACAATTTATATTATTTATTAAATTACCCATGAATTGTATTTTTATTAAGGTCTACCTCCACCTCAACCCTCACAATATTATGAAAACAGTAATTATACAGATATTAGTCATACTATTTATTAAATTACTAATTAATTTGTATTTTATTAATATCTACTACTCCAACACTAAATACAACATTTACAGTAATATAAAAACAGTACTTATACAGATTTTAATCATATTATTTATTAAATTACCCATTAAATTGTATTTTATTAATGTCTACCCCTACCCCAACCCTAAACCCAACCCTCACTGTAATATAAAAACAGTAATTATACGGAGTATTAGTTATATTATTTCTTAAATTACCCATTAAATTGTATTTTTATTAATGTCTACCCCTACCCCAACCCTAAACACAACCCTCATAGTATAAAAAACATCCTGGTTACATACGTAACCCACATTCCCTGAATAGGGAACGGAGACTTGTGTCTGATAACAGACATATGGGAGTACACCAGACGACCAATCACTCTGAAGAGTAAGAAAACGGGTCAATGAATGCCAAATTAATTGGCGGAGCTCAGCTCCACAGCTGTCTGCGATTAGTCATTCACAGAAAATATCAGCTGATGGCTGAGAAGTGAGCAATATAATTTTTGCCTGCTGAACAGCCGATCACTCAGCTATCAGCTGGAAACTTCCAACGTCCCCTAGGCCCTTAAATTACCATTACATGGGAATAATTAGAAAATTTAGATGTGGGTCATAAATGTGCTTTTACTTGGCTAATATAGACTAGGGATTTTAGAAATATGACAGTACGTTGGGAAAGCGTGCCAGTCCCCGAAGGGGGAGGACACTGAGGAGCCCACCTGCTACCCAAAAGGGGAGACTTGATGGCAATAAGAACATATGGACTAGCCCTAGGGGGAGTGCTACATATGATAAGCTGGTTAGCGGGTAGGGAAGACACGGGTCCGCCTGGTCATGGGGGAAAACTCTGTGGCTGAAATAAGCATATGGAATCGCCATCGGGGACCGCCCATAGCTGGCACCGAACCTCACCATGTGGGTAGACCCAGTGAGCCAACCTCTGTTTTGATACAGCACTTCCCTTCTGCCGACCACCATAACATACATATATATGTTACATGTTACATAACATACATTAAGAGCTGTTCACAAGATCTTTAGACGTTTTGCGTTCGTTCCACGTAAAGGCGCAAAGTGCGAATGGGACAAAGCAGTGAATGGGCTGGGTCTGCCTCCTCAGTGGGCAGCGCTTGCAGGTTCACCACCTAATCTCTAAATGGGGTGGTAAGAACCTTGGGCACATAGCCACTTAACTGGCCCGAATTTCAGGCATGATTCGCTGACCGAAAATGCCTCCAAATCCCAGACTCTCTTGAACGATGCCAATGCGATCAGCAGAGCTATCTTCATGGACAGAATTTTTAAAGATACCGAATCGAGTGGCTTGAATCGATCTCTCTGCAGGCCCGCCAGGACTACAGAGAGATCCCAAAAGGGCATAAGAGGGGGGCAAGATGGATTTAATCTCCGCGCACCTCTGAGGAATCGGATGATTAGATTATGCTTCCCGAGCGTGTTGCCATCCACCGCGTCATGATGAGCGAAGATGGTAGCCATGTAGACCTTCAGTGTGGAGGGTGACAGCCTACGCTCCAGCTTTTCCTGAAGGAAGGACAACACAACGTTAATCTGGCAATTTTGGGGTCTTCTCAGCGAGAAGTGCACCACTCAGCGAACAGACTCCACTTCAGGGCGTAGGCATGCCTCGTAGAGGGTGCTGTAGCCTGAGTGATGATGTTAACCACTGATGCCGGTAAGTCACCTAAGCTCCGTCTATAGACCACACATTGAGGTTCCAGAAATCTGGGTTCGGGTGCCAGAGGGTCCCCCTTCCCTGGGAGAGGAGGTCCTCTCTCAGGGGAATGTGCCAGAAGGGTGCCATCACGAGTGTGAGCTCGGGAACCCAGGTCTGGTTGGGCCAAAGAGGCGCAACAAGCAAGACCTGCTCCTCGTCCTTTCTGACTTAGCACAGAATCTGTGCAATTAGGCTCACTGGGGGAAATGCATATTTGTGCCGAGGGGGGCCTCGGTCAGAGAGTAAAACAACTGGAAATGGGCGTTTTCGGGAGAAGCAAACAGGTCGACCTGGGCTTCCACAAAGTGCTCCCATATCGGCCATATCAAACAGGGGTGGAGTCTCCATTCTCCTCAGGACGCTAGCTGCCATAAGAGCGCATCGACTGCACAGTTGAGTTCGCCCGGAATATGAATGCAGGCAGCGATTTCTGCCACGTGTGACTCCAGTGGAGCAGATGGCGAGCGATCTAAAACATGAGACGGGAACAAATACCCCCCATGTGGTTGATATAAACAACTGATGCCATGCTGTCTGCCCTGACCAGCACGTGTTTCTGCTTTAAAACTGGTAAAAAGCAGCGGAGAGCGAGAAACACTGCCAACAGCTCTAGGCAATTAATATACCAAAGCCAAGGCTACTTGATCACATTCACAAAAAAATGCTTCGATTTGTGTTGGGACAACATGAAAATATTAAGTTGACTTATTCGTTTTTACAAATTTAAGTAGATTGAACATAAACCAATTAAGTTGTCACAATAAAAACCTCTATAATTGTGTTGTTTCAGCTTATTTTATATAAGTAGTTTGAACGAACAGCAAGCGTAATTTTTGAGTGTTGAAAATTATTACAACACATGGGTTTCTGTGGTTTCTAATTGTTATCTCCAGTGAATATTTTATTAAATCTTAAATGGGTTGCAATTAGAGCAACATGTCAACTTTTGCTTCTTTGTTCACAAAAAAATAATAAATCCAGAAAGAACTGCATGGTTTTCCCAACAGAAATCGATTAAGTTCATTCATTCATTCATTATCTTGTCGGCTTTGTCCCTTGCGGGGTCGCCACAGCGGAATGAACCGCCAACTTATCCAGCAAGATTTTACGCAGCGGATGCCCTTCCAGCCGCAACCCATCTCTGGGAACTTCCACACACACATTCACACTCATACACTGTGGACAATTTTAGCTTACCCAATTCACCTGTACTGCATGTCTTTGGAATGTGGGGGAAACCGGAGCACCCAGAGGAAACCCACGCGAACCCAGGGAGAACATGCAAACTCCACACAGAAACGCCAACTGACCCAGCCCAGCCGAGGTTCGAACCTGCGACTCAGCGACGTTCTTGCTGTGAGGCGACAGCACTACCTACTGCGCCACTGGGTTGCCCATCGATTAAGTTGTTATTACAAATTTAAGTGGATTGAACATAAAACAAATGAGACCTAAAAAAACCTAAAGAATTGTGTTGTTTCAGCTAATATTAAATAAGTAGTTCGAAAAAGCAGCAAAAACATTTTTTTGAGTGAGGGAGACTGGCTTTCTTATGGCGTTTTCACGGCATTATTCAGTGTGACAATTTTCTAGGAAATTTCAAAGCAGCCAGCCAATCAAATTGCTTGTGATTTTGATAAGCTACTGCCACCTTTTGTAACAATACGCAACAGTGAAGATACTCACAAGGTAAAACATTTGAGTAACGATTCTTCTCCCTGTTTTCAATAGCCAGGGCGGCGTTCTTTGGCTGTGCTGTTCCAACAAATCCTAACTCCTGCAACAACACAGAAGGTCTTTAGACTTTGAAAACACTAGAATTAGCATGTATTATTATTAGACTGTATCAATTACAGTGCAACAAGTCATGGCCACAACAGTTTGATAATATAACCACAGAAAGTCACTGTATGCAACACAGGCTCTTTCTGAAAACGTAGCCCTACCGTATGTACATTTCTGGAGATCGTGAATTGTGTAGCCAGAAGTACATATGGCTGGATTTCATTTTTAAAACGAATGCTACGTGGCAGTATGATGATATTGTATGATGTTCATTTTTGCGCTTACCAGCTGACCGCTTACCTCCGTATGGATGCCTTTCCCGCTGTTACCAGTTTGTCTAGTTAGCTCACTATGTACATCAGCAGACTTGAGACACAGAGAGGAGTTGACCCCGACGACGGGGTTCAAGTCCGGTGAACAACAGTTTCAGAAATCAGGTAAGGCAAAAACAGAAGCCAGAAAATAAATAAAAATATAAAATTAAATAAACAGGGTAAGAATGTGATAAAACCTGAAAACATGGTAAAAATCAGGCAAGGGCTTTTTTTTTCTGGATTGCTTTTTAAAACTGTCAGATGGGTTTAGGGAAGTGGGTGTGCTGGTCAGTCTGTGCTTTTGAAAACATTGTTGGTTGGGTTTAGGGAAAGAGGAGGGTGGATCAGTCGATCGGTCAGTCAGCCACTACTGAAATCGCAAAAACTGCAAAAAACATAGCTCCTGGGACGTATTTGGCGCTCTCCAGAAATGTATATATTGGTGAGTTTTCAGAATGAGCCTGGGTTGCACTTATGATGAACAAAACAAACCAAAAATACCTCGTACTCTATGGCAAAACCATAGTTGGAATCAGCACATTTCTGCTTAAAGTACTCTTCATAATCTTCTATCCTCAAAGCAATATTACTGTGTATCAGAAAACAAAGAAATCATGGAGGAAAACAATCTTACACACACTAATAGTTTAGAAGCCCTGTCCGGAACCTCCCCTGGCTATGGGCATGAATTGTGACATTTATCTCAGAATTGCATGATACAAACTCACAAATCTGACATTTACCTCAGAATTGTGAGATGTAAACTCAAAATTGTGAGTTATTATGTCAGTAGTGCAAGATTTGAATTCACAATTCTGAAAAATTTATTCAAAATTCAGAGAAATAGTCAAAATTGCGTGACATAAAGTCAAAATTTTGAGTAATAAAGTCACAATTGTATGCCATAAAAATCTAAATTCTGAGAAATATATAGTCACAATTGCGTGACAAAGTCAAAATTCTGAGAAATAATCACAATTGCGTGACATAAAGTCAAAATTCTGAGTAATGAAGTCAAAATTGTATGCCATAAAAATCAAAATTCTGAGAAATAGTCACAATTGCGTGACTTAAAGTCAAAATTCTGAGTAATAAAGTCACAATTGTATGCCATTAAAATATACATTTTGAGAAATAATCACAATTGCTTGACATAAAGTCAAAATTCTGAGTAATAAAGTCACAATTGTATGCCATAAAAATCAAAATTCTGAGAAATATATAGTCACAATTGTGTGACAAAGTCAAAATTCTGAGAAATAGTCACAATTGCGTGACATAAAGACAAAATTCTGAGCAATAAATTCACAATTGTATGCCATAAAAATCTAAATTCTGAGAAATAGTTACAATTGCGTGACTTAAAGTCAAAATTCTGAGAAATAGTCACAATTGTATGCCATAAAAATATACATTTTGAGAAATAATCACAACTGCGTGACAGTCAAAATTCTGAGAAATAGTCACAATTGTATGCCATTAAAATATAAATTTTGAGAAATAATCACAACTGCTTGACAAAGTCAAAATTCTGAGTAATAAAGTTACAATTGTATGCCATAAAAATCAAAATTCTGAGAAATATATAGTCACAATTGCGTGACTTAAAGTCAAAATTCTAAGAAATGAAGTCAAAATTGTATGCCATAAAAATCAAAATTCTGAGAAATAGTTACAACTGCGTGACTTAAAGTCAAAATTCTGAGTAATAAAGTCACAATTGTATGCCATAAAAATCAAAATTCTGAGAAATATATAGTCACAATTGCGTGACAAAGTCAAAATTCTGAGAAATAGTCACAATTGCGTGACATAAAGACAAAATTCTGAGCAATAAATTCACAATTGTATGCCATAAAAATCTAAATTATGAGAAATAGTTACAATTGCGTGACTTAAAGTCAAAATTCTGAGAAATAGTCACAATTGTATGCCATAAAAATATACATTTTGAGAAATAATCACAACTGCGTGACAGTCAAAATTCTGAGAAATAGTCACAATTGTATGCCAATAAAAAATAAATTTTGAGAAATAAGCACAACTGCTTGACAAAGTCAAAATTCTGAGTAATAAAGTTACAATTGTATGCCATAAAAATCAAAATTCTGAGAAATATATAGTCACAATTGCATGACAAAGTCAAAATTCTGAGTAATAAAGTCACAATTGTATGCCATTAAAATATACATTTTGAGAAATAATCACAACTGCTTGACAAAGTCAAAATTCTGAGTAATAAAGTTACAATTGTATGCCATAAAAATCAAAATTCTGAGAAATATATAGTCACAATTGCGTGACTTAAAGTCAAAATTCTAAGAAATGAAGTCAAAATTGTATGCCATAAAAATCAAAATTCTGAGAAATAGTTACAACTGCGTGACTTAAAGTCAAAATTCTGAGTAATAAAGTCACAATTGTATGCCATAAAAATCAAAATTCTGAAAAATATATAGTCACAATTGCGTGACAAAGTCAAAATTCTGAGAAATAGTCACAATTGCGTGACATAAAGACAAAATTCTGAGCAATAAATTCACAATTGTATGCCTTAAAAATCTAAATTATGAGAAATAGTTACAATTGCGTGACTTAAAGTCAAAATTCTGAGAAATAGTCACAATTGTATGCCATAAAAATATACATTTTGAGAAATAAGCACAACTGCTTGACAAAGTCAAAATTCTGAGTAATAAAGTTACAATTGTATGCCATAAAAATCAAAATTCTGAGAAATATATAGTCACAATTGCATGACAAAGTCAAAATTCTGAGTAATAAAGTCACAATTGTATGCCATTAAAATATACATTTTGAGAAATAATCACAACTGCTTGACATAGTCAAAATTCTGAGTAATAAAGTCACAATTGTTTGCCATAAAAATCTAAATTCTGAGAAATAAATAGTTACAATTGCGTGACTTAAAGTCAAAATTCTGAGTAATGAAGTCACAATTGTATGCCATTAAAATATAAATTTTGAGAAATAATCACAATCGCTTGACATAGTCAAAATTCTGAGTAATAAAGTCAAAATTTGTATGCCGTAAAAATCTAAATTTTGAGAAATAATCAACTGCGTGACAAAGTCAAAATTCTGAGTAATGAAGTCACAATTGTATGCCATAAAAATGTAAATTCTGAGAAATAATCACAATTGCGTAATATAGCAATACTACTACATAACAGTAGTACTACACTGTAAAAAAAAGCTGTATTTTTACGGCTTGTAAAAAAACATAAAATAATGGCCTTTAAATTGCTGAAATTTACCTTACAAAAACGGATAAGGGAATTTCTGTATTTTAATATCTGTTATTTTACGGTATATTTCTGTAATTTAACGGGCGTTATTTAACGTTTTTTTCCCGGCACCCCAGCTGCCGAAAATAAACCGTAAAATTATGGATTTCTCTTACAGTGTATACATACCAATGTTATGAATTCATTATATTTATTAACGATAATTACAATAATAACATTTAAAAACATTATATATTTATCTATGAGCATCAAACAAACTCACGTAATGGTGTGTACAGGGATGTCTTGACAATGTTTTACGACCTCTCTGTAATAAGAAAATATTAATAAAATGAATGTATATTGATCTGTATGTAGAACTTATCCAGTCTTCGCTTCTCTGATGATGACAACTCACCTTCTTGAATAGAAAAAGACCACCGAAGTGATGACGATGATCATGACAAAAACGATCAATAGCAGGAAGATGCCAACAATCAACCCAGTGTTTGGTGGAGTTTGCGAGTAAGATCCCTCAGGTTTATTTGTAACTGTTTAATCACAAAAATAAATAAATTATTTTAATCCTATCAGATCTAGACAACATGATAGGTTAAACTTAAAGAACACATCATTTATATTAACTTATTTGAATGGAAGTTAAATTAATAGTCAACCTATTATGTTTATGTTTACCGGAGTTATGAATACTGGTGCATATTTGTAAGCAGAAAAGTTGACTTTGACTTGTGTATCCAGTAACAGCACTGACACAAATTGTGTAATTGGTTCCAGCCATGAGACCAGTGATTTCATAGAAAGTATTATTAGTTGTTATAGATGTCCTCTGATTGGTCCACTGAACTGTATAGAAATCTATTCTTCCACTTGGTGCGTCCCATTTCAGAGACACAGATGATGATGTGACTGACGACACTTCGAGATTGCTGACCATATTTGGATCTGTGTGGGGGAAAGAAGAGTATATATAAAATTCATTGAAGAATTGTGGGTACATTTCAAGCATTTTCAATTAAATACCCTTAACCCTTGTGTGCTGTTGGGGGTGTTTTCATCCACTCTGGTGTGATTTTGAAGCTTAATTTGGACACAACTTTCTCTGTGTTTTAGCAAATGGAAAGATGTTTGGTGACAAGTCTTATTTTGACACATATTTTGGGAAAATGCTGTGGGATTATTAAAAAACTCAGTATACTCTGGGCAAATTGACTCCCCTTTCGTTATTTTCATGGCTGTTTTTGCCCAATTGATCTCCATTTTAACAAAAATTTTGGACTGTGAAGCCATGACACCATTTAATCAACAGTAAAAGTGACAAATTTGACCTCTTCCCAACAGGGAAAACCACCAACAATCAAGAATGCATGATTATTTGCTGTCAAGGCTTTGCAATGAAAGAAATGTGGTAATAATGGAAGTCAATGGGCAAAAACGGCCATGAACATAACGAAAGGGTAGTCAATTTGGACAATACACAACTGGAGAGATACTGTATACACTCACCGGCCACTTTTTTAGGTACACCTGTGCAACTGCTTGTTAACGCAAATTTCTAATCAGCCAATCACATGGCAGCAACTCAATGCATTTAGACATGTAGACATGGTCAAGAAGATCTGCTGCAGTTCAAACCGAGCATCAGAATGGGAAAGAAAGGTGATTTAGGTGACTGTGAACGTGGCATGGTTGTTAGCGCCAGACAAGCTGGTCTGAGTATTTCAAAAACTGCTTATCTACTGGGATTTGCACACACAACCATCTCTAGGGTTTACAGAAAATGGTCTGATAATGAGAAAATATCCAGTGAGCGGCAGTTCTGTTGGCGCAAATGACTTGTTGATGCCAGAGGTCAGAGGAGAAGGGCCAGACTGGTTCGAGCTGATAGAAAGGCAACAGTAACTCAAATAACCACTCGTTACTACCGAGGTATGCAGAAGAGCATCTCTGAATGCACAACACTTCAAACCTTGAGGCAGATGGGCTACAGCAGTAGAAGACCACACCGGGTGCCACTGCAGTCAGCTATGAACAGGAAACTGAGGCTACAGTTGCTGACAAAGAGTTCACTGTATTCAAATGACCTCCACAGTCACCAGACTCAATCCAATAGAGCACCTCTGAGATGTGGTGGAATGGAAGATTTGCATCATGGATGTGCAGCCGACAAATCTGCAGCAACTGCGTGATGCTATCATGTCAATATGGACCAAAATCTCTGAGGAGTATTTCCAGTAGCTACCTTGTACCTCTATGCCACGAAGGATTAAGGCAGTTCTGAAGGCAAAAGGGGCTCCAACCCGGTACTAGTAAGGTGTACCTAATAAAGTGGCCGGTGAGTGTACAACAAATGTATAATTTACTGTAAACTGGATGCATTATTAATGCAAAATATGTAATAGGGAGCATTTGATTTTTTAACTAATTGTTGTTTAACCCATTGTTACACCATAAAAGAGTTGACAGTAACAGAGTTGACTATTTTGTTCTTCAGCTCAAGATGCTAACCTCAAACCAGATACTAAATGGCAGGTCTAAAACATTTTCCATCATATTATTGATTCTAAAAAGGAATAACAAATTCAGTGAAGTATCACAGTAAGAGTTTGGTATTACAGTATTGGTGTATCTTAACTATTTTGTACAAATTAATGAGAAATGAACAACGACACATCTCTATGCTTTCCAGAAATTTCGACAAGAGGATGTGACATCACTTGGAGCAAGTCACATGCTTTTTCTATTAGCTGTTAGACTGTTATGTCTTTTTATAACTAATGTAACAGAGTTGACTAGAACATATAGGCACAGACACAAAATGTAAGGGTTTTTTACTACTGAAATTAATAATAATATAGAAAATAGATGTTTCAAGCAAATAGAAATTTTAATAGGTAGAGTATACACAAAAATGAAACTAAATTATTGTATGATAATTGAAGCTGAATGTAAGATTCAGGACACAAAGACAGCGACTCGTCCTCACGAGTTGCTGGAGAGCATTCCTTGTTAACACTTATCTGAACTACATATCCCATCATATTCTGCATTCACACACCGGTTTCAAGATCATGCTGATTACACACCGCTGAAGGACATTTTCATTAATTACTTGGACTATAAATACACCTTTCATTCACACAGCCGTTGCTGAGTCTTGTTAGTATTGCTACAATTCAAAGTGATTTCCTTGTTTTTGCCTTTTTTTGTGTTTTGACCCTTGCATTGTGTATCGTGTTTTGATTTTTTGTCGCCTGCCTTGACCTTTTGCGGGCTAAACGGATTAAGCTCTTGGATTGTCTCTATTGTTGTGAATTGCTGGCCGAATTCTCTCAATGAATTCTGTGTTAGGGTCCCACACCCAGTATTTGTGTCTCTACCTTAAATCTCAACAGACAGTCAAAAAAAGGTAGTTTTTTATTTTACTACTAAAATTAATAATATAGGACATAGATGTTTTTAGCAAATGTTAATTTAATTAAGTAAACACACAAGAAAATGAAAGTTAATTATTGTATGATAATTGAAGCTGAATGTACGATACACGAGTCGCTGGAGTTCATTCCTTGTTAATTCTCATCCGAACTACATATCCCTTAATACTCTGCATTTACACACCGGTTTTAAGTTCATTCTGATTACACAAACAGCTGAAGCTCATTATCGTTAATTTCTTGGACTATAAATACACCTTTCATTCACACATCCATTGCTGAGTCTTGTTAGTATTGCTACAATGCAAAGTGCTTTCCTGGTTTTTGCCTTTCTTGTGTTTTGATTATTTGTCACCTGCCTTGACCTTTTGCTTGCTAAATGGATAACGCTTTTGGATTGATAATTCTCCAGAGATTGGCTCGCACCAGACATCAGTTTCTGCAGATTTTGTGTTATTCGAACATTTAGAAATGAAACTAAAGAGACAGTTGTTGTTTAATTTTATTGGTGATTCCCAATATGAAATTTAACCGTCAGCTTGGCAAGTAATTTTGGAGAATTTGATGTTTCCCCATTTAAACAGAATGGCCGAGCATACTGCCCAAGAGGTTTCATAGATGGCCGCCAAATAAAATGACTTGCCTTATTATATGTGCTTATCATATCATATGTGCGTACCCTCATAGAAAACAATGTTTACAACTCTAAAAGATGCACCACTTTGTGTACAGTGTGCGATGAGCTTTACTCTTATAAAGGAAGTGGTCAGATGTAATTGCACATCAACTTTTATGCCACAGGTTAATGTAAATAGCTCATTATGAACATTCTTGTATTCTATTAAACCTTTACAACTTTATCAGTGATCATTTTAGGTTCAAGAGTTATGTGTAAGGATTGACTGTTTGTAAAGCATACAGTGTCATCTGTTGGTAAAAACTATTGATCACAATTGATATAGAGAGAATATGCATTAGGAAAATCTCAGAATCTATGCAGAATCGATTCTCGATTTTTCACAATGCATCAATTTATTGTCCCAGCCCAACTAGTATACAGTGTGGAGCATTTTTCTGAAACACAATAAAAGCAGCCTGGATGAGGAGTGTTTTTAAATAAATAAAAATTATACATACGGGTAAGCTGTGAGATGCAGAAAGCAGCTCCTTCCATTGATTTATCTGCTGCCACAGCAGTGATGCAGAATGTATAATTGACTCCGGCAGTCAGATCAGTGATATTATAAAATGTGTTATTATTTTCTGTCGCATTTCGGTTTGTTTTATCATCAGTCCACTGAAGTTTAAAGAAAGATATATTTCCAGTTGATTGCCATGTCAAAAACACAGAAGATGTTGTGATTTGAGATGCTGTAAAATTCCTGATTACATCAGGCTCTGTATGATGGAAAGAAAAGTAAATGTTGATAAAAAAAATCATAAGCAAAAATATAAAAAAGCACTAAATGAGCACACGCTGATTATTGTAGGACAAGACACGAGACACAGGGAGTAGTATATCATTAACCGCCTTTCCCCTGACTAAAGTGAGTGCTCTGCTACTACTTGATTGGGCTTTTTCACGAGTCACTGGAGAGCATTCCTTGTTAACACTCATCCAAACTACAAATCCCATCATACTCTGCATTCACACACCGGTTTCAAGATCATGCTGATTACACACAGATGAAGGACATGTTCATTAATTACTTGGACTATAAATACACCTTTTATTCACACAGCCGTTGCTGAGTCTTGTTAGTATTGCTACAATTCAAAATGGTTTCCTTGTTTTTGCCTTTCTTGTGTTTTGACCCTCGCATTGTTTATCGTGTTTTGATTTTTTGGCGTCTGCCTTGACCTTTTGCTCGCTAAATGGATTACGCTCTTGGATTGAGTAGTATATCATTAACCGCCTTTCCCCTGACTAAAGTGAGTGCTCTGCTACTACTTGATTGGGCTTTTTCAGGGATTCCAAAGGACTAATAGTTATGTCTTAATTCTAAAACACCTAAATCAAGCTACTAAATTTCTGTGAGAATGCATTTTTTTTTAGATTTTTTAAAGTGGACAACAGTTTTTTTTTTTTTTTTAAGAAGTTGAATTATAATGTTATTGAATTATAACCCCGTTTGTGTAGACATGACCTCATATTTACACTACCTGACAAAAGTCTTGTCATCGATGCCAGTTGTAAGAGCAACAAATAATAACTTGACTTCTAGTTGAACATTTTGAAAAGTGGCAGAAGGTAGATTTTTCTGATAAATCATCTGTTGAACTGCATCATAATCATCACAAATACTGCAGAAGATCAATTGGAACCCACATGGACCCAAGATTCTCACAGAAATCAGTCGTTTGGTGAAGGAAAAATCATGGTTTGGGGTTACATTTCAGTATGGGGCATACAAGAGATGTGAAGAGTGGATGGCAACATCAACAGCCTGAGGTATCAAGACATTTGTGCTGCCTATTACATTGCAAAGCACAAGAGAGGTCAAATTCTTCAACAGAATAGCGCTCCTCATACTTCAGCCTCTGCATCAAAGTTCCTGAAAGCAAAGAAGGTCAATGTGCTCCAGGATTGGCCAGCCCAGTCACCAGCAATGACCATTATTGAGCATGTGTGGGATAAGATGAAGGAGGAGGCATTGAAGATGAATCCAAAGGATCTTGATGAACTTTGGGAGTCCTGCAAGAACGCTTTCTTTGCCATTCCAGATGACTTTATTAATAAGTGATTTGAGTCATTGCAGAGATGTATGGATGCAGTCCTCAAAGCTCTTGGGAGTCATACACAATATTCATTCTTTTTCCACTGCACCATGACTTTATATTCTATACTGTACATTAGTTCAGTAAGGGACAAGACTTTTGTCGAAGCAAAGTCAGACCTTACTATCCTAATGAAATAATTAAAATTAAGGCATGATCATATTTTATTTTAGTAAAATAAGCATAATCTAGAGGCCTTTGCCTTTCATATAAGCCACTTCTGATACCAAATGATCAACTAGAAGTCAAGTTATTATTTGTTGTTCCTAACATTTGTTGGATAGGTGACAAGGCTTTTTTTTTGCAAGTTTGAAGGCAAAATGTTGAAAGTGGTGTTGAACATACAAATTTGTACCTAACATGTCCATATTAATACCTCAAGGGTACATATTGGTACCTAAAAAGTACAAATGTGTTCCTCTTACAATTTGTAGGTACTAATATATACTTCTCAGGTACCAATATGAACCCTTCAAGTACAAATGTGTACCTTTTGAAAAGGTACCACCCCAGTGACAGCTCTCGTACCTTTATATCTGAGAGTGTAGAGCAAACGACTAATTGAATGTAATATTGGGGCATCAGTCAATTAGTTTAAGCCTTTGTAATAAAGAAGACATTTTATAATTGTACATACTGGTAAATTGTGAGGTGCAGAAAGCAGCGCTTCCGGTTGAATTGTCTGCTGCCACAACAGTGATGCAGAATGTATAACTGACTCCAGCAGTCAGATTAGTGATTTGCACAGAATCAGAAGTCGTCATTTCTGTTCCATTTGTGTTTGTTTTATCAGCAGTCCAATCAATTTTATAGAAAGATCTATTTCCACTTGGTTCATTCCATGTCAGAACCACAGAGGATGTTGTGATATTTGTCACATTCAGATTGCTGATCCCAACTGGCTCTGTAAGTAAATTACAAATGCTGGTGAAAGGAGGAATGAACCATGTGTATGAATGATGCATTTATGCACTAATGAAACATTTTGGGTGTTTTGTACATATTAAACATATAAACAGAGATCTTACTGGCAAATAGTGAAATCTGATTCGATTCTCCTTTGGTCACTTGGTCAGCTGCAACTGCAAACACTTTGAATGTGTATTGTGCTCCAGGAACCAGAATATGTATTTCCATGGAAGTGTTCTCTGTAGTCAAGTTGCTATTTCCATATTCTATATTATAATAAGAGCTTTGGCCATTTGGTTTAGTCCAGCTCAGTAAAACAGATGATGTGGTAATCTTATCAGCTTTGAGGTTCATTATAACATCAGGCTCTGTGAAGGAATAATGAGACATTTGGGGATTATAATGCTTGAAGAGAAACAAATGAACAAGCATAAAGAAATCTAGAAATACGGAAACATACTTGTGTATTTTGTGATAATCACAGGTTCTCCCTCTGTTGATTTATCAGTTGCAACAGCAGTGATGTTAAAAGTGTAACTGACACCAGCGGTCAGATCAGTGATGTTATACCATGTGTCATTAGTTGCTGTATAGTTGAATCTATTATTATCACTCCACCGAATTTTAAAGAAAGCTCTATTCCCCACAGGTTCATCCCATTTCAGAAAAGCAGATGATGTTGTGATGTTGACCACAGTGAGATTCCTGATCACATCTGGCTCTGTGTGCGGGGCAGAAAAGTAAATTATAAATGGTGTACCAGGGACTTAAAAACAATATATGCGAATGGTGCTTTGCAAATTAGGCCCAATCCCAATTCCATTTTATACAAATATCCCTTTGCCTTGGCCCTTGAAACAAAGTGTGACCTTTGTCGGCTTCCCTTTATTTATCAGGGGTCGCCACAGCGGGATAAACCAGCAACTTATCCAGCATATTTTTTACACAGCACATGCCATTCCAGCTGCAACCCAGTACTGGGAAACATCTATACACACTCATTCAAACACATACACTATGGCCAATTTAGTTTACTTGATTTACCTATAGCACATGTATTCGGACTGTGGGGGAAACCAGAGAACCCAGAGAAAACCCACGGAAACACTGGGAGAACCTGTAACCTCCACACAGAAATGCCAACTGACCCAGCCAGGACTCTAATCAGCAACCTTCTTGCTGTGAGGCAACAGTGCTAACCACTGAGCCATCATGTCGGCCTGATTTGTACTGTACAAACTAATATTAATTAGCTACTAAATCAAGCTACACATTTCTGTGAGATTGCATTGGTTTTGGGATTTATTAAGCAAACAACAGTCCCGCATGGCCCCAAGATTCTCATAGAAATCAGTCAAGTTTGGTGAAGGAAAAATCATGGTTTGGGGTTACATTCAGTATAGGGGCGTGCGAGAGATCTGCAGAGTGGATGGCAACATCAACAGCCTGAGGTATCAAGACATTTGTGCTGCCTATTACATTACAAACTACAGGAGAGGGCAAATTCTTCAGCAGAATAGCGCTCCTCATACTTCAGCCTCTGCATCAAAGTTCCTGAAAGCAAAGAAGGTCAATGTGCTCCAGGATTGGCCAGCCTAGTCACCAGACATGAACATTGTTGAGCATGTCTGGGGTAATATGAAGGAGGAGGCATAGAAGATGAATCCAAACAATCTTGATGAACTCTGGGAGTCCTGCAAGAACACATTATTTGCCATTCCAGATGACTTTATTATTAAGTTATTTGAGTCATTGCAGAGATGATTGGATGCAGTCCTCCAGGTTTATAGGAGTCATACACAATAGTAATTATTTTTCCACTGCACCATGACTTTATATTCTATACTGTACATTAGTTTAGTTAAGTGACAGCACTTCTGTCTAAGCAAAGTCAGACCTTACTGTCCTAATTATATAATTAAAATCAAGGCATGATCATAATTTATATTGGTAATATAAGCATAATCTAGAGGCCTTTGCCTTTCATATGAGCCACTTCTGATACCAAATGATCAACTAGAAGTCAAGTTATTATTTGTTGTTTCTAACATTTGCTGGATAGATGACAAGGCTTTTGTCAGGAAGTGTAGTCTGCAAGTTTGAAGGCAAATTGATGAAAGTGGTGTTGAACATGGGAATAATTCTACACTCTCAGAAATAAAGGTACGTGAGATGTCACTGGGGTGGTACCTTTTCAAAACGTACAGATTTGTACCTAGTAGGTCCATATTAATACCTCAAGGGTACATATTGATACCTGAAAAGTACAAATGTGTTCCTCTTCCATTTTGTAGGTACTAATATATACTTCTCAGGTACCAATACATTATGAACCCCTCAAGTACAAATGTGTATCGTTTAAAAAGGTACCACCCCAGTGACAGCTCTCGTACCTTTATTTCTGAGAGTGTAGAGCAAATGACTAATTGAATGTAATATTGGGGCATCAGCCAATTAGTTTAAGCCTTTGTAATAAAGAAGACATTTGATAATTGTACATACTGGTAAATTGTGAGATGCAGAAAGCAGAGCTTCCGGTTGAATTGTCTGCTGCCACAACAGTGATGCAGAATGTATAACTGACTCCAGCAGTCAGATTAGTGATTTGCACAAAATCAGAAGTCGTCATTTCTGTTCCATTTGTGTTTGTTTTATCAGCACTCCAATCAATTTTATAGAAAGATCTATTTCCACTTGGTTCATTCCATGTCAGAACCACAGAGGATGTTGTGATATTGGTCACATTCAGATTGCTGATCCCAACTGGCTCTGTAAGTAAATTACAAACGCTGGTGAAAGGAGGAATGAACCATGTGTATGAATGATGCATTTATGCACTAATGAATCATTTTGGGTGTTTTGTACACATTAAATATATAAACAGAGATCTTACTGGCAAATAGTGAGATCTGATTCGATTCTCCTTTGGTCACTTGATCAGCTGCAACTGCAAACACTTTGAATGTGTATTGTGCTCCAGGAAACAGAACATGTATTTCCATGGAAGTGTTCTTTGTAGTCACGTTGCTATTTCCATATTCTATATTATAATAAGAGCTTTGGCCATTTGGTTTAGTCCAGCTCAGTAAAACAGATGATGTGGTAATCTTATCAGCTTTGAGGTTCATTATAACATCAGGCTCTGTGGAGGAATAATAAGAGACATTTGGAGATTATAATGCTTGAAGAGAAACAAATGAACAAGCATAAATCAATACATTTCAAAACTTCATCTAGAAATATGGAAACTTACTTGTGTACTTTGAGAAAACCACAGGTTCTCCCTCTGTTGATTTATCAGTTGCAACAGCAGTGATGTTAAAAGTGTAACTGACACCAGCGGTCAGATCAGTGATGTTATACCATGTGTCATTAGTTGCTGTATAGTTGAATCTATTATTATCACTCCACTGAATTTTAAAGAAAGCTCTATTCCCCACAGGTTCATCCCATTTCAGAAAAGCAGATGATGTTGTGATGTTGACCACAGTGAGATTCCTGATCACATCTGGCTCTATGTGGGGGACAGAAAAGTAAATTATAAATGGTAGTGTAACAGGGATAAAAAGCATATAAACAAATTGTCCAATCATAAATTAATGAAATATGCTGTAGCATAGATAGATAGATAGATAGATAGATAGATAGATAGATAGATAGATAGATAGATAGATAGATAGATAGATAGATAGATAGAATACTTTTAAAACTATTAAACAGATGGAACATAGTACATTACTGAATAATAATGTTAGTAAAATGATATTTTAATATATAAATGATAATAACGCTTTACCAGAAAGCATGCAGTTATTAAGCATATTAGGGACTGAAACATTTCTTGAAGGTTTACATACTGGTGCATGCTGAGATGCAGACTGTTGAGTTCTGTGCTTCATCTGTGACACAAAATGTGTAATTGACTCCAGCAGTCAGATCAGTGATGTTTAACAGTCTGTTTGTGAATGTCTTATTTTCAGATGTTTGATCACCAGACCATTGAATGTCAAAGACATCCCCCACTCCAAATAGTTCATCCAATTTCAGATGCACAAAGGTTGTTGATATTTCAGTCACCACGAGACTGTCATTTGATCCTGTTTTAGAAAAAAGAAGCATGCAAAACAGCCATAGTTTATATACATTCTTATAATTACAAAACCTGTCACTTGGGTGGTACATTTTCAAAAGGTAGACTTGTGTTCTATTTAGGCAAGGCAAGGCAAAGCAAGTTTATTTATATAGCACATTTCATAAACAACGGTAATTCAAAGTGTTTTACATAAAAATAAAAGAAACAAGAAAATAAAAACAACAAAGAATTAAGAATTATTAAAAACTTTAAAATGTGTTAAACAGGTTTTAAAGAAATGAAAAATAAAATAAAATAAAATATTGTGATCTGTCGGACGAAGCACAGTGCTCATTCAGTAAAGGCACAGCTAAATAGATGTTTTTAAGTCTTGATTTGATTGTGCCTAATGTTGGAGCACATCTGATCATTTCTGGAAGCAGATTCCAGCAGCGGGGTAGCTGAAGGCGGATTCACCCTGCTTTGGATGAACTCTTGGAATTTTCTTAATTTACTTGATCCCAATGATCTAAGTGATCTGTTAGGTTTGTATTCAATAAGCATGTCTGTGATGTATTGAGGTCCTAGGCCATTTAGTGATTTATAGACAAGTAATAATACTTTAAAATCTATTCTGAATGTAACATGGAGCCAGTGTAAAGACCCGAGGACAGGTGGGATGTGCTCTGATTTTCTAATTCCTGTCAGAATCCTGGCAGCAGCGTTCTGGATTACTGGCTGACTGTCTTTTTTTTGGAAGGCCAGTAAGGAGACCATTACAGTAATCCAGCCTGCTGGTGATAAAAGCATGAACAAGTTTCTCTAAGTTCTCACTGGAAACAAAGCATCTAATTCTTGCAATGTTTTTGAGATGATAGTATGCTGATTTGTTTACTGCTTGGACATGACTACTGAAACTCAGATCTGACTCTAGAATCACACAAAGATTATTGATCTTATATTTTGTTGTTTGACCCCTAGAGCCAAGGTACACATTTACCTCGATAACCTCATCTCTGTTCCCAAATGCAATGACTTCAGTTTTCTCTTTGTTTAACTGAAGAAAGTTTTGCACATCTAACTGTTCATTTCATCAATGCATTGGCAGAGGGTGTCAATGGGGCTGTAGTCATTAGGCAATAAGTCTGAATGTCATCAGCATACAGTTGCAATCAGAATTATTAAACCCCCTTTGAATTTTTTTTCTTTTTTAAATATTTCCCAAATGATGTTTAACAGAGCAAGGAAATTTTCACAGTATGTCAGATAATATTTTTTCTTCTGGAGAAAGTCTTATTTGTTTTATTTCGGCTAGAATAAAAACAGTTTTTAATAAAAAATTTTAAAACCCATTTTAAGGGCTAATAAATCAGGGGGTTGAATAATTCTGATTGCAACTGTAGCTGTGGTAGGAAATTTTGTTCTTTATTTCATTATTTGGTTCAGTGGGAGCAAATAAAGGTTGAACAGGAGAGGTGCCAGAATTAAACCTTGTGGAACTCCATTTCATGGGTGTTCACCTTGACCTATGGTCACCTATACTGACATTGGCTGTTTCTCAATTCCAAGAAAGCAGAGAACAGACTTGCGTTCTTGTGAAGACTGTTCTTGCCAGGTTACCTCAGAAGAACACACTCGGGAGACCGCGAGAACATAGAACACGTCCTCTAAGAAATGAGATGTGCATGCACTCTTCCTCATAGTCACATGACCTTCAAGCATTTTTAAGGGAAAATTATTTAAATATAACAGTACATATACAATGATTTATTGTTTATATACCCTGCTGAAAAATCCAGCTTAAACCAGCCTAAGCTGGTTGGCTGGTTTTAGCTGGTTGACCAGCCTGGTTTTAGAGGGGTTTTGGCCATTTCCAGCCTGGTTTCCAGCCATTTCCAGCCTGGCCTTAGCTGGTCAGGCTGGGAGTTGACCAGCTAAAACCAGCTTGACCAGCTGAAACCAGCTATGTCCAGCTTAAACCAGGCTGGTCAAGCTGGTTTTAGCTGGTTTAAGCTGGTGATTTTCCAGCCTGACAAGCTAAGACCAGGCTGGAAATGACTGGAAACCAGCCTGGAAATGGCCAAAACCCCTCTAAAACCAGGCTGGTCGACCAGCTAAAACCAGCCAACCAGCTTAGGCTGGTTTAAGCTGGATTTTTCAGTAGGGTATATATATATATATATATATATATATATATATATATATATAATAAGCACAGATCTTAATACGTCTCATTTAGGGAAACTCCTGAGATAAATAAGTTAAATCACTGAACTTTGATAATAAACAGGTATAGAATGCTGCACTTCACACCTCTTTGTTCAGCCGCAATGACTTCTGGGACTTCTCGAGCGAGTTTTCCGCTCAAGTCTGCATCGTCGCATCCTCGATATCAAGAACACATTCGGGAACTTTCACGCATCCTCTGTTCTTGCGGTCTTGAGTTTTGGAACTGAACTCTCAGCTGATGATGACGTTACACGAGAACACGAAGACGCAAGATTGCTGAAGAACGCATATCAAGAAACATCTAGAGCAGGGGTGCTCAACCCTGTTCCTGGCGATCGACCTTCCAGTTGATTTCAGCTCCAACCCTGATCAAACACACCTGAACCAATTATTTAGTACGTGAGGAGCACTTGATAATTACAGGCAGGTGTGTTTGATAAGGGCTGCAACTGAAAACTGCAGGAAGGTCGATCGCCAGGAATAGGGTTGAGCACCCCTGATCTAGAGTAACCTCTTACTTCAAGGTAAGATCTGAACCATTTGAGGACCGTCCCAAACAGCCCAACCCAGTTTACCATCCTAATCAGAAGTATTTAGGTATCATACATTCACAATAGGTACCTGTACATAGTTTAATGATATCATTTTAAGTTAATTTGTGGACAGAACTGTCTGGATTCGAAATACTAAAGATGCATCACGTGCCATTTTCTGTTCAAACTAAGCTTGAGGTGGCTGCAAGGATGATTCCAAGTTAGCAGTACAACTAAGTGAAGTTTAATTTTAAACTAATTTCGAGAGGAGCATGTGCTCATGATTGACCCAGCTGGCCCACATTAGCTAATCATGATCTTCCAATCAAAGCACCCCAAGTCACTATATATATATCCTTATTTCCTCTCTACATCTATCTTCATTTGGAAGAAACCCCCCTCCTCCCCTTCTTCCACCTTTATCCAGAATGGGCGGCACGGTGGCCCAGTGACTAGCACTGTTGCCTCACAGCAAGAATACCAATGGCGTCAGGTCCTTGCTGGGTCATCTGGTATTTCTGTGCAGAGTTTGCATATTCTCCCCGTGTCCGCGTGGGTTTCCCCCGGGTTCCCCGGTTTCCTCCCACCGGCCAAATATGCTCTATAATAAGCCTAAATCTTTTTCTAATGTCTTACTCTCAAGAAGTTCACCTTGGCCTCAGCAGCGGGGGAGTTTGAGATCGACCTGAGCTCAATTTCCCCTCGCCATGTGAAAGGGTGGAGCCCTGGGCCCGAGGATCCCTTGAGCTCAGGGCTCTCTCCCGGAACAGCATGCCAAACAAGCTATGTGATAAATCATGAGCTAAGTGTAAACTCTTGAAATATACTATAACGGGAGAGGAAGAGGTTATAACTTCTAAAAAGCACCAGTAGTTTTTGAATGGTTGGTGGGTTGATTTTATAGTTGTATGTAAAGTTTAATTCAACTCATTGACTAGGATGTTACATCTCTGTGTCAAAGGGTTGGAAAATGTTAAAAAAAGTAAACGTTAAATGTAAAAATGATTGTCACCTGACTAAACAGTGTATAATAAATTAACATTTTTAGAATACAACTAATGACACAGCTCTCAGCTTTGGTCTGGACTGTGCTGTAGTCAGAGACAACAGCAACATTAGCCATACGGCATGTTA
Organism: Danio kyathit; assembly: GCA_903798195.1. Classification (NCBI taxonomy): domain Eukaryota; kingdom Metazoa; phylum Chordata; class Actinopteri; order Cypriniformes; family Danionidae; genus Danio; species Danio kyathit. Next base: position 34,388,066 of record LR812543.1, read on the forward strand.
ACAAGCACATCCAGAAAGGACATTTCGAAACATTCACAAAATATGAAGTGAAATACATGTTCTAGATATGACGTTGGACCCCAAAGCATTTGTATTAAGCACAATTATGCATATTTGTTTAATTTGCTTAATATATCTTAGCATAGCTTAGGTTACTAGACCTTATTAAAACCTGTCATGATTTTTGTAGTGTTTTCCCTTCTTGTGTTTTCCCTCATTTTTCCAAATGGGATACTGCCCCTCTAAAGGTTACTTTGGAGTGCAAACAGTCATAGCTGCTATATTGAAGTGTTGTTCCAAGCTGAAATGATTAAAACTGGCCACTTTGATTGGCCCTTCAGGAATGAAGGATTTCAAAAGATAAAACTAATGGACACTTTGGGCCCCCATGATCCTTTGCGCAGGGAAGTTGTTTGGTGTTAGCAGCACATTCCATTTGAAAAGGCTCATTTTCCTTTGCCCTAGCTCTCACTTCAGAGGTTAAACTCTACCAAAGGATTAGGGCATAGGAATGAGCCCTTCCAAATGGAACGCAAAGGATCATGGGGGCCCAAAGTGTCCATGGAATAGAATGTGCTTTATCTCCCCTGTGGCAACAAATTTGGGATTACAGGATTAGTTTCCAGTTGACAAAACCAAACCAGTGCAATCAAGCTTTGTTGATCATGAACTTTGCTAACTTTGGCTTTGTTAACTTGTGCACCCAATCACATGCCTTGAAACAAAGATACTGTGATTGACTTCTCGAGACAGAGTCACGCAATTGGCATGTAATTCACAGCCAAAGATTAAAAGGTGTAAAATATGAGGCGTTACATGCCAGCACTTATTTGGTTATTTTATTGTTTATTTTTTGTGTCTCATCATGTGTTTCTGTCTGTCACCCAGTCCACTTCTTCTTGCTCGCCTACTCCCGTCTCTGATTGGCTGTTTCACTTGTTCTTGCTGCAACCAATCCCATCTCTTCTGCAACCTGATTGGTTGCCACTCCACAACTCTGCCCAGATCCCAGCCAATCCCTGCATGCCACCTGGCTTTTAAAAGGTCTTCAGTCTGTTAGTTCAGGAGCAGGACCTGAGCTGTAGATGGAGGAGGTGAACACGCAGCAACATCGAAGGCTCGGGTTTTGAAGAGTCTAGAGGTAAAGAAATGAGTCTCTGATCCATTACCCACAGTAGGTGGCGGTAATGCTCTATTTAAGAATGTGAACCGCCAATAAAACACCAGGAAGAAGAAGTTCAGGAGCAGATTCTCTGACTCACTGGCTGTTTCTCAATTCCAAGAATGCAGAGACGGACTTGCGTTCTTGTGGAGACTAGTGATGGGCAAAGCGAGGCTTCATGTAACACTGAACCAGTCGAAGCAAATGTGTCGAAGCTTCGAAATGTTTCGAAACCCCACTCTACGGTGGCACCTAGTGGTCATTTTTTATGTATTGCACTGAAACCGCTTCAGCAAAGAACAGTAGAGCAAACTGAGGTATTAAACCCCACTTTCCAGGCATAATTCTTCAAGTGATTTAGTGGAGCGGCTAGGGTTCCTGACTATCATGTGGGGATAGTGGGATCTAATCCAGACTGAGACAGCTGTTTTGAAATGCTTTAATATCAGTTTGAATTGCTCTGTTCTTGTATGGTTTTGTTTCAACATTGGTCTGACATCCGAATAAACACTTTGTGAATAAATATGTCTTGTTTTGGTCATAAAACAAGGTTGTGCTAGTTCAGACACGGTTGTGGCCAGAAGTTAACAAGAATGATATATATTACTCATAAAATTTCCCATTTATTCTATTTCATTAATGTCTACCCAAAACCTAAACCCAACCATCACAGTACTGTAAAAAATATTAATTATTGTTTTACAATGTTACAAAAATGATGCTAAATTGATAGCGTATCCGCAGCTGTATCCTATCTAGACTACACCATAAAACAGTAACATTATTAAAATACATAAAAATCATGATTTCGGTGTATTTGTACAGGTTGGGATTCGAACCCAAAAATCATTTGAAGCACGTGCACATGTACAGTCCACTAGGCCATATGGGACAGATGTTTCTATTTGACCTTGTCAGTTAAATGCAGATTCGCCAGGTCTCGAAACGCTTCTGAACTGATCAATGCTTTGAATCGTTTTAGTCACGTGACCAGGTGTTTCGAAACACTTTAGTCATGTGACCTGTGTGTTTCGAATCATGCTTCTGTGCAGTGTTTCGAAACACTTGCGCTTCGGGATCTCGACACTGTGTCGAAACGTCAGTTTCACGTCAGCCATCCCTAGTGGAGACCGGTCTTGCCAGATGTCCTTGGAAGAACGAACTCGGGAGACCAGACAACACATCCTGTGAGAAATGAGATGCTGCGTCCTTCCTGATGGTCACATGATCTTCACGCGTTTTAAATGGAAAATTATTTAAACATTACAGCATTCGTACAACGGTTTATTGTTTTTCCCCTTTTCAAAATATATACTATGCATAAAAACATCATAAATATACGTTGCACAAAATAAAACAGATTTTAATATGAATTTCAGCAAACAAATACCCTTATTGTGTTTATTCCTTTATTAAGATGTCCATGGTAATGTTTATATTCACCGTTTCATTTAGCGAAACTCCTGAGATAAATTAGTTATATCTCTGAACTTTAATAATAAACCTTTATAAAATGCTGCGCTTCCCACCTCCAGTTGCAATGACTTCTGGGACTTCTAGAGCGAGATCGGTGCTCAAGTCTGCATCGGTGCGTCCTCGATATCAAGAACACATCCGGGAAGTTTCACATGTCCTCAGTTCTTGCGGTCTTGAGTATTGGAACTGAACTTTGGCAGTTGATGATGACGTTACACGAGAACACAAGTATGCAAGACCGCTGAAGAACGCATATTAAGAAACAGCCTCTGTAATCGTTGTATTTTGGCTTGTTTGTTTGGTTTGCATGACAGTTTGTTATCCCCGTTTATCAGTATTGATTGTCTTTATTTGATTTACACTTTGTTATTGTTGTTACTGTCTGTTCTTACCTTTGTGTCACCATATCTTCCCTATCTTTATGTTTCCTCGTGAGTTTAGAAAGACTGGTAGGTAAGTACGTCACGTGACATGCACATCAGCACGTAGATTAACATTTGTCTAGATACACCAGGTAAGAGGGTGGGTGCCAACCTGTGTATTTTTGGTTTAATCGTTAGTCAGTGTAGATTAGATGGGACGTCATTGACGTTGAAGATTCTTTTTCATATCACTTGTTTAATAGATTAGATTAGAGGGGATTTGTGGTGAATATTAATAAGACTGTTTGGTTCTTTTATTTAGCGCCACCCATAGCCAGTCTTTCTAACATTTCGTTGTTAATTGTTTAACATTGTATATATTGTAAATACCTCACTCACTGATTCACCCTCACGTTTTGTAAATAAATCACTTATTTCTTCACTTATTCTTGTTGTCCATCCTTCCTTTGTATCACAATTTGTTTTTGCATAACCAATTTCTCAGTTCATGTGCAACCCCACTCCCCTAGACAAAAAGGGGTTGTAACATGAGAAATTTAAAAACATTTTTACAGCAAGATGGTAAAAGCTGAAAGGAAGTGACTTTCTTTATTAGTACGAATGAACCCTTACTGATACTTTAAGAAATTATACTTTAACTTTATAAGTGTTCCAGATGAAATTGAACATTTTAGCACTCACCTGTTCCAACGCTCTGTGCATTCAGCCTCTGAGGAGAAAGAAAGTTGATCAGGTAAGAGGTTTCTAAAAGTTAGGCCCAATCCCAATTCTACCCCTTAGCCCTGCCCCTTTAGAATTGGGACACCCCTTAACGTGAACGAGGGGTAGGGGTGTCCCAATTCTCTTTAGCTTGAAGGGGAAGGGCAAGATACCTCTTGAAACTGAGATTTTTCAGGTCCACACTTGAAACCAAGGGGCACAAAATTTTCCCAGAATACATCATCTACAATGGCATCATGGCTGCACACGGAAGTCAGGAGATGCACAAATTAGTATTTTTTGGTCATTATTACGATTTTTACAACAAACAAGTATATGTTTAATACATTCATAACCGCGTTCGTGGTAATAACTCCTGTATAGCAGTCTCCCAACATTCTGTCACTCGATGACACTTGAATACCCTGTCAGAAAAGTCTAGTGGCTGGGAATGACCTTTTTACAGTGTCTGCTATAATGTTAATGTTGTTTTCTTGTGTTTACATTGATGAATATGGCCACTGTGTAAATGCACAGTATAGTTACAAGCTTATTGCCACATTATATTGTTATGATAACATGATATCGTTGCCTTCAGTGATTTCCTGAAGATAAAAAACAAAAAATAACACCACTGGAATAACTACAGCAGTCGAGATCGTCTGATCTCATATGAAGCAAGAGATCGCGATGACATATGATGACGTGTGCAGGTGTTGTAGTGGTGTGCCATTTTTTAAGGGTAAATGTTGAAGCCCTTCCCCTTCTCACTCCGTTTCAAGGGCCAAGGGGTAGGGGTACAAAAATAGAATTGGGATTGGGCCTTAGAGGCTATGGGGTCCATTCTTCATACGTGGATTACTCAATTAGCTGGATTTGGTTATTAATGATTTGACACGATCCAGGATCGTTTCATTCTTCAAAACTCTTCCGAGAGTTGTTGTCATAGCAACAGTTCTGGTAGCTCAAACCCGCTCGGGAGCATGCTAATTTTATATAAACATGATTAGATCGGGTCTTTTCAAGCCAAGGTAATACTGACAGTAGTAGCTATATGCACTTGGGAATATAGTAAATAGTTAAAAAATTATAATAATATAAAAAATAAATGAATAAAAATAAAAATTTAGATACAAGAGATTTTTTTAGATACAAACTCGTCCTATATTAAGGTACCAGCTTTAGTACAATTTGTGTATGATTTTAGACATGCGCAATATTCGACTGTTTTTTATTTGTTTGGTTTATTTTTTTAAGGAAAAATAATTCATGCAGTCATGCACATGTTTTCACAGCTAATATGACGGTGATTTGATGTTTTGCAAAAGTTGCAGACACCTTTACCGATATCAAAATGCTTTTTTGATGCAAAATTAATTAAACAGCCAGTTATTCCTTACACCGATTAAGAAACTTGAATAGGCCTAGGCTACTATAATAAAGAAAATCCACTCTAAATGTAAAACTAAGTAAAATGATTAAATGCTGTTAGTGCTGAGCCTGCAGCTCACAACAAAGGTGGAAAGTTATTGAGTATCATATTTAACAAACCGTTTACCATGAATTTTATGTAATTTTGCTCACATGGATAATTGAATATTAATCAGATGATGTCATTATGCTGCTGTGCCGTCAGCCAATCGTTGAATTGCTAATCATGATTTCGAGGATCGATAGATCAGTCCTTAACAACACACGCAGCAATCTCAGATCAGTTCATCCAGACATTTTGATCTGATTCACGAACTTGTTTGAAGAACTAAATTAGCCAGAAATCAGTTATCAAGATTAAAAGATCCCAGATCTGCCAAATCATCTTAGATCATTTAAGCGAGGTACGAAGAATGGACTCCTGGTTTAGTTTGCAAAGTTAAACTTTGCCTTTGAGTCATTAACAATCAAATTTAACTGAAGCTGTCAGATGTTCAAGATGACGTTCAAGCTGTCAGATGTAAACTCAACACAACCCGCACAACCTCACAATGCACAAAAGCTCATTTTTAAAGTTGTTGCTCATCTGTAAATATGTACCAAAATCATAGCTGGGGGGGGGGATTTATACTTCTGCATCAAGAACATGCCGTAGGTATACCGACAGACTTTTGAAGAATGAATGTTGTACAAGTCAGATTTAAGTTAAATAGTTAGATCGACTTTAAAACACAAACCATTTCCTTGTTTGCGCTATACCACCCGTGTTATCTGTGAATAAATGTGTTTTGCACAGCTGGGAAAACTAGAATTGTGTAATGGGCTTTTGTGAAATGATTTAGGCCTACCAGTCTGTGATGCAATGCCCTGTCAGACTGTATTTTTGTGTTTTTCTGTTGAAAAAGGAACAACCCAGGCTTATTTTGAAAATGTACCTCTATATACATTTCTGGAGACCGTCAAATTTGTCCCAGTAGCTACGTTTTTTTGCAGTTTTTGTATTCGTGAATCCACTAGAGGCCACTGTGTATGCTTTTGAGATCTCAGATTTCTCTTGCGAATGCCATTCGTGCCTGCTGTTCTCTCGTAAATCCACCAGAGACCGCTGTCGACTGACTGTTTGACTGGCTGAATGACTGACTGACTGACACACCCTCCCCTTTGCCTAAACCCAACCAATAGTATTTTATAAAGCACAGATTGACCAGCCCACCCACTTCCCAAAACCCAACTGACAAATTTGAAAAGCAATTCAGAAAAATAAAAGCCCTCGTCTGATTTTTCCACATTTTACCACATTCTCACCCTGTTATTTACTGGTTTGTTTTATTTATTGGCTTCTGTTTTTGTCTTTCCCGCTATCTGGAACCGTTCTTCACTGGACTCCAACCCCGTCGTCATGGTCATCTCCTCTCTGCGTCTCAAGTCCACTGATGTACATGGTGAGCTAACTGGACAAACTGGTAATAGCTGGAAAGCTGTCCATATGGAGGTCAGCTGGTAAGCGCGAAAAGGAACGGCGTCATACCGCCCCGTATCGTTTGCAAAGAAAAAAGAAATGCAACAATACGTACTGGTTACATAATTTATGATCTCCAGAAATCTATATAGAGCTATGTTTTCAGAATGAGCCTATGTTGAAAAGGAAAGTCATGACGTGACCAAGCATGTTAACCCATACTCAAAATATGTGCTCTGCATTATCCCAAGTGCACACACACAGCATTGAACACAGACTTTTATTATCCATAAAAGAAGCTGCAGTTACAAAATGACAGCAATAAAATGACACAATATATTTAAAAAAAATGATAATTGTGTAAGTTAAGCTAATCTAAATAAGTGGGTTTTCATTTGAGCTTTAAATTGGGATAATGAATCTAAATCACGCATGTTAGCTGGGACAGAATTCCAAAGATGAGGAGGTAACCCATGGTGCTTAAACGAGCAGTGGGTGTGTGTAGCAGTGAAGAAGAACAAAGGGTATGAGAACGAGATCTGAGAGATAACATGGCACCAGATTGGAGAAAGTTTTTTATGTGATCAGGAAAATCTTAAATTTGATGCAAATTTTAATGAGAAGCCAATGGAGGTATTGGGAATTGGGGTAACATTAGTTTAGATTAGATTAGATTCAACTTTATTGTCATTACACATGTACAAGTACAAGGAAACGAAATGCAGTTTAGGTCTAACCAGGAGTGCAATAGCAGCAAGTGCAGGATACAGGTATAAGTTATAAAGTGCAGTTAAAGAAAAACTATGGTGATATTTACAGATGGATGTACTATGAACATTATATACAGGTTGTATTAGCTATGAACAGAGATTTACAATAGATGGATATATATATACAGGTTGCTATTAATAATCAAAAGTGTGCAGATAAATAATTACAAATGTACATGTGCAGTGGGTATGTACAGTTCAAATAAATAAATCCATGCAATGTAGTGCAATGTATATGTGCAATTTTTAAATGTGCAAATGTTAAATAGTGCAGTGATTATGAGGAGTATAAGGTATGAGGAGAGTGGGGGTGTATCAGGGGGGCAAAAGAGTCAGTGGGGGGCAGAGTTCAAAAGGGAGACAGCTCTGGGGAAGAAGCTGTTCCTTAGTCTACTTTTTTTTGTCTGGGGGAGCCTGAAGCGCCTGCCGGAAGGCAGGAGAGAAAACAGTCTGTGAGCAGGGTGAGAGGAATCTTTAAGAATACTGCGTGCTCGGCGCAGACAGTGTTTCCTCTGGATGTCCTCTATGGCTGGCAGTGTGGTCCCTGTGATGCGTTGGGCAGTTTTCACCACCCGCTGCAGTGCCTTACGCTCAGCAGCAGAGCAGCTTCCATACCAGACTGTGACACAGTTCGTCAGGATGCTTTCTATTGTGCAGCGGTAGAAGTTCACCAAGACGGCTGATGACAGCTGGTTCTTCTTAAGCTGCCTTAAGAAAAATAGGCGCTGGTGAGCCTTCTTGACCAGGCTGGAGATGTTGGTGGTCCAGGAAAGGTCCTTTGAGATGTGGGTCCCCAGGAACTTTAAGGATGAGACAGATTCGACGGCCATCCCATTGATGTGGAAGGGATCATGTGAGCCTGTTCGTCTCTTCCTGAAGTCCACAATGAGCTCCTTGGTCTTGTCGGTGTTAAGGAGCAGATTATTGTCGGTGCACCAAGTGGCCAGATGCTGTATCTCCTCCCTGTAGGCAGTCTCATCATTGTTGCTGATTAGACCAATCACTGTGGTGTCATCTGGAAATTTGATGATGGTGTATGGATGTTGTATGGATGGAGTCTGGGCTATAATAGGAGCAGCAGAATTCTGAATCAACTGGGGTTTATGGTGAGATTTGTGTGAGAAACCAAATAATACAGGTTTAGGGTGCTTTCACATCTGTGGGTTGGTTCATTTGGCCCGGACCAAGGGCAACAATTTATATATTGTATCATTTTTCTGCTGTTTTGGGTCCTTTTCACACCACACTAATTGCTTTGGTCCCCCCCCCCCCCCCCCCCCCCTAAAAAAAAACAAAATGCAGTCATGTGACAAAATACACATCACTCATTGGCCAGATGTTTTTAAACCTATTTCCTAAACTTTTGGTCAGAATTAATGTGCGGGAAAATGCCAATGGAACTCCCACAAGTAAACAAACCGGCAGACACAAAATGTCGCTTTTTACAATGGAAGGACGGCTGATTGTATCCCTGGTCATAGTTTTCTATACAGTTTGTACACATCACTTTAGACAAACTATAATTTTGAGAATGAAGCACGGCTGCGGCTGGAAAACAATGTTTTAATGCATTGCAAACAGCAAAAGTGCATCGCAAGTCACTTCAGGATGAGGTGTGAATTAATTTAGCTAAACTGCGACACGGTCATTTTCCAGAAATATGACCAACAATCCATCAGGTATTTTTTTCCCCTCTCTCTCTCTCTGTTTAAAACTGTTGGTAAAGAGCTGTCACAAATATTTTTCCTCCACACATCATAAGATAGGACAGAGCATCGGACTACTGCAGCTGGATTAGTCCAAAAAGGTGCAGTACTTTTTGCGGTTGGGTCTATTTTAATTCGGATCATGTTCTCATCACAAACAAACCACTCCAGGGTTCGTTTGAAAGCGTACGGAGATCACCTCTTTAAGGGGGTATTGGTATGCTTTTTTGGTTTGCTTTTGGTGCGCACTCGAGTGTGATTGCTACATTCACACCTGCCCAAACGAACCACACCAAGAGGGAAAACAAATTCTAGTGCAATTCAATCGAACTAAATAAGGCAGGTGTGAAAACACCCTTAGAATAGTCAATATGGGAGTGTTGACAAGTGAGTCAACAAGAATGGCAGTACTATATGTAATGAGAAATTAACAGAGGCATACAATAATACAAAGATGAAAGTAACAAGAGTTACACTATTAATGTGTGTTTCGAATGAAAGGGTGCTGTCAATGATGACCCCCAAGTTTCGAACCTGAGGGCAAGAAGAAAAAGAGGAGCTATCAATAGACAGAGGAAAAATATGAAACTTTGAAAGACTGGAGTTACTTCATATAAGGAGAACTTCAGTCTTACTAAGCTTATTAAGCTGAAGAAAACTAGCAGAGTTTGTGGAGACAATTAGTAAGACAGGTTTAGTGGGTACATAAAGCTAAAGTATGTGTCATCAGCATAACAATGAAAGTTAATACCAAATTCAGAAAACATTTTATCATGATAAATAAGGAACAGCAGAGGACCGGTTACAGAACCTTGAGGGACACCACAACTAACAGAGAAGGGTTTGATTACATTTTTTTAGTTGTACAAACTGTGTATAGTTGAAAAGATGAGACGTAAACCAGACAAGAGGAATACCAGAGATGCCAATACCAGATAAACGTAGAATTATGTAGAACATCATTTCTAGATAAAGCACTAGAACAACTGCTATTTACTATTTATCCTGTATCGAGTGTAATGTTTAAGTCATTACAGATGTAGAGTAGAAGGCTGTACAAGAATTTGTCACATGACTTAAGCAGCTAAAGACTGTGATTTCACCACTAACAGAGTCAGCTCTGTGATTCCATTTTAAGTAAATGCAGCTCAGATTACATCAAGATAAAATTATTAGAGGAATGAACTGAACTAGGCAACATAGGGTCATCCTGAAAACGTAGCCCTATATACATTTCTGGTGATCGCGAATTATGTAGCCAGTAGTACGTATGGCTGCATTTCGTCTTTAAAATGAAGGCTATGGGGCAGTATGACGACGTTCCTTTTTGCGCTAGCAGCTGACCACTTGTGGCTTTCCCGCTGTTACCAGTTTGTCTAGTGGCTTGCAGCGTACATCGGCGGACTTAAACGCAGAGAGGAGTTGATCACGATGACAGGGTTTGAGTCTGTCGAAGAACGGTTCCAGAAAGCAGGTAAGACAAAAACAGAATCCAAAAAAAATAAAATAAAGAATTAAATAACAGGGTGAAAATGTGGTGAAATCTAAAAAACGTAAAAATCAGGAGGCATTTATTTTTCTGGATTGTTTTTCAAGACACTGTTGGTTGGGTTTAGGGAAGTGGGCGGGCACTGGTCAATCGGTGCTTTTGCAAACACAGTTGGTTGGGTTTAGGGTGGGATTATTGGTCAGTTGGTTAGTCAGTCAGACGACAGCGGCCTGTGGTGGATTCACGTGAGAAGAGCACTCGCTGGAAAAATTTGAGATCTGAAAAAACATACACAGCGGCCTCTGGATTTGCAAAAAACCTAAATATTTATAGTGCTACGTTTTCAGAATGAGCCTGGGTTGGAACTAACATTAAACTGTGGAGTTACAAATATCTACATTGCATAGTCAAACAGAGAATTTAGTACATTGTGCTTTTCAAAAAGAGGAAAATAACAAAGAAAAATCTCAAAACAAGCAGGAGAAATAAGAGCAACCGATCCAAACATCTACACTGTAAACAAATATATTACAAAAACTCATGACAACCTATGTTTTTATGTTACTTTAATTTAAATCAGGTTAAGATACACAACAATTAACAAACTATTTTTAGTCATTTTGATTGATTTGAGTTGAAATGACTAGAAAAGTTAATTTGATTCAACTGGATTTTTTTTTACAGTGTACTGTATAAATACATTTAACCCTCTACCGCATGGTGTTGCCATATGGCAACATGATATTTATGTTCATTTCCCTGCCACTGTTTCTTTAAGACCAACATTTAAATGTTGAGGGGTTTGCCTTATGTTTTAATTGTTATGTATGTGATGTAGGTTTTATTTTAATTAGTATTGATTGTGTTCAGCACTTTGGGCAACGTTATGTTGTAAAAAATGTGCTATATAAATAAATGAACTAACTACTAACTAACTACCCTGCTGAAAAAACAGCTTAAACCAGCCTAAGCTGGTTGGCTGGTTTTAGCTGGTCGACCAGCCTGGTTTTAGAGGGGTTTTGGCCATTTCCAGGCTGGTTTCCAGCCATTTCCAGCCTGGTCTTAGCTGGTCAGGCTGGAATATGACCAGCTTAAACCAGCTAAAACCAGCTTGACCAGCCTGGTTTAAGCTGGACATAGCTGGTTTTGGCTGGTCAAGCTGGTTTTAGCTGGTCAACTCCCAGCCTGACCAGCTAAGACCAGGCTGGAAATGGCTGGAAACCAGCCTGGAAATGGCCAAAACCCCTCTAAAATCAGGCTGGTCAACCAGCTAAAACCAGCCAACCAGCTTAGGCTGGTTTAAGCTGGATTTTTCCGCAGGGTAACTAACTAACTAACTAACTAACTAACTAACTAACTAACTAACATTGAATTTTATTTTGTTGGAAAGAGAAGACCTTGGTGTAGCCAATGATGTGCTTTGGTTAAGTCACATGACATACAGCTGGCACGTGCAGAGGTGGGGGCTTTGGGTGCTTGAGCCCCTGCCCTTTTTTCTCTTGGAGACAAAGTGCCCTTTTTTCCTGGGGATAATAATTATTTTTTAAATACTAATAATAATATATGTACAAGTTAATGCGTGTTCTTTTAAGGACAGCTATCCCTGTCAAACAACAAAGAACAAAATTTTAAGTATATCTTGGTTAAAAACAAATACCATGAAAGTCAATGGTTACAGGTTTCCTGCTTTCTTCAAAATTTTATTTTGTGTGTTCGACAAAAGAAAAAAAAGTCAAATGGGTTTGGAACAAGTAAAAGGTGAGTAAATGGTGACAGAATTTCAGTTTTGAATGAACTGTCCTATTAAGGGTGAGTATATGGTGAATTTAGGATGAAATCTCCTTTATTATATTTTATTTATTAAAGTACAATTATTATTATTATTTAATAAAAAGTGCCCTTTTTTCCACTTGAGCCCCTGCCCCTTAAAAGGTCTCTGCACGTCCCTGACATGCAGTGTTTTTCTGTGGCGTGATTTCTGACAGACTGGCGTTTATTGTGAGTAGTTGCTGAATGCAAATGAAAGGATCAAATGATGTCAGATCCACAAAAAAATCTGAAACATCAGCTCCAGTAAGTTATGATGACATATTCACAACTCAATTTTTTTAAAATCAAATTAGTTTTTTGTAAATCGATCAAATGTATGTGTTGCCATTATAAGGAATTATAAGGTTCTATCTGACATTTTTGTCAAAATTGAGTTATTGACATATTCTTATTAATTGCCTCTTATTATTTACATTATGGGATGTTTTTTTATAGGTTGTTTACATTTAAGACTTTTTATTTAAAAAAACAAATGTTACACACATACTGTTTGCTATGGAATGTAAAAACTTTGAAGCTCAATATCTCAAAATCATTCAGAATGCTGATAGAACCTTATAATTCCAAGGTGACGAAATGTCAACACTGTGCAATAGTGGAACGTGCAATATTGCGATAGCTTAGCTAGCTAGCAAGGTCAGCTATGAACTTTTAAATTGTAACAATAACAACGTGAATGCTAGTAATATAATGTTGATTAGTTGTATGTTAAGGGCATTTGCATTATGGATAAAATCTAGTTTTAATGGCAATACTACTTTTAAATAGATAGGAATACAGGGAACAGTGTATTAGCGAGCACCACCATGTTCTATGGTAAGTGAAACAAGAAAAGGACAGAACTGGCTCTTCCTGCAGATGAAAGTGAGGATGAGACGGGTTTTAGTGACCATGAGAATGATGCAGATTGGACATTTGATAAGAGCAGTGATGGAGACAGTTCAAGTAAGTTAGCTCTGAGGCAGATAAGACAGGTATAGTATAGTATATAGTATAATATATAAACATTGTTAGCTAGTAGCTACATTATTCTGATGCATCTGGATAGACTTGTTATTTATTTGTTATAATATTCATTCATTCATTCATTTTCTTTTTGGCTTAGTCCCTTTATTAATCTGGCGTCGCCACAGCGGAATGAACCGCCAACTTATCCAGCACATGTTTTTACGCAGCCGATGCCCTTCTAGCTGCAACCCATCTTTGGAAAACATCCATACACGCTCATTCACTACGGACATTTTTAGCCTACCCAATTCACCTGTAACACATGTCTTAGGACTGTGGGGGAAACCGGAGCACCCAGGAACGCGAACGCAGGGAGAACATGCAAACTCCACACAGAAACGCCAACTGACCCAGCCGAGGCTCGAACCAGCAAACTTCTTGCTGTGAGGCGACAGCACTACCTACTGCACCACTGCATCGCCTGTTATAATATTTACTGGAGAAAATATTTATATTTACTGTATGTTGTATACATGATAATACAATATTATGTTTGTTTTCAGTGATATTCAGCAAAAAAGAATGGAATAAATGAAAGCTGTTGTAATATCAGTTGCTGGAAAGTATGTATAAGGTGTCAATTATAAGTTCTGTGTTAAAGCTTATAATACTGCAACACCAATTAAATCATTTCATTCATTCATTTTCTTGTCGGCTTAGTCCCTTTATTAATCCGGGGTCGCCACAGCGGAATGAACCGCCAACTTATCCAGCACGATTTTACGCAGCGGATGCCCTTCCAGCCGCAACCCATCTCTGGGAACATCCACACACTCATTCACACTCATACACTACGGACAATTTAGCCTACCCAATTCACCTGTACCGCATGTCTTTGGACTGTGGGGGAAACCGGAGCACCCGGAGGAAACCCACGCGATTGCAGGGAGAACATGCAAACTCCACACAGAAACACCAACTGACCCAGCCCAGCCAAGGTTCGAACCTGCGACCCAGCGACGTTCTTGCTGTGAGGCGACAGCACTACCTACTGCGCCACTGCATCGCCCATTTAAATCATTTCAAACAACAAAATCTAAGTTAGATCCACTGTTAGACGTTGTTGCTATATGGCAAGATATCATAAAGTACCTTAAACAAAGAAATTTTTCCAAAAATGTTTACAGCATTTCAAGCTAAGCCATTTTAAGAAAAGAAAAACAGTCAAATATTTTTTTTTTAATAGATCTATCATAATGCCTGCAGTAGAGAGTTATCCAAAAGCGTTCACACGAAATTGCAAATGCAGGTGAGAAATTTACATGCGCATCCCACAAATTCACACAAGATCTACATACTGTATATAGCAATCCACACACACACACACACACACACACACACACACACACACACACACACACACACACACACACACACACACACACACACACACACACACACACACACAATCCACAAATGCATATGAGAGATCCATATTTGCAATACAAAGTGCAAGTGTATTAATAGTTTTTGCTCACTGTGTGAACTACAAAAACTTTTTTGTCACCTGTTACTTCATGCACAACATATCTCAAATTAAATCTCCTTAAGAAAGCCCATGGGCCCTATCATACACCCAGCGCAATGCGGCGCAAAGCGCGACGCAATTGTTTTTTGCTAGTTTCAGCTCGACGCAAGAGTCCTTTTGATGTTTTGCACCACGCTGTTTAAATAGCAAATGCATTTGCGCTCATACAGTATGTGCGCCCATAGGCGTTCTGGTCTAAAAAAGGAGGTGTGTTGAGGCGCATTGCTGGCACGTTGCTATTTTGAGAAACTAGAATAGACTGCACAATAGACCAGCTAAGAGGAGGTCTAAAGTCCAGCGCAGAGCGCGTTAGTTGTGCGCCTCGCTTAAACATTGCTTAATACACACAGGATGTAGAGCAATACACAAATATCTTTACAAATGAAAAAGAATTAAAGGATTAAAATATTACAAAAATTATTACTTTCTAGCCTTCATAAATATAAAAACTACTGCCTTCATCTCGGGGGGCTTTTTTAGTTTATTCATGACAAATTGCTTTTGTATAATGTTGTTATTATTAGTAGTAGTATTTATTATATGCATATTTATATTTGTTTTATTAAAAACAAGCTTAGATTTGCCCACCTGTCAGCTTTTAGACCATATGGGGCATAGCATGTGTATTTGGAAATAACTCAGTTTTTTGACCACACTTCGTTATTATTGTTCATTTATTCGTTTGCTGGAAACTAGAACTGAATTTAGAAATAGTTTTAAAACAAATCTTTGTGCATAACAAACAAAATTAAATATGTAGGCTAAAGGATGTCTGTGCGTACAACACATTTCCTTATCCACAAGAGTGAAAGTGAAAGTAAAGAATGAGGAGGCTCATTTTCTCATTCTTGCGCTGTAGATGCTCTGTTTAACTGTTTTCTCGCTAGTGAAGCGTTCAGTTTTTCCACTTACAAAGTCCGCCATGTAAATAGCAAATGCGCTATGGCCTGACACAACTGACTCTTAAAGGGAATGGGAGATGAAACTCTGATTGGTTTATTCTCAAAACACACCCATAACTCATTAAGAGAATAAGCTCAGCCCTGTTAGACCATGCGCCGCGGTGCAAAGCGGAATTTTCCGTCCTTAAAATAGCAAAAGTCGATTCTGACACGACCTTAATGCTTTTGCACCATGCGGCCCCATGAATCCCTACACTTTTGTATTGTGGATACTTTTTGAATCTATGGCCTAATCTAACAAATATCCACACTCCTATCCATAGGAAGTACTTTCAATGATGTTATGTCATGTGAAGTAATGTGTAAAGTCTTTAAAGGATAGTACACATCATCATTGATTTTTAGCCAGTTTTGCATCCTGAAATAATGTTATTTTAAGGATAATATATACATCAAAATAGTCAAAATCTAAAGATTTTCAACTAAAATTAAATCCCTAGAGACACTGAAACCAACATTCAATATATGTTTAAACATCCACCAAACTATCATCAAAATAATGTTGAAATTTAAAGTAGATTTTTCAGCCAGTTTTGCACTCTGAAATAGTGTAATTTAAAGGTAATAAATAGTCACAAAATAAGTCACAAATTTAAGTTTTGAACTAAAATTAAATCACTATTTACACTGAAACCAACACTGAATATATGGTTAAACATCCACCAAACTATCATTAAACACCCAACATTTAATCTAAATCATTCAACATCAAACATGCAGCCTCTACCAATTTAAGCACAACAGAGAAGGTGTCCTACCTGAAAAATGACAAAGAACAGAAGTGCTGTGCTTTTACATGCAGATTTAAAAGAAAGACGTGCCATCTTTTTGATGGATATATAGACACAAAAACGTAATACAGCTGTTCTCTGTAACATTAAACTCTGTTGTAGAAAACAGTTTTGTTGGTTCTAACGCAGCTCAAAACAAGCTACGCAGAAAAAGATTTGCATAATTTCCACGCAAAGCATAACAGCAGCACTGTTCTCAGTTGTCTCTATCAGGCGCACATCATTTCAGTGTTTTCAAGTCAAATAAACAAACATCATGTCATGTTTTTGGCATAAAATGTATAAATATTTACAATTTATTTTGCAGTCTAATTTACTACACAAAAAATGTTTCATTTCTATATATTTTTTGTTAATGCCATTACAAATGTAAAAAATGAATATATAATATGAATATATAAATATGAATATATTCGCCCCCCTGTTTATCTTTTTCGCCAATTTCTGTTTAATGGAGAGAAGACTTTTTCAACACATTTCTAAACATAATAGTTTTAATAACTCATTTCTAATAACTGATTTCTTATATCTTTGCCATGATGACAGTAAATAATATTTTACTAGATATTTTTCAAGACACTTCTATACAGCTTAAAGTGACATTTAAAGGCTTAACTAGGTTAATTAGGTTAACTAGGCAGTTAGGGTAATTAGGCAAGTTATTGTATAACGATCATTTGTTCTGTAGACTATTGAAAAAAATATATAGCTTAAAGGGGCTAATAATTTTGACCTTAAAATGTTTTTTAAAAAATTTAAAGGTGCTTTTATTCTAGCTGAAATAAAATAAATAAGACTTTTCCGGAGGAAAAAAATATTATTAGATATACTTTAAAAGATTTCATTGCTCTGGTAAACATCATTTGAGAAATATTTAAAAAAGGAAAAAAATTCGAAGGTGGGCTAATAATTCTGACTTCAACTGTATATATTTTTGTCCTCCCATTTAGACAAATATTCTCCCATTATAATAAGTATGGTATCCTTATCTAATGTTTTTCTTTGGTTTACTTCTGAGCTCTAATTACTTTTTAAAAGTAAGGCTTAAAGATATAGTTCACCTAAAAATGAAAATTCTTCTATCATTTACCCTTAACTTGTTTCAAATCTTTATGAGTTTCTTCTTTGTGTTAATCACATTTTATTTATTTTGTGTTGGAAACTTGTAACCACTGAAATCCATAGGATTTTTGAAGTCTATTGAAGTCACGGGTTACAGGTTACAGCTTTGACCAAAATATCTTCTTTTGTATTCAACAGACCCATAAAGGTTTGGAACTGCTTGAGGGTGAGTAAATAGCGAGAACATTTTCATTTTAGGGTAAAATATCCCTTTAAGGTACATTATCATTGTGTTTACCTTGTTTTGCATTAAACACTTCAGGGGTAGTGCAGCTCAAAATAAGCTACTCTATAAAACAAAATTTGCATAACCACCATCGAGTTGAAATGGCACTATTGTTCACTATAAGGTTAAAATCGTCACTATATTTTCATGAACTTACATCATTATTTGATTATATCATGCTTTGAGTTAAGTTTCACTTTTTTGATCATTTGAACAATGAGGTTTGTTACCAAAATCTTAATAGTTTAGATGTAAAAACCTCTAAATCTGAATCTTTTTTTTTAAATAAGCTCCTGCATGTAGGTTTAGTCATTTAACTTTTATGGCAAAGAATGTTGTTTTAATTCCCTTTAAAGTGAAATAAGTATGAAAACCAGTTTCCCCCACTGAATAAAAAATAAAAAAGGTTATTGTGACTTTTTATCTCAGAATTGTGTGATATAAACTCGCAATTCTGAGTTTAAAAGCCTTAATTCTAAGATAAAAGTCTCTGACTTTATATCTCGCAATTTTGAGAAATAAAGTTGCAATTGCCTGATATAATGTCAGCATTGCAAGTTATAAAGGAGCTTCCTGTTATGAACATTGACCTTAAATGGAGCGTTAAAGATGTATGCACGGACAGATTGCATTAGCCCATATAATAGAGAAATAATAAAGAAATCTTAATTTTAGGCTTTTGGAGGAATCCCAAAACCCTACATTCGAATGTTTTTTGTTTATAACTTAATAATTAATTTCAAAAATAAAATATCTAGTTGAACTTGGCTATTGTCCATTTTTTTCATATGGATTTGTTCCTTTTAACTATACTGTTTCAGAAGCAGAATTATGACTTTATAACTTGGAATTGTGACTTAAAGGGCCACGAAACCCCCTGTCTCAGCAGGGTGTTTTCACACCTCTGTTTTGAAAAAAGTCAGGAAAGTTGGGCGTGTCCAGCTCTGGGAGTGTGGGAGTGTTGGGGGAGGGAAAGAGGGTAGAATTTGCATAGAAGGGCGTTTCCATTTGGGCACGCGCTAAGTTTCACAGGGAAAACAAACACAGAGGCTGATTTGATACCGCATGGCGAATGAGAGAAAAAAAATCCTCCGCATTTCTCTGTAATTTATGTACTCGGTAGGTAGGTAGCATCAGAAAGCCATGTGTGTATAGACTTACCTGTCACAAAATGCAGCGAAAATCCTGCACGACGAGAATAGTTTGTGTTTACATGTTTACACTCGGAGAGCAGCATTTAAACAAAGGGTACTGCACTGCAAACACTTACCAAATCTGTAGACAGACAATCAAACTGGAGCTGTGTCTTTTTATTAAAAGGAGACGAGCGGCAAATCCGGATTTCACCATTTCCAGATGAGAAAAAGCTCTCGGGTAAAAATGTTCCTTACAAACGCGTTTCTGTCGCGTGTCGCGTGAGTCCAGCAGCTCTCTCATAGAGGGAAAATGAAAACAAAACCTTCGTTGCAACACACTATTAAACGCAACATCTACGACTCTTGTCTTGAAATTCTTGTACTTTCACTTGTTTTGGCAACACAACGTGGTGTCTCTCTGCCGTCTGAACGCTGTAAACTGGTAAACAGTCTCCGGAGCTATCATGCATATTAATGAAGTTTCACGTCATACACAATAGAGCACGCTGATTGGTTTGAAGCACGTCTTTCTCATGAATTAACGCACACTCAGAGACGTCACTATGTACTCGAAAAGACAGACAGCCATTCTCCACTCTGGATTTACACCTATGTATCTCATGGCCGTGACGTAGCTTCAAAAATTCGTTTCAAACCAGAAGAACGAATTTGCTCAAAATAACGCAAAAACAACCAATTTTCACTTTTTAGTGCAATATATGTGTCCTAATAGAGTTTATAGCAGCGTGGGACACATATATGACTGTCAACAGCTCAAAAAATGTGTTTTGGTGTTTCGTGACCCTTTAATATCTCAGATTTCTGACTTTAAAACTTGGAATTGTTACTTTATATCTCAGAATTTTAAGATAAAAAGTCACAATAGCTTTTTTTTTTAATTCAGAGACAGAAATTGTCTTCCATAAATAACTGAACATATGCCACAGCCATATCAACCTGCAGCCCAAGACCGGTTACTCACTGAAGCTAAGCAGGGCTGAGCCTGTTCAGTACCTGGATGGGAGACCACATGGGAAAACTAGGTTGCTGTTGGAAGTGGTGTTAGTGTGGCCAGCAGAGGGCGCTCAATCTGCGGTCTGTGTGAGTCCTAATGCCCCAGTAAAGTGAAGGACACACTATACTGTCAGTGAGCGCTGTCTTTTGGATAAGATGTTAATCCGAGGTCCTGACTCTCTGTGGTCCAAAAAAATCCAGCCTGATCTCACGAGGAAACGTAACTATTTTACGTTTTGTCAGTTTAGTGGCTAATTCGTACAAATTCGTACAAGTTAAGTCATATGAAAATGCACGATTTTAAAAAGGAGGCGTGGCACCTAACCCCAACCGTCAATGGGTGATGAGCAAATCGTACAAATTTGTACGAATTAGATCGTACGAATTCATACGAATTAGCCACTAAAACAAAAAGTTACGAATTGCCGTGAGATTGCGTTGAAAAAATCCGATGACACTTCTCGTAAAGAGTATGGGTTTAACCCCGGTGTGGGTTACATATCACATATGTTCATTAAGTGCAATTGTTAACATATTTACATTACTGCAGTGCAAAAATAAATCCGATACATCAATCCTCATCAAATATTATCACTTCTTTGATCTTTTGCCCAAGCTTTTACTAGTGGGCCACTTTGGTAGTTTGCCAGAAGGAAAGCGACTGTGTAGAGCTGGTTGATACTCCCTGTAATAGATAGAGGTATGACTGTGTCAAACAGCTTGTGTTGCTTCACCCTGCGGATGAGACGCTCGATATGGACCCTCAGCCGTGCAATTGATTGCGTCTCCCTCACCTCACCGGCTGACATCTGTTCCCTCTTCGACAAGTAGGCTGGTCTGTAGACTTTGCAAGGTACACAGGCATCAACAAGAAACCCTTTGTCAACCATTATTGCCATTCCAGGCTCCAACAGAGACACAATTCCAGACTGCTTAAAAAGCTCCTTGTCGCTGACAGAGCCTGCATACAGGGATGACACAAAGGTTACTGCTCCATGTGGTGCCATGCCAATCAGTCCCTTGAAGGTGCAGTGGGACTTGTAAGTGGAGAAGACTTCACTTTGAAGCAGAAGTGAGGATGGAGTTTGGCAATGCAGTTCTGTGCAGTCGATCACCACCTGTGTGTCTGGGGTAGTCCTGGAACTCATTAAGAAGGTAAGCCTTGACTGCCTCTTCAGTCATCCAGATGCGGAGAGACCCAAGAATAGTGTACAAAAAATTGGCCCATGTTGTAATAATTCGGCTTACTGTGGACTGATGGATGTTGAATCTATGACCAATATCCCGCTGAGA
The DNA here is from genome assembly GCA_903798195.1 of Danio kyathit. NCBI lineage: Eukaryota > Metazoa > Chordata > Actinopteri > Cypriniformes > Danionidae > Danio > Danio kyathit. The sequence continues at coordinate 34,409,551 of LR812543.1, forward strand.
AAGGCCAACTGACAGGTGAAACATGAAGAGGAAGAACTCATCAATGGGCTGCAGAGACTGACCCTTTAAAACATGGTTTGCAGTTAAATACATATAGCCTGTAGACTAGGCTTCCACTGCAAATATAAAATTACATTTTGTTCTTCTATTCTTTTATTTACCCATCCACCTCCTGTTGCTCCAACTTCAGGCCTCACTGTATTTGCTCTTACTCTGGAGACACGAATCATGTTGAAAGATGCAGGTTCAATGAGCTTCCAAAAGGCCATTAAATGTCTAAGTTGCAAACCTAAATCAGATGTAAAATGTACATAAATCACAAATTAAATATATTATTAAATATATATTAGTATTTGCATATAGATAGTTCTTAATACATTTAGGTCTGACTAATTGTTTCATTGTTATTGTAAGATAACATTACAATTAATGCTTAGTTTTAGACAGCCATATTTGCATATCATGTTTAAGCACTGCATATATACATGTGTAACCCCTCTTTTGTTGTTGTTTACGACAGGGCTGTATATTCTAGTACTAGTTATCTAGGTTCATCAAGGGGAGCTTGGTTTTTTCTTCATCTCTGTAGCTTACATCAAAGGTGTTAAAATAAAAATAAAAATAAAATAAATAATAAATAATAAATAAAAACATATATACAGTGTTACATAAACCAAGGGAAATTAATTTTTTTTCCACAATTATTGAATGCTTTTCCCTCTTAGCAGTTAAACAAATAATGTAACCAACAATGTACCATACACTGTTGCCAACTATTTTCAACGAAAAGGCGCTAAGCTCTGCCCGAAAAGTCGCTAAAAGTCGCTAGATTACGTCATACGCTAATTTGCATATTACTGACGTCATCACGTTCTACCATTTCCGTTTAACAGCCTATGGTAAATAAATGGGGTATTTATATTTGCACTACGCTTTATGCAAGCATGTCAATTTAACTAAATTGATGGCTGTTTGAATAAAGTATATCATTATAGATAAGTAATTTGCAGTAATCGCTCAGACATAATAAACTCAAACAAGTTCTGAAACTCTCACTTAAAACATCTCTGATTGTGAACAAGAAAAGAATAAACGGTCAAATCAAATTGTTCAAATAAAGGAGAAGCAGATCGGTTTGACTGTACAAGAGAGATACCTTCACACTGCCGGTGCTAAATCATTTGCCGTCGGTACGCAGAGGGGTGATCTGCTGTCAGGCTGCAGGTGGGAGAGGCTGCTGTATGAGGACTGGGCCGCCTGTCAGTGCTCTGAGGCGGGGGAGGGGCCGCCGGCATCACCCGCAGCTCGTTGAGAAGAGTAGGAACGGTACAGTAATGGACAAACGACAGTCTAGAAAAAACTCCAGTAACACACAAAAAAGTCGCTAAATTTGTCGCTAGTCGCTTTTTTGAAAATTTGTCGCTAGGGGGGTCTGAAAAGTCGCTAAATCTAGCGATAAAGTCGCTAAGTTGGCAACACTGGTACCATAAATGTAACCCAACAATAATCTCACTTGGAATTTGGAACAGACGAGAAAAAAAGTCCACAATTTAGCAAAACTCTTTGGAAAGAAAAAAACAGTTCCTTGTGATGTGTGCAAATGCAATGTCTCAGTCCTACCGCTCCCTTAGATATGGCATTCAATTTAGCAAAGGTGGATGAGTAGAAACTGAAGAGTTGAAAGACGGGGATGAGATGAAGATCTAAAGAGTTGATGCAGCTAGAAGGATGTCTGCCTGAAAGAACCCATTCCTGACGAGACCACTCGAAAACTAAAGTCCAGTTTGCATCATCCACGATTTAACCAAAGGGGTGGGGGGAATTTACACTTCAAATTAATGACATCAACATCATTAGAACATTTAAACCATTCCTAATAAGCTATATCATGTATTTTGTACACTCTGTATGCATGTTTTGTGCTTTTTTTTCTCAAAAAGTTTGGAATATAAATAGGTTTTAAACCCTTTTTTTTCCTCACACACAGTGACAAGAAAAACACTCAACCAAAATACATTATTCAAATAAACACAAATTACTTGCATATCATTTGCTACAAATCCTGCAAAACATGTTGGAAAAAATATATATAATTCTTAAAGCAACGGACACCATATGGTCACCATGGTTAGCAAAGCTAGCATCATCAGCTGTGCTTAGCTGCTCTTTTGCTAACTCGCATCAGTTACTCGATAGTTTATCTGCAATTCCTTAAATACAATCACATTCTGACTGGTATTTTTTCCAGATGTGTTAAAATAATACATAACATAATCATATTCAAGCAGAATCGACTCACCAGAATGCTCTGAAACAAAAAACACGGAAAAAAAAACGAGTGAAGTATCTACTTCAGCTTCAGCAACTCACACTCAGATGATGCATATAACAATTACGCATATATCTAAAGAAAAGCCTTCACGACAGAAATTCGAAATCTCTATCAAAGAAAAATACACACATGCGGTGCATAATCTCTCATCAGTCACATAATCAGCTATTCTCGTGCACTTTTTTTCTTGCACGCGCTACCGCACCCTCTTAAAGGGGAAGCGCCAAATTAATGCAGGCTGTTCTGCAACACAAAAAAAACAAGGGTTACACATGCCTACTACAATATTTATTACATTTTATCAGTTCATGATAGTTAATAGTACTGTGTGTTGTTGCATTCATTAAAGTTGTAGAAATCTACAGTATATACAGTATAATACACTTTACAACAATATGCTTCTAAAACAATTATAAATAAATTACAATACAATATTATTACAACTGTTACTTTTTACTATTGGTTAATATATTATATAGTACATAAAGGTTTTAAATCGTACCTTGTGTAGAACCTTATATCATCATCTGAAGCAGCAAAATGCCCCAAACAAAATCTTTGGCAGACTGTCAACTCCTCCACCTGTCTCCTTAGTTGTTCCACCTCTTTACGGAGATCTTCAGCCAGATCCAGTGCTTTATCGACGGCTGCGGCTTCTGGAACAGAACAATAATCATGTTCCAGAACATGCTTGGCATTCACTTCCACAGGATCCTCATCCACTTGACTGCAAACATCCCTTCTTTGCCATGCCCCGACGCGCCTTGAACCAGCCACGGAGTAGCCATTCCACTGGAATAGGATGGGTACCGCCCCCTTCATCAACCTCCGACGAGCTTTATGTTTCGCCGACTCAATTAGATCATTACTAATAAAGTGACGACTGCAGACCCTTGTGTGAGATGTGATGTTAAAATTCTCACGTCGAATGTTATGAATCCACTTTTTACGTGTTTCTTGGTCTGCTGGAAAAGTGTGGAAGCTCAGTGAAGAGTTAAATCTTGAGGTGGTCTGACATAACAGGACACAGCAATGTTCAGCCGAACTACTGTCCTCCCGCCGTTGATATTTAAACTTTCTGGAAGCCATTTGAATAATGCCAACGTATATATGTTTTTATAATACAATATGTAATACCTAACTAATAAAATCGATGTCAAACAGCCGTATCAAAAATGGTTTGCCGCTAGTGCTCTCGGTGTGGAACGCGCTATGCGGAAATCGAGACACTGGCTAATATTCTACCGGAAATACGTCAGCAGAGTTCGTGCATAGAGTCAATTATAATGAAGGCCTGATGGGTCAAATTTCCTGTTAATGTAGTCAGCCCCATGTCATACAAGATGTAGGTGCCTTTCTTTCCTCAGTAGAACATTAAAGAGGATTTTTAACTGAATCTGTGATTCAAATAATAGCAATGAATGGGGACAGTCTTTTGAGATTAAAAATAAACACATTCAAATGAGTCCAAATCAACAGACATGGCTCACTGATGACACGCTGAGGTCTTGTAAACCACTAGTCTGTTTAACAAATTAAACATCATTTACAACAGGGGTGCCCAAACTTTTTCTTATGAAGGGCCAAAATCAAAGCTTGATTGAGAGCTGTGTGCCGAAGGTAAATATAGCAAACTGTATTACATTGATGTTGCCGTGAGTAATTTCTAAAACTAAAAAGAAAAGATTACTTCAACCTTACAGTATGTGCTAAGTTTCTTTATGGGTATTTTGTTTTTTCTGAACACTTTAAGTAGCTAAAACTCACTCATTCAGAGGTGGGAACCAGCAGACGTGCAACAAATTTAAATCATAAGGTAAATGCAAAACAAAAGTTTTCATCTGGAGCTCCTTCATGGGACTCGACACTTCTTAATACTCATTCCATCGCGCTCGTGGCTCTCAGCACCGCCCACATTCGTCAACGGTACCAAGCCGACCAATCACAGAGCTTGCGCTATGCATCATTGTGATGTGTAGCTACATTTTTTTGAGAGGTGGGCATCAGCATTGACATCAGCCACGGTGAAGGCTATGCGACCACGTGAAGGCTGCGTTGGACCATACGGGTGCGCTTGACGCAGAAGCATAGATCAGTTTTTAGATTATGCAAGGTCACTTTTAGCTTTAGAGAGTGAGCGAATAGCGATACAAGGATTTTTGGACTGACTTTTCTTTTCAAAGTTTCCTTTGTCTACCTTTGCTTCTCATTTGCTTCCTAATAATGGGTGAATTCAATTCATTTTACTAGGGATGCACCGATGCCGATACTTGGATCGGATATCGGTTCGATATCGCATATTTTTGCTGGATCGGGTATCGGCCAGCTGGTACCGATCCAAATCCGATCTTGCGCGTGCGCTATATTTTGTGTTTATAAGCCAACTAATAGGCTACATGAAGCTTATTTTAAGGCACTAGAACATTGTCATGTAGGCCCACTATATCCGAAATGTTCTGAAGCCATTCTACAGTTTAATGTGAAGCAGATGAATATTAAAGTGTTTAAATTCATGTTCAGTTCAGCGCTTCCCGCCGCTGCGCGGCTGCGCCCGTATTACATTCTCCATTCATTCACAATTCAGTCTGCTTGTCGCATTTGACAAGAGGAAAAACTTTCTCTAAGACTATTTGTTCCCTTTAGTCTAAATAATTAGTGGAGATATGCATGTAGTTTTGCATTAAATGGCTTCATTTTGACCTGCAGCAGGAGTTCATTTCATCATGTTTGCGCTGCTGTGTGTGTTAGATCAGATCGCATTCGCAATACTGGAGTGCAGACGGTTATTACCTGCTCTTCACACACAAAGTAGGCCTACCTGAAATGTTTAGAAAAGACTCAATAATGCATTGAACAGATCCTCAACGCACTTATTTCTTCCATTTGAGCTGCTGTTTTGCAAATGTCTGCTGATACCGGAGCGCTGCGCGCTGTCACCAATGCATCAAGCGCTTTCATTCACGTGCCGGCTGCATGCGCAGAGGCGACGTACGCCGCTCCGTATAAGATTATTCTTACAATGTGTTGGTTCTCCCATCCTTCAGATTGAGTTTATTTTTCTACGGTGAATACATTAATTGCTACGAATAGTTTCAAAGCCTGGCCCATTGTGGTCAATAGTTTATTAAATAAATTAAAGGTGAAACTGACGGGCGCAATATGGATTGTTATTAACAGAAAATGATTTAGCCTAATATAGGCTATTCTGAAACTGTGAACATTTCACTGTAATTTTATATATTAATATTTTATTAAACAGACCAGTTTATGTTTTTGCGCTGAAGCATATAAGATTTGGAGAGGAATTATTAAGTAAAACTGGCATCAGACGGTTTAGTTTAATCTGCATCAAACCTGCAGGAAAATATCAGGCTGTAATTAATAAATTTAATAAAAGGCTGATTATTTTACCAACGATGTCAATAGCCTATATTGCAGATATCAAAGAAAAATCTTAATATTAAAAAGGAAAGGACAATATCACAAGGAATGCTCAAATGTAGCCTAGTTTTACAGCAAGCATGTTTAGTTAGATTGTGCCGTCTGTCATGTATACCTGTTATTTTTGTACTAAAGAAGATGATTTCAGTTTAGCACCAGAGCTATAGAAACTGCTCATTTCGGTTAATTTGGGCTCGTTAACCGAATGTTAACCGCAAACAGATTAATATTAAAATATCAATAAAAAAAATAATTAACGTGCCTATATTTTGTATGACACATTAAATATTGCATTTTAAAATACTTATTTATTTTAAATGCAAACAGCATACAGAACATAATACAGCATCTTCACCTGCTGTGTTTTTAGCAGCATATAGAAAAACAGAAACTAAACAAAAATAATAAAATAAATCCTGCTCTAGATCTTTCCCCCAAATGACAAGTTTAAATTACAAAACGAAAACACTGACTTTTTAAGAACCGGCAGGCTGTTTGTCCAATCATGTTTTTTTTCTTCCATCAAATAAAAATATCAGGCTACCTCAAATAGATCGCTCCAAAATATGCATTTAATTAATGTTAATTAATTAATGTTAAATATTACAAATCTCCTGTCAACATGTTTAATAGAATTCATTAGTTTAAAGATTATGTATTTATTTACGATTATGACTTATTTCCTCTGTCTCATTCGCGTTGGCGGTTCATGTGCGCGCGCTGCATAATGAAAGACAATGAACCTAAAGGCTCTATGTTGACTTTTTGTAAAGTATTGGCTACTACATAGCATATAACAATTTTGTTGTTTACATATGATATTGCATTATTTGCATACATGTTTTTTTAAGCTGTAAAATGAAAGCCTCAGTTTGGTGCGAGGTCCATTAGCCTATGCAAAAAAAAAAAAAAAACTTTAGATTTGTTTGATTGGTAGATTAGGCTATGTAGGCTATTTAGAAAATTATATTATATAAGAACTATTAATAACTGTAATTTTCCAAATGGAAAAAAGGTTGGTTTGTTAGTTGAACACTAAATCACCAATAGCCTATTTATTGAGTTTATGACACGGCTCTGGCAACACAGAGGCGATCCACATCAGCGCTGGATGGTTTGTCAACAATTCTGTGTCAAACTATGAGCAGAAATATCCTTCTTTCATTTTGCTTCTTTGACAAAATATGTAGGCACGTGTGGTTGCACGTTACTGTTACTGCGCTTTTCCATTCCAAAAACGCGAGGCGCACCGCACTGCGCGGTGCTCTTTTTATGTCACTAGGAAACGACTGAATCAGCTGAGCCGTATTGTGCGCGAGTGTTCCTGTCAGTAATTGTAATTTTTAATTGCATTATGATATTTAAGATTTGTAAAGTCATACAGCTTTGAATGACTTGAAACAGCGACCACAAGTCTCTCCTCCATCATTAAAAGCTCGCCGAAGTCGTCTTGACAACACAGACACTGCTGTCACCTCAAAGAAAACCCATCTTCTTTTGGAAGATCCACCTTCATTTGGTTGAAGAATGAAAAAGACGAGACTGACGTAACACGCTTTTTCCGCTGGAGAGCACAACGGCAAAACATTAGTAAACCATGCAAAAGATGCACCTATCAGTCTCAACGCAAAAAGCGACAACAAAAAAAACGGCACAGTATCGGGATCGGATCGGTATCGATCGATATTCAGAATTTTGGTATCGAGATCGGATCGGTTGGGAAAAAATGGTATCGGTGCATCCCTACATTTTACCAAAAGTATGTCACAGGGTCACATATGTGAGTTACAATCACGCAACATACATCATCAATTCAGAGTTTGAAAGGGGTTTAAATGATAGTAAACTAGATGGGCATTGAATAAAATCAAGATGATGAAACACTTGAAGTATTAAGTAAAGCTCCATAATCCATAAGCTCCATCATCGTTTCTTTGGCTCTCGACGAAGGCGGTCGCAGTTTTTCCCTCTCCGTCCCTTATCTTCCTTGGCTGGCTCTTCTTGTCCTGTCTTATTCTATTTCTGAGGCTCTCCGTGCCCTGCTATCCAAACGAATAAGGAATTATGGATCTGATGGGTGGTATTGGGTGGGAGAAGTGGCGCGTCGTGTGCCTGGCTGCTCTGTCTCTGGAGGATATTGAGGATATCTATCTATTCGGAACTTTGATAACAGGGTTTCTGCTGATGGGCTTATGCGGCGCCCTGGGATATCGACGATTGATGAAAGCGGTCAGCGCATCTCAAAACCCCACCAAGCTGGCCGGCTTGATTGAAACTATAGTGGGCAGAAATGCTAATGCTCAGACTGCTGCATTAGAGCGCAAATTGGAAAACATCGCGGTGAAATTAGCGGCTTTGCAACATGATCTGGCCAGACCTGGAGACCAGTGATGGACATTAAATATCTGTGAAATGGCCAGATATTGTCCTAAATTTGAAATACTTTATTCTCTTTCGGCTCCCAGTGTTTTTCCAGCCAGACAGCCTCGGCTGGAGAAAAACAACTTCTCCCGGATAGCAAGATAAGGAGACGCTCTGATATTCCTGCTCCCTGTCAAGGACACCTGTTGGACTATACAGGCTTACACACACACACATACACAGTTACAGATAGACTTCACTACCGAGTCCCTCATCCCACGCCTTCGTGTGCTTTCACCCACTGGAGGGGGTAGGCGGGTCTGTGACCAGCGCTTTTCAGCTGCAGGCCAGATGGCTGCCCGCCCTTGCCGGACTATATCCACATCCCCTGTTCCCATTCCCTGTTGCGATGTTTTGTCTTGTCTATGTGTTTATGTGCTTGGTTGCCAGGGCTGGCTTTATTCTTGATCTGACTCTGCCCTAATCTTAGAGCAGAGTGAGAAGGAGTTTTTTTTGCCTATCTTTCCTTATGTATCCTACTTCCTTTTTCTAAATGATACCTCCCCTTGACTTGTCTTCCCCTGAAATGTTTGTGTATGGTCGGGGGGGTCCAATTTCACTATATGTCAGTGTATGTGAATACATGGAACTATATGTGACAATAAACAGCATATCATCATCATCATAAACAATATTTAGCTTATTCTACCTAATCCACTAGGAATATGAACAAACATACTGCATACCTTTGAACAAAAACATTGCATACATTCAAAAAAAAACTGTATTTTGAATGTTATTTTAATGCTCTTTGTGAGACCTTGTTGTCATACATAGATATATACATTAGATGTCGCCTACCCTGCTATTGTCTATTAGAACGAATGCGTCAATAGAGCCGCCATTTTAGTACAGGGTAGCGCTCCTTTGAAATGAATGCGGGACCAAGGTGAAGCGGAGGACTGTGGCCATCCAAAGCCAGAGAAATAAACATATACACATATATCTATGATCGGGAGTTTTCCCCGGTGGTCAGTATGCAAATATTTTTTTCAATTACGAAATATTATAATTTTACATCACTTTTCTACATTGATGGATGTGACCGCACGAGCAATGCCGACAAAGAGTGTGCGTTTGTGTGCATGGAAATGCATTATCCTCCTTCCCTGTTTAATTTGATCTAATCCATGTCCACACCCCCTCTCCTGCTTTCACATCTCATTCTGACGGAGGGAGCGATTCGTTTGTGAATGAATCTCCGTTATGAACGACTCGTTCACTTAGCCAACAATAACACAAGTTTCTAGTACGGCAGCATCTTCTTGTCATATTTCATAATATAGTTTGCTTATTTTATTCAACAAAACTAGCATAAGTCTAGATTTTAGTGCGAGTTGGTGCTACTTTGCCTTATGGTGAATGCAGCAAGAGACTGTATTATCATCAATAACATTACTTGTTAAGCACAAAAGTTTATAACATACAAAAACATAAAAAACAAAATCTTACCTATGAAATGTTCTGCCTTTGTGCTTTGTTTTCTTAGTTTGCTCGTTACTACAACGCAAACACAGCGCTAAAGTCCAGCATCTTCACATTGGCACACTGTCTTGACTAGTGCGGTTGAATGACGTTTGTCCTAGAAGCACTGTACCAATGTGGCGGTGCTATTGACGCATGCTTAGGGTCCCTATGCGATATCTAGTGTATATATCTATGGTTGTCATAAATTGAGTTGTTGCCTTGGTAACGTAGGCAAAAAGCATACAAATTAAATTAAATATAGACTTTATTGTGTCATTAAATCACATGTAATGCACACATTGATCTCAATGAAATCATTTATCTTCATGCTGCGTTTACTCCAGACACAGAGGAAGCGTCAAGCGCAAATGATTTACATGTTAAGTCAATGCAAAAACATGAATAGACATCCTGTGGCGCAAGTTGAGGGTTTTGCGCGATTGATGCGCTTATCGCACGTATTGCAGGTTTCAAACGAATCGTTCGAGTTCAAAAATCTATACTTCAGCAGACATTCGCGCCACGTTAACCAATCAGGAGCTTGCTCTTGTGGGGGCGTGATTATGACGTAGCGCCTGTTGCTGGTGTCCCAGGGGAAAATTTTCCTGCCAACACCATCAACAGTTCATCAAACTGGGCTCGGCTCAGTCAGAAGCACCGCTGAAAGCTTCCATCATCCAGGTTAAAGGGCCACGAAACCCCCTGTCTCAGCAGGGTGTTTTCACACCTCTGTTTTGAAAAAAGTCAGGAAAGTTGGGCGTGTCCAGCTCTGGGAGTGTGGGAGTGTCGGGGGAGGGAAAGAGGGTAAGATATGCATAGAAGGGCGTTTCCATTTGGGCACGCGCTTAGTTTCACAGGCAAAACAAACAGAGAGAGGCTGATTTGATACGCATGGCGAATGAGAGAAAAAAAATCCTCCGCATTTCTCTGTAACTTATGTACTCGGTAGGTAGATAGCGTCAGAAAGCCGTGTCTGTATAGGCTATCCTGTCACAAAATGTGGCAAAAATCTTGCACGACGGGAATAGTTTGTGTTTATATGTTTACACTCAGAGAGCAGCATTAGCGGATCTTTCAGTCTATAATATTGTACTGTAATATTGCAGTGATATTATCATACTGTAAACTTAGCAACTAAATCATTTTGACTGAGGTATGTCTTTAAGCACTGCTGAAGATATGACAAGCTTTGTAATCTGGGTTAAACAAAGAGCACTGATCGCACACACTTACCTAATCTGTAGCGACAGGACAAAAAGGAGATGAGCGACAAATCCGGATTTCACCATTTCCAGATGAGAAAACGCTCTCGGGTAAAAATGTTCCTTACAAACGCGTTTCTGTCGCGTGTCGCGTGCACTGTAATCCACACGTGAGTCCAGCTGCTCTCTCATAGAGGGAAAATGAAAACAAAACCTTGTTGCAGCACACTAATAAACGCAACACCGATGACTCTTGTCTCCAAATTCTTGTTCTTTCACTTGTTTTGGCAACACAACGTGGCGTCTCTCTTCCGTCTGTACAGTGTAAACTGGTAAACAGTCTCCGGAGCTATCATGCATATTAATGAAGTTTCGCGTCATACACAATAGAGCGCGCTGATTGGTTTGAAGCACGTCTTTGTCATGAATTAATGCGGCACACTCAGAGACGTCACTATGTCCTCGAAAAGACAGACAGCCATTCTCCACTCTGGATTTACACCTAAGTATCTCATGGCCGTGACGTAGCTTCAAAAATTCGTTTCAAACCGGAAGAACGAATTTGCTCAAAATAACGCAAAAAACAACCAATTTTCACTTTTTAGTGCAATATATGTGTCCTAATAGTGTTTATAGCAGCGTGGGACACATATATGACTGTCAACAGCTCAAAAAATGTGTTTTGGTGTTTCGTGACCCTTTAAGTTTCTGGAGGAGTTTATGAGCTCACAGAGCTGGGTGCACCTCTGAAAGTATCTAGTGCAGTGGTTCTCAACTGGTTTGGCCATGGGACCCACATTTTTACATGGTCATCAAGCCGCGACCCAAACTTTTAGGAACTATAACATAATTTTAGGAATTATAATTAATTTGTATTTATTTGTTAACATACACAAATAGTGACAGATAAATCACAAGTCACCAATATTTACAAATAAACAATATTTTATTGCTGTCATTTAACAAAATGTATCAAATTATAGAAATATTACAAAGTAAGGGTAAGAAAAGGTTCAGTTACCGTGAACTAAACTGAACTGTTAATAAAACATTAACACTGATCCTGTTGAACAGAACAAATCAGCAAATTACAGTAAAATGATTAAAACAATCATAACCATTTTTACATCTAATATGACAGCAATTACAAACATCTGTTTCACTTAACAGTAATTTGGGAAGCTAATGAGATAACTGAGGATGTGCTTTACTCCTGATAAGAGTTTCAAAGTCTGGGGTGATTGTAGACCCGAAGATCGTGCTCTATGTCCAACCTGTTCCTTTGCTTTGACTTAAGCTGCACCAAGGAAGAGAAGCCACTTTCACACAAATACGTAGTGCTGAATGGTACAGTAGGATGGATTTGATCGCACGAATGCCAAGGGAAGGGACGAATACTCAGAAAGCACTTTGCGTCACCAAAACTGGGAGAGGCTTACTTCACTGAATTTATTTTACATCGACTTATCACATGGCCGCTCCACAAGCTGATTCTCTTCGTTGCTCGGCAACGTGATGCTTTCCACGTCAATTCCAAAGGGATTGCTCATCCACGGATCATCATCATGTTTATCGGGAAAGTAGTCGGTACGGTTGTCGCGCGTGCATTTCAAAATAAAAGTCCGGCATAAGCAAAATAAGTTAAAAATTAAACTTTTGTTGTTTTTTTGACCACACACTCCGCGACCCACTGAAAATGTTCCCGCGACCCACTTTTGGGTCACGACCCACCAGTTGAGAAACACTGATCTAGTGGACTCAGACACGGCTCCAAACAAATCGACGCTGTTTTTCAGCCTTCATAAAACACATAAACACAGCTATTCTCTCAATAAAATACATGTTAGCCATTTAGCAACAAAGCTAGAGTCAAAGGGCAGACGGAAGCCCTGCCCATGGTGCGAATCTGCATCTGTTGTGAAGTGAATTTGACGCGTGAATGAAGCGAGTAAACTCAAAATGTTCACAAGTCTATTTACACGCTAATCGTGCGATTTATCCACGCTTGCCACGTCTGGTGTGAACACAGCATCTGAAAGTTGCAGGTTGATGTGTTGCCAATGGCCAGGGATTGTAGCCTACTAAAGTCCAGGCCTTTAATTAAAAACTACTTTAAATAAATAAAATCAGAGTCATGATATTTCACATTAATGTCACCAAAAGCTATTGACAAGAGGATTTATCAAGATACCATTCAGCCTATTTAACTAACATAAAAATATATCAGAATTTTATCTTTTAGAGAAAAAATGAACAGGTTAGTATTGATGTGTTTTATTACTTTATTTGATATCATTTCCAGCATGTATTAGAGACTTCCCAAAGAGTGTATAATTCAACAGATATGCAAGTAGCTTTATAAATAACATACATACACACACATATAGAGGCAGATGCAAGAAACAGATCCAAAATAAATATACATATTTGTAAGCGGCAAGTGTGAAAGTAAATAGATTCTAGTGCAATATTGTTTAAATAAAATTTGATGACTTATTGCAAGTATTGATCAAAGAAATGCATTAACATTAGTGCAAACAATAAAAATGACAGTAGTACAGTTGCAGGTGTGATTACTGTTAACTAAAAGTGCAGTTAGCAGGATTGTTATACTAAGTATTATCAAGTAAATAAGTTTTAGTAATAAAATGCAACATAAATATAATTACACATCACAAGCAAATGCCCAGTTCATTCAAAGCAGCACTGCAGAACACAGCAAATGATATACAAACTAACTACATCTAATGAACTAATAATTTAATGTACCATATCTGTCATATATTCTTCATTTCTAATTATTAATGTTATAGCACATACAGTAACCACAATTTTAGATTGTGCATTGACAGGTTGGAATGCTTTCTAGTGAAAAAAAAAAAAATGTTTCTGCTCTAAAAGATTAAATAATATATTGCATATTCTTCTTAAAATATGTTAAAAGATAAAAAGTTTATTAAACATGGACTCTTAATGCAACCCAGCAAATGAAATCATGGCAGGACTGAAATGTACAGTCATTTGATATTGCAGTATATAATATATAACCTGCCAAATAAATCATGACAAATATTGTATTAGGACATGTCACGGTAAAAAAAATATATATCTTGACTGACTTAAAAAAAAAAAAAAAAGTAAAATAATTTCTTACACATTATTCAGTGTATATTTCAAAATTGTTAACAAATAAAATGGCTGCATTATTCCAGTGTAATATTTAAAATATATTTATTACAATTTAAATTTCACTCAAATGTATTGAGTATTGTGCAATAAAACGTTCATTTCACAACTTTGATCATTTGATGAAGGATATCTTGAGGCTGTCTATATTTAGGATTGTGTTAATTTAACATTCTGATAGATTTGGAGTGCTGCTGCGTTCTGGTAAATTAAATCCACGTTAGTCCCAGTTCTTGATCGAATGAGGTCATATGCACACTGGTGGAGGTAAACATACTGGTCCTATTGAAGAAAAGCAGAAAGAAGAAGGAAATATTAAATAGTGTACTTTGCGAAATTACTAAAACACATTTCATGTTTGAAGGTGATATTGAAAATAAACTTTCACTTTTGTACATTTTATAGATCATTTTGTTTAGTTAGGTTTTGTATGCAAGCTCAGACAAGTTAAAAAAGAACACATGCAGCTTGTTTTTATTTTATTATTTATAAAATGTGTATTTGTATGCCATAATAAATGATCTGTTTGAGTTTTCTTCACATGTGCCCTCCAAGCAAACGTCTCGGTTGCTGTCGTAACCTTTGTTCTTTGAAGGAGGGAACGGAGACATTGGCTGTTTCTCAATACCAAGAACACAGAGAACGGACTTGTGTTCTTGTGAAGACTGGTCTTGCCAGGTCACATAGGAAGAACGAACTCAGGAGACCGCGAGGACATAGAACACGTCCTGTGAGAAATGAGATGCTGCGTTCTTTCTGATGGTCACATGACCCTCACGCATCTTTAACCAAAAAATATTTAAACATTACAGCATCCATACAATGATTTATTATTTTCCCCCGTTTCACAAATACATACTATGCATAAAGATGTGTTTATTCCTTTTATAATATTGTTTATATTAACCGTTCCATTTAGGGAAACTCCTGAGATAAATAAGTTATATCTCTGAACCTTAATAATAAATCTATACAAAATGCTGTGCTTCCCACCGCCAGTCGCAATGACTTCTGGGACTTCTAGAGCGAGTTCGGTGCTCAAGTCTGCATTGGTGCGTCCTTGATATCAAGACCGCATCCGGGAACTTTCACGCATCCTCCATACTTGCAGCCTTGAGTATTGGAACTGAACTTCGGCGGATGATGATGACGTTACAGGAGAACACAAGGACGCAAGATCGCTGAAGAAAGCATATTGAGAAACAGCCAAAATGTTGAAACAACATTATGGGAAATCACCAGACGACCAATCTTTCTGAGGTGTAAGAAAATGGGCCAATGAATGGCTATGAATTGGCAGAGAAGCTCCTTCACAGGTGCAGCCACTTACAATCAGCTGAGTATATAAGCAGCACCTGGAGGAGCTCCTGTCAGACTTGTGCCATGGTCAGACTAGAGTTTGAGCATGCAAGATTCTGTCGTTTGGCGCTGCAAAAAGGTGCGGGATTAAACAAGATGATTAGACATGAGCCATTGGTCCATGTTTTAAATTTCTGTACAGAGAGGTCATGTTTTTGTCTTCGATTGGTCTCATGCAGCCATGTGATGTGATTTTGCGAGTCAGAGTTCACCAAGCTTGAATTTTCCAATGGAACGAACTGTCGCACAAGCTTGTGTCTTCGGTCTATCGAACTTGCATTCGTATGATTGGAAGTCTATAGGGTGAATAGTGTGACCATGGCATTACCCACTAAGGAGCCAATCGATGGGCGATAAATCCAAAAGTAATCGAAATTGACATTCAGAACTTACCTCATGGTGGACACGGCTTGCGTGAATGCGAGGAGATGGCATTTACTAACCTGTGAGCCAACATCTGTTTGCATACAACACTTTACTTCTGCCAGAACGGAAAGTGTTGTATGCAAACAGATGGTGGACGAACCGCTGCTCAGATGATCTAAGTACGGTCCATATAAGGACACAGCAAAGAAAAAGCTGGGTCTGCCTCCTTCACAGGCAACGCTTGCAAGTTTCATTACTTGGTCTTAAAAGGGGGTGGTAGTATTTACATAGCTGAGCCAGCGTACAAGGCTAAATTGAGAGTAACCTGGCTCGAATTCCAGGCAAGATTCAATGACCAAAAATGCCTCCAGGACCCCAACCTTCTTGATAGCTCTGCTGGTCATGCTGGCTTCTGTTCTAATCATCAGAATTCTTAAAGATACTGAGTCGAGTGGTTGAAATGGATCCCTCTGCAGTCCCGAGAGGACTACTGAGAAATCCCAAGAGGGCATGAGAGGTGGACGGTGGACACCTCTGAGGAACCGAATGACCAGGTTATGCCTTCCAAGTGAGCCATAATCTACCGCATCATGGTGAGTGGAGATGACAGGGAAATAGACCTTCAGTGTGGAGGTATGATCTGGTATGTTCGGGATCTTCTAATGAGAAGTGAACTGTTAAATGAACTTCACTCCAGGGTGTAGGCGCACATCGTTGATGGGGCTCTAGTCTGAGTGACTGTGTCAACCACTGTGGGCTGTAGGTCACCTAAGTCTTCTGCACCACTATATGAGCCACACGTAAAGGTTCCAGAGGTCTAAGCATGGGTGGCAGGGGGCATCCCGCATCCTCAGGGGAATGTGCCAGGGAGGGCCATCGTGAGGAGTGTGAGTTTGGAAACCCTGGTCTGGTTGGGCCAGTGTGGCATAACAGAAGATCTGCTTCTCATTCTCCCTGACCTTGCACAAAATATGTGCGAGCAGGCTGAAAAAATTCATATTACCACAGGTCCCTGGCTCAGCTGTGAGCCAGCACATCTGTGCTGAGGGAGGCCTTAAAAGGGAAAACAACTGGCAATGAGCAGATTCAGGAGATGTAAACAAGACTACCTGGGCTCTTTCAAAATATGCCGTGATTTCAACACGTGAATCCAGAGGAGCAGATGGCGAGCAAGCTGCGACATGTTGGGAATGTTTACCATCCATAAGGTTGATATATAAACTTTCAATTGTATATGCTTGGTTATGAACAGCATGTGCTTCCAGTCCAGCACCAACTGGTGTCGGTGGAGAGCGAGAAACCTTGCCACAGCTTCAGGCACTTGATATGCCAATACAGCTGTGGTTCGCTATAAGAACCTGCAACTGCATGCTCATTGCACATGGCACTCCTGCCCCTCTAGGGGCTGAAGTTGCCATGACAGCCTGATCATTGTCACCTGGTGTGTCCCAATGCGCCATGCCCATCTAGGGATCCGATCATGAAGCCAGCTCTGAAGTGGTCTCATATGAAAGACTCAGAGCAGCGAACGTGGCTACAGATGCTATATACCCCAGGAGCTACTTGAAAAACTTTGGTGGATCAGTGTTTGGCTGTTGAATATCTTCAGACAGGCCAGCACTAGCACAGCGTGGTCCTTGGTAAGGTACGCTGTCATGCAGATTGAGTCCAGCTCCATGTCGAGATTCTCTGCCCGGGGGAGAGTATGCTCTTTTCTCTGTAGACCCAAAATCACAATGGGTCAAGGTGCTGGAGCACCATGTCTCTGTGCATAATAAACTGATCTGTAAACTGAGCTAAAATAAATCTAAATCATGCAGATGCCTATGAGCCGAAGTGACGCAAGGCACCACCAACAAGTTCATAAAACCCATGGGGACAGAGATGGCCCAGAGGGGAGGACTGCAATGCCATGACCGGCTCTCAAAGGCAAATCAAAGAAACAATCTTAGGTGTGAGAACATCAAGACAATGTATGCGCCCTTCAGGTCTGTATCCTGTGTACAGAAGCAATGGAGGATGCTTTAACTTCAAATGAGGCTATATATATATTGCTGTAAAGTCTCCTACCTCAGTCTGCACCATGAGAGCCCTGTGCATGCGCATATCATGAACAATTCCATAGATGTCCACCATGCTGTCTCTTTCAATCTGGAAGCTCAGGTGGTCAATGGCAATGAAGGTCCCTGTTCTTCCCACACCAGCACTGAAAAAGAAAAGTCAAATAACCAGATGAGTCTAATAAAGAGGCCAATTTAATATTTGATGTTTGCACTGTGATATAAAATCATGGATATTTGATTTTAAGAACCACAGTCACCTGCAATGCACCACAGTTGGAGAGTGGCGTGAGTACTGGTCCATGTGTTCTCTCACCAGGTGTCTAAAATCGATAAGAACCTCAGTGGTCTCTGGAACGCCATGATCTGGCCACGCTGTGAAGTGGAACTGGCGTACATAGCGAGTTTCTGCTGTTTTCACCTATAGCAGTATAAGGCATATTTTAACAAATGCTATTGATTTAAATACAACCACATCAGGAGGAATATCAGGACGTGTTGCTTTACATTTTTTATTCTGAAGTCTCTAATGGTCCAGTCATCCAGTTCTATCTCCGAGGTGGTTGTCACAGAGATGTTGTGATAATGACTAGTCGCAGATGGCCAGTACTTTTCACATTTAACCTATTGAAAATGGCACATAGTGCTAATTAGCATTACTCTTTTTTTGACATTTGACCACTTAAAATTTGACCAGTTACAATTTTAGCTCACCCGTCCCATCTCGTTGCATTTGGTCAGCATCACTATGGTGTAGACGTTCTTCTCCCAGATCATTCTCCAGAATTCATTCACCGTGACGGGCAATGGACCCTGAGCAGCTATGAACTCTTTTCTTGAATTGTAGCCCTGACCACAAAAAAAGAATCAAAACATTGATTGATGCAATATATAAAAGTCTTGTGCCATCCTGAAATTTCCCTTCTCTGTTTATATACTCACAGGGACATGGTTGGCATTAATGTAGTCATCGAAGGGGCTGCCACACATTGATAGTTTAACTCTTGAAGCATCATCTTAAGAAAACAAGTATCATGCGATTAATAGCAAACAGTAGTTATGGATTAGTAAAACACAAACATATATTTAAAACCTGTTTTTGTATCTCATACACTGTTCTTTGGATATTAATTTCTCAGATAATATCTGTACTCATATGATGAGCCAATGATGAGTCAAAACATTATGACCACCTGCATTATATGCTGATAGTTATACAACATCCAATAGATGCCCAAATAGATTGATATCTAGGGAATCTAGAAGTCGGGGCAACACCATGAACTCTTCAACACATTCTTCAAACTAATCCTGAAGAACATGTGAGATCATTTCCACCAAGAAACACCATTGTCATGAACAAGAACTTGGTTTGCAACAATAGTGGTTTTCAAACTAGAAACTGTTAACCTTGGGTTATCCTAATTCCTGGATAAATAGAATCCTGGGCTCTCTGTAATCACTTTCACACTGGTCATACTATACCTGGGGTTAATGAATAATCCTGGGTGGTCATTAACAGATGTTTCACATAGTAGATCCCTAAAACCTGATTTAACTTGCTTATTTGCACATTTACATTGTCATTGTCACAGATTGGACAAACAGCAGAGAACTGTCTTTTGACATTTCTTACTTTCGAAGTTTTTACTTAACGTTACCTCTCACTGGCTACACAATGCGATGACTTTCATAATGTGATGTAAACCTCGCTGCTCAATTTCTGATTGGCTGTCTCTGTTGCTAAGCATTCAGCACAACAAGCAAAGACAGCACTGAACAAACTTTGGACTGAAAGGGGTTTCATAACCTTGGGTAAAATGTGGTGCTAATATATTTCAAATTACAGATGTGAAACATGCCTTTACCCTGAATTAAAAGCAGTGTTGATAAAAAAATGATGATAACCCATGGTTAATTAATAATAACAATATTAATAATAATTCCTTACATGTATATAGCGCTTTTCTAGACATTTAAAGCACTTTGCACATTGTGGGGAATCTCCTCATCCACCACCAGTGTGTAGCATCCACCTGGATGATGCGACGGCAGCCATATTGCGCCAGACCGCACACCACACACCAGCTAATTGGTGGAGAGGAGTAGGGATGGGTACCGAAACTCGGTACATTATCGGTATCGGTGCTAAATTATAAAAGACCAAAATATCAATAAACTCTGACGTTAACGGTTCTGCTATCGGTACTGGAGAATTATTGCTGAATAAACATTACTTACAGTAGCATAATTTAACTGACCAACCTTTTCTAATTTGCAATATCCGTCTGTACAGTTGGCAATCTCACATGAGAAATGCTCGTGTTTTCGCCCAATAGTACAACGGCGAGCACGTCAAGTATAAAAGCCTTCACAGTTCTCGGCTGCGCACACAGCTTGTAAGCTTGCAGAGTGGTGGAGAGCACCAAACAGGTTGTATTTCCCAAGTGGACAGCGTCAATGCCCGTCGCAACAAACGCAACAAGTTGTTTTCTTGTATAAGCAGAAACGCAAGCAATCTGGCTAAGCATCTTTCAAAAGCGCATTTACTGCAGAAAGACAAATGAAAAGTTCTCGACTGACTAGCTAGAGGTACATCATCCACATTGTTATGCTAGCAGTCAATCACATATACTGTAAGGTCTCTCTAAATGAGTATAATATTAATAGTTTAATAAACACACATTCGGTTACAATGAAAACAGTATTTTTTTTTTCTGCAGTAGCCCAAATAAATCTTAAACATTAAAAATGCTTTTACATTACTGTATTTACAAATATAACCTAATAATAAACTATTCTTATTAAGACATTATAGAAAAAACTGCTTATTTTTACGTTGTTAACTCCCAAAACACCGGTGACCCGTTTATGGGAATGTGTTAAAGAAAAGTCATAAACATTATCTGATTATTTAACTGCATTTTGCTACTAAAAGAGGCTATTTTTCAACTGGAGGGAGCACAAGAAACCAAGAAAGATCTCGACTTCTGAAAGAAAAGACAGACATGCTGATTTTTCTCCAGAAGAATGGTTAAAAACTGAGTCATTTTCCTTCAAACCATTGTACATTCTTTTACAGGATTTCTTTTTATTTTTTATTTAATTGTTTTACAATTATTGATTTTGCTTTATTTTACATTAAAACGCAATAATAGTGTTGTTAATTCTGGTCAATTTTTTTATTTTTATTAAAAAAAAACACTACAAAAAGTACCGATAAGAGAACCGTTAAAGTACCGAATCGTTAAGTGGTATTGATAGTAATATCGTTAAAACCTTAACGATACCCATCCCTAGAGGGGAGACAGAGTGATGAAGCCAATTATGATATGGGGATGGTTAGGAGGTCATGATGGACGGAGGCCAGTGGGCAAATTTGGCCAGGATGCCGTGCTTAAACCCCCACTCTATTTCGAAGGACATGCTGGGATTTTTTTTAACAAGTCAGGACCTCAGTTTATTGTCTCATCCGAAAGACGACATTCACTGAGCAGTATAGAGTCCACTTCACTATACTGGGGCGTTGGGACCCACACAGACCGCAGGTTGAGTGCCCCCTGCTGGCCTCACTAACACCACTTCCGGCAACAACCTAGCTTTCCCATGTGGTCTCCCATCCAAGTACTGACCGGGCGCAGCACTGCTTAGCTTTAGTGGTTGAGCATATGAGCAGAGAGCTAGCTGCTGGTTAAGTATACCCATGGTAAAGTATGGTTAGGATTAGTAGACCTCCAAAGTAAAGATGTGGAGGGTTCGCTTTCTGATTTCCAAAAATCAAATACATTTTATTAAACTATAGGAATAATTTTGTTCATAACTAACAAAAGAAAAAAAATATATAGTGGTTAATATTAACAACAAAAACAACAACAGCAGGCAAATAAAAATCCAATCCAAAAGCCTTTTGATTCCCCCCCCCATTATATTGAGACCCCATGGCGTGATTACATTAGATCAGGGGTGTCAAACTCGGTTCCTGGAGGGCCGCAGCTCTGCACAGTTTAGTTCCAAGCCTGCTCCAACACACTAACCTCTAGGTTTCAAACAAGCCTGAAGGACTTAATAAGTTTGATCAGGTGTGTTTAATTAGGGTTGGAACTAAACTGTGCAGAGCTGTGGCCCTCCAGGAACTGAGTTTGACACGTGCATTAGATTTCCAGTAGAGCAAGGCCATCAGTTGCAGCAGATCAATTTTATGCCACCATGTCAAACTTGATTCTGGTAATGATCTCCAAAATTAAACCAAGAATGGACTTGCTGTGCACCAAACATCGTGCTCATCTATCTCATTAGGTGAGGTAAATTAATAAATTACTTTAAATATTATTTGGTTGTTAAACAGTTGCTGTTTTTGTATTGTCAATATGCTTATGTTAATATAGGCCTATTGTTGGTGAGTGTGCATATTTATAACCACCTTTTTTCCATTTCAATAATTAAAATTTAAATAGTATAGCCCTTGAACCTTGGGTGCCCAACACTTTTTGTTCATGGTTTGTCACACATAACAGTAGCAACTAAGTATTACCAAATCAAATTTTTATAATTTTCCAAAAAAAGAAGAAGAAAAAGATAGACTTGTTGATTGTGTTTTCATTCAATTATTCATGGATTCCAGGAAGTTTCAAAGCATCTAGCCAATCATAGTGAAGCTTGCGATTCTTAAAAGATATTAGCACTTCTTAGTACAATATGCAACAGTCAAGATACTCACAAGGCAAAACATTGGAGTAGCGATTCTTTGCCTTGTTTTCAATAGCCAGGGCAGCAGTCTTTGACTGTTGTGTTCCAACAGATTTTATCTCCTGCAACAGCACAGCACTTTAGTCATGACTTTGAAAACACTGTTAGAATTTATAAATTAAACTAGTTAGCCATATGCTTAACTGATTGATAATATTACTACAGAAAATATTTAATATATTAAAATGACGTTAAAAATACCTCATACTCCTCAGCAAAGCCACAGTTGGAATCAGCACTGTTCCGTTTAAAATACTCTTCATAATCTTCTATTTTCAAAGCATTCTTACTGTATATCATAAAATAAAGCATGGAGAAAAAATCAATTACATAGAAAATATTATAGTTTTATTATAAGTATGTGGATTCATAATAAAATTTACTTACGTTTGATCACTGGAAATGGAAAGAAAATAAGTGTTAATCATTGAGTTTATCAAATACATATTCAAATATGAACATATCAAACATAGTTACCTAATGATGTGAACAGGGATGTCGGGATATTGTTTTTTGGATTGTCTGGAGTTATAAAGGGAATAATAGAATACATTTTTATTATCCTGTGTTTACAGTCAGTGGCGTGAAATGTACTCAGAATTTTACTCGACATACTTAAAAATATATTAAATATATTTAAGTAAAAGTTGAAATGATTTAAATTTTTACTTAAATATTTAAAATAAAATTAATTATAAAGGATTTAAAAAGTATTTACTCATCCTCTAATGCAATGTAAGATAAATATCAAAAAGTAATCAGTTAGGCAGACATACTGAGGTTTAGTTAAAGCCATTTTGGTTAAATAATTTTAATTAAAATTTAAATAAAAAAATATATAACCTTTAAAGGAATACTGTTTTCTGAAGTGTGTGGATATTACTTGCTTATTTTCTACTACTAAGATCACGTTTATAAACAATTTAACACACAATGTTCCTTTAAATGCTTTTTTGAAGATTAGTACTGCAACTTTTCACTAAAAAATAAATCATGATTCCATTAAAACAGTTTAATATTATTGTACATTTGGAATATCATTGGATTTTATTTGCACTTGTCTTGTGCGAGCCAGTGATATATTTAACAGATGATGAATGAATATACAGCTATGAAAAAATGCAGAGACCACCAAATTCTCAGTTTCTCTGTATGGGTTTCAATAAAATGTTAATATTTGTTTTAGGGCTGCACAATATATCGCTATGTGTGCGTTCGTAATAGTCACATTGCAAGATATGCATGTGAGTTGGGATTATAGATGGCCAGAAACCACAGGTCAAAACACACAAGATTTGTGGAGACACTGCAAAATTGAACCATTGGCTGCATGTGTTTTTAAGGTCTGTGACTGTGTGAGCATTTTAAGAGAGTTTAAAGCATTTTAGTAGTGCATCAAAGTTCAATTTTATTAAATTATTTATATGAGAAATTTTGTACCTGAATACTGTTGCTCTCTCCAGAAAACCACAATGCGTGGTTTGTTTCGCTTTATTATTTGCTCCATTGTGTAGTTTGTTTATTATATGTATACAATAAAGTACAAAGAAATATATTTACATTTCACTCCCATACAAAATCATCCCAATCAATCTAAAGAAATGACTTCGCAAATAGTGAAACTGGTGAAAATGTATTTATATCGCAACATATTTAATCGCAGAGAGAGAGAAAAAAATATTGCAATGTCAAATTCTTCCAATATCGTGCAGCTCTAATTTGTTTTATTTAACAAATATTTTATAACATTTATTTCCAATTTAAATATGTGAAAATATTGTAATTAAAGCATTAAAGTTTTAATCACTTTTTTTTAAACGATCAGGACTAAATAAATCCAAAAATACATATTACTCAAACACAGAGTTAGAGATCATAAATCCAGAAAAAGAGAGAAAGAAGTGGTCTTTAATTTATTTTTCATAGCTCTGTAACAAACTACGTGTAAAAGTAAACATAACTTGCTCTTGATAAAATTATCTTAAATACCACATAAACAGTATTTGATACCCGTCAGGAGATTTATTCAATCATCACTTCTCTGATGATACAGAAAACTCACCTTCTTGAATAGAAAAAGACAAATAAAATGATGGCGACGGTGAGAAAGATCAGTGTCAGAACTATGCCAACAATCATTCCAGTGTTGTTAGTGCTGGTGGTCTCTTCTTCTACATTAACTACAACATCAGAATATGGTAAAAGTATTGAATATGTTAATATAAAGAAATTCAGTCACCACTAATTCCATATTATATGATTCCATATATTACACTGTAAAAAATGCTGGGATTTTGTGTTGGGACAACATGAAGGAATCAAGTTTAAACTAATTAGTTTACAAATTTAAGTGGCTTGAACATAAAATAATTAAGTTGTCCCCCAAATAAAACTCAAGAAATGTGTTTTAAATAAGTTTTAAATAAGTAGTTTGAATGAACAGCAAATTTTTTTGAGCGTATTATAATTTTCTGTTCAGTCTTCTGGGTTAGATAGAAGTTCCCTATGTAATGTGTTTGAGCAATTACTGATTATATGAATACTATCATATCAATTCATGAAAATACATTGTGTTATTGTTTACTGTCTGTGTGGATGATTATAAGAGGACAGATTTTGTGATTGTACATACCGGTTTTTACAGTCAAGACGACAAGTTGGCTTTTTATGTTGCCGGCAGTAACAGCACTGACACGAATTATGTATTTGGTTCCAGACATGAGACCAGTGATTTCATAGAAAGTCTCATTAGTTATTCTTTCTGTGCTTCTCTGAATATCCCACTCAATTGAATAATAATCTATTGATCCACTTGGTGGGTTCCAATGGAGAGTCACAGATGATGATGTGATTTTAGACGCGGTGAGATTGCTGACCACATTTGGCTCTGTGTGGGGGAGAAAAGAGTAAAAATATGTGTTGGTGAATGTAGGAAAGAAACCAGATGAAAGAATTATACAATTATGATGTGTCGCTATGAGGGCCTTCCTGTAGGCTTCATCGAACCTCTATTTAGTAACTGTCATCAGCTAGAACAGTGTTTTGTAACAGGTGGGTCTAATATCCACAATTTCGAGTGGGTTGCGATGTGTTTTTGTGATGCATAACCTTGATTTTGAAAGACGTGTGTGAGAGCCGTTGACATTTCTGTCAGATGTGCTTCAAGTGCGAGAGAAAAATTCTCCTAATTCGTTGCATGTTTCACATAATCAATCCAGTAGGTGGGATTGGTCAACAGCCATATTAGTTCACAGACCTTAGCAAGAAATTTAGATGAAAATGCTGATTAATGATTTCTGTCATGACCACTCTCGGGATTGAGTATGTAAACGCCAATGTTGATGCATTTGGTCTTGGCAGAATAGATCTGCTACGCTGCTGCTTCTCTTGCTGCTTTGATCATTATGGCAGAGTAAGTACAGAGACTTGCTACTGTATGTATATTCCCAGACATCTCGTCTGAGAATATTACATCTTGTTGCTGCAAACTAGTGTTGGGCGATATTTGAAATTTTCAGATTGCCTTATCGTCTCCCTGTGAGATTGCAGATACACGATACTATCGCATGGGGATGCAGCAGTGTTATGTTTATTTATATATAATATTTTATTATTATATTTAACCATATCTAAACATTTAATAACGGCTTTCAGCTGATTGTTTTTACTTATTTAATAACCTACTGCATTTGCATTACGTTTGATCTTGGATATTACTTCAACCAATGCAAATCACTGCAAAATTTATCTTACAGCTAAATAGGCGCTGAGAAATGATTTCAAACAAGACTTGATGCAACAGTGCGGTGTGGGACAGGATTTTATTGTGACTTCAGGTTCATGCCGTTATCCGCGGCCCGCGGGACTGCCGCAAAATGGATATAATATACATGGATGAAAGCAAATGAAATTATATTTATCTACGCACAGAAGAAACAAGGATGCATTAAGGTCCTTTCAGACAGGAGGCGGATGAAGGACTCGCCGCCCGCACGTGACAGATCTGATGATCATCTCAAAAATAGTCATCAACAGTGTCATATTTGTATTTGCTAAGATCTAACACAATGTTGCGCTTGACATATGTGTTTATTGTTTTCTGATAAGAGAAATTGTTTCATATTAGACATGGCTGCAGCGTGTCGGCAATAGAAATAGCCTATTTGACCTACAAAACCTTTCACTGAGCTCAGTAAAATGTTCTTTGAGAAGGTATTAATAATCTGTTCAGTAATTCGTTAAAGCCAAAATGAATGGTAAAATACAGGTTGTAATTTAATTTAATATAGGCTAGTTTAAATACAAAATATATATTTTATATAAATAAATATAAGCCTAACATATTTTTAAATAAAATAAATAGGCTATTTTCTGAAAAATGCACATCCTTGTTTATCATTCCATCGAATTAAACACAAATAAGACAAGTATATTCCATGTATTTGAAGAAGCAATGCATGCACTGAAAAATAGGCTATAGGCCACCTTAAAACTTAAATAGGCTATTAATAACGGATATAAAAGACAAATAACTTTTAGTCTCAATAACTTTGAGTCTCAAATGACCAACCGCAACACGTTTTATTTGGGAACATTTGAGCTGGTTTCAGAGTTCTTTTCTTTTTCAGTTGTTTAACTTTTTAAAAATAGTTTTATTTACTTGTTTGTTAATTAAATCCAGTTTTGTTGTTTAGCCTATTATTTTTATGCAACAAAGTTGCAAACTAATTTGCTTTGAGATGTGGCTGTGCTCTCACATGCAGCGCAGGGCTCTTGTCAACTGCTGCTGAGAGAGAGGGAGAGAGTGCAAGAGAGCAATCGAAATAATTAATTTTTGTCCGAAAGTGTCGGTCAAGTGATGCTGATGTGAACAGCTGAAGCTTACAAATTGATTGTAGTTCATTTATTTTTAATGATGATGATACAAAATAGTAATACTATTCAATTTATTCAATAATGCAATTAAAACATGTAATAGGTCTACATTACCTAATGCGAAACGAGCTAAATATCGTCTTTAAAATCGTCATAGGTCTCAGCTCTTGGCGATACCTTTGCCTATTGTCGATACACGATGCTATCGTCTATCGGCACAACCCTACTGCAAACAAAATATATATGTAACCCTCATAGCAGATCTTAACACAGGTGGAGCTGGGGTGGAGGAGGGTCTCCAAATACACACTGCAGCATAGCAGCGTAGAATGGCACAGCATTTAAAATGCTAAGGAGTAAGCTCATTGCCTGATGAGGCGACAGCAACCTATCTCCTGCGCCATATAGTTAATGAAAGAGGAGTAGGTTAGGTGACCTATCAGCCTGTGCATGCATAGTTTCATGGCAGAAATTGTACTATTTCAAAGCTGTCGAAATGTGATTTTTTTAACACATCAAGCTGTGTACCGGAAGTTTGGAGCATCATCCTTATGCTTAAATGAAAATCCTAATGTCTAATTTTACTTTCTATTTAAAAGGTCAGAGGTTTGAAAGTATATGAGCATAAAATGTCACAGTCACAGTTTCTTGTATGAAACAGTTTTTGCACTTTTATGAAGCAAAGTGTACATACCGTGAAATACCATTTAACTATATATATATATATATATATATATATATATATATATATATATATATATATATATATATATATATATATATATATATATATATATATATATATATATTTCTACATCTCTGTAGATATAAAATAAGTTATGTGTTTATTTTCCACATTCGTTTATCATCCTCAGCATTGGGCTTACTTATTATCGGTGTTAAACAGATTGCATTTCCAAAGCAGTTTCATGGCAGTACATAACGTTTTTGATTTATTGGCTAATTTGTATAAATTTGTCTCATTCATACATTTTTGTATGATTTGCTCATCCCTCAAAGAGGAGTAGTTTTAGGGGGAACAGCTCCTTTTACAAATCTCATGTTTTCATATGAATGGAATCATATGAATTTGTATGACCTGCTGAAAAACAGCAATCATGCTGAGTCAGGCCCGATTATCTTTTAATCTTTTCCTGTTTAAAAATGATAAATAAATAAATAAATGAATCAGCCACTTTTCGTTTAATACGTCAAATATTTTCTTTACCACTGTGTTATTTTTATAGTCAAACACTTATTTAAATATTTAAGTTGTAACATGAGCTTCAAGTAGAGATTTGTGTAGAAGAAAAATGACAAGTGAATCAGTGGTCACGCTTGCAAAATGTTGGCTAAATAAGTATTTGTTAGTTAGCTGGACGAAAAAATGACAAAGCCATCTGGACTACAAATAAATAAGTTGTTTGAACAATCGTTGGGTCAACTAAGGTATGATTGTTGAACTGACTTAAAAAATACAAGTTGACTAACAGAAGTTGAAAAGGAAGTTTGCGCATGTGTGATGCATAAAAAATAGGTGTGGCATTTTATTAGAAATATACACTCACCGGCCACTTTATTAGGTACACCTGTTCAACTGCTCGTTAGCGCAAATTTCTAATCAGCCAATCACATGGCAGTAACTCAATCCATTTAGGCATGTAGACATGATCAAGACGATCTGCTGCAGTTCAAATCGAGCATCAGAATGGGGAAGAAAGGTGATTTAAGACTTTGAACGTGGCATGGTTGTTGGTGCCAGACGGGCTGGTCTGAGTATTTCAGAAACTGCTGATCTACTGGGATTTTCACGCACAACCATCTCTAGGGTTAACAGAGAATGGTCTGAAAAAGAGAAAATATCCAGTGAGCGGCAGTTCTGTGGGCGCAAATGCCTTGTTGATGCCAGAGGTCAGAGGAGAATGGCCAGACTGGTTCCAGCTGATAGAAAGGCAACAGTAACTCAAATAACCACTCGTTTCAACTGCAGAAGAGGTATGCAGAAGAGCATCTCTGAACGCACAACACATCCAACTATGAGGCAGATGGGCTACAGCAGCAGAAGACCACACTGGGTGCCACTCCTGTCAGCTAAGAACAAGAAACTGAAGCTACAATTCACACAGACTCACCAAAATTGTACAATAGAAGATTGGAAAAACGTTGCTTGGTCTGATGAGTCTCAATTTCTGCTGCGACATTTGGATGGTAGGGTCAGAATTTGGCATCAACAACATGAAAGCATGGATCCATCCTGCCTTGTATCAATGGTCCAGGCTGATGGTGGTTGTGTAATGGTGTGGGTGATATATTGGGCACACTTTGGGCCCATTAGGGCCAATTGAGCATCGTGTCAATGCCACAGCCTACCTGAGTATTATTGCTGACCATGTTCATCCCTTTATGACCACAGTGTACCCATCTTCTGATGGCTACTTCCAGCAGGATAACGCGCCATGTCATAAAGCATGAATCATCTCAGACTAGTTTCTTAAACATGACAATGAGTTCACTGTACTCAAATGGCCTTCACAATCACCAGAACTCAATCCAATAGAGCACCTTTGGGATGTGGTGGAACGAGAGATTCACATCAGGGATGTGCAGCCGACAAATCTGCAGCAACTGCGTGATGCTATCATATCAATATGGACCAAAATCTCTGAGGAATATTTCCAGTACCTTGTGAAATCTATGCCACAAAGGATTAAGGCAGTTCTGAAGGCAAAAGGAGTCCAACCCGGTACTAGTAAGGTGTACCTAATAAAGTGGCCGGTGAGTGTATACAGCATTACTAAACCAAAACTACAGATGTGCAATTCTATTGGCTAACATCTTGTATAGGAATTCGAGAAAATGAAATAGCAGACAAACTAGCAATAGAAGCTTTAAATCGTAATGAAAACAATTAAGTTGAGTCAACTACTTGGTTTAAAAGTTGAGTCAACTCAAGTTATGCAGCAAGTTGCCTTATTATTTTAAGTTAAGTCAACTTTTTATGTCATACAGTGCATGGACTTGGCAACAGGGAAACATTCAACAGCATTTGTACAGTAAATTAGATTCATAATTACAAAGCATACTATTTTACATACGTGTATAACTTGAGATGCAGACAGGATCACTTTCTTCTGAAGGTTGAATTACACCAATGATGCAAAACGTGTAATTGACTCCAGCAGCCAGACCAGTGACTTGATAGAAAGTGTCAGTAGTATTTGTCTCATTTTGCCGTGTTCCACCATCAGTCCAGTTAAGTTTAAAGTAAGTTGTATCTTTAGTTATTGCTTGCCATGTCAAGAAGACAGATGATGTAGTGACATTAGACACCGTAAAACTCCAGTTCAGATCTGGCTCTGTGTGATAGAGAGAAAAACAAATCACGAATGTTGATTTTAAAACATTAATAATAATAAATAAACATACAGGACACATGCAGAAATAAATGCAGTGGGTTACTAAATTAACAAGCAGCAGGCTGACAGGGGAATAAACATGAGTTGTTTTCTGTGTGCAGCTTTATTGGAAGTAACATACTGTAAAACTCAAGTGGGATCAAACACCAGCAAGGGGATTTCAATGTCAGGCACAAGAGTTATTGGAAATGGAGTCCGAATTGGAACTGTAGGGACCACATTGACAACTTTGGATTAGTGAAGTTTATTTATAAACTAATTTCGTGAGGATCACAGGCTTATGATTGCTTGCGGCCGGTCCCACATTATTCAATTTATGATTCACCAATCAGACGATTCCTAAGCCACTATAAATACCCTGAATTCCATATAACAGCCATCTTCATTTGGAAGAATCCCCCCTTCCGCCCCTACTCCTCCTTTCCTAGATGGGTGGCACTGTGGCCCAGTGGTTAGCACTGCGGAGTTTACACGTTCTTCCCGTGCTCACGTGGGTTTCCCCCGGGTTCCTCGGTTTCCTCCCACCATCCAAAAACATGCAACTTAAGTTAATTGACTAATCCAAATCGGCACAATAGACATTCTCCTAATGAGTAGCAATCACTATCTGTTCATTAGCTACTACAGCAGGGGAGTTCTCGAGACTTACCTGAGCTCAAACTCCCCTCTCGCCTTGC
The DNA here is from genome assembly GCA_903798195.1 of Danio kyathit. Classification (NCBI taxonomy): domain Eukaryota; kingdom Metazoa; phylum Chordata; class Actinopteri; order Cypriniformes; family Danionidae; genus Danio; species Danio kyathit. The sequence goes on from LR812543.1 coordinate 34,441,099, forward strand.
AAACGGGAGGGAGCCCCAAGCTCGAGGATCTCATGAGCTCAAGGGCTCTCTCCCGGGACAGCATGCCAAACAAGCTTTATAATCAATCATCAGCTAAGTGTGAACTCTTGAATATTAATTCATTTAGCAGGTGATTTTTTACAAAGCAACTTACCTGTGAGGATAAAAAAGCACTTCAAATTATCAGAGTACGCCAATATATAAATACTATGACAAGTTTAAATTTAGAAATGTATTTAATAATTTATAACTAGTATTACTTGTACATACAGGAGCTTAGACAGACTTCTGAGAGAGCTCTGGTGGTAACTAGGGGGATATTTGTTTACTATGATACTAACTTCTAACTAGAAAATACCATCAAATGTCAAAAGTCTTAATGTAAACAAAGAATTCGCTTAAAAATCCTTTTGTAATTTTTTATGCATTAATTATGCACAGTAATAGTCACCTGCACACACAGATATCCTCCTAAAATAGCTAAAACTAAAAACAAACTAAAAACTACTTCCAAAAATATTCAGCTTTGATATTAATGAGTTTTTTGGGTTCATTGAGAACATGGTTGTTGTTCAATAATAAAATGAATCCTCAAAAATACAACTTGCCTAATAATTCTGCACTCCCTGTATGTATGTATATATATATATATATAGTTGAAGTCAGAATTATTAGCCCCCCTTAATTATTAGACCCCCTGTTTTTTTTTTCCCCAATTTCAGTTTAAAGGCGAGAAGATTTTTTCAACACATTTCTAAACATAATAGTTTTAATAACTCATCTCAAATAACTGATTTATTTTCTCTTTGCCATGATGACAGTAAATAATATTATACTAGATATTTTCAAGACACTTCTATACAGCTTAAAGTGACATTTAAAGGCTTAACTAGGTTAATTAGGTTAACTAGGCAGGTTAGGGGAATTAGGCAAGTTATTGTATAACGATGGTTTGTTCTGTAGACTATCAAAAAAAAATTGCTTAAGGGGGCTAATAATTTTGTCCCTAAAATGGTTTTTAAAAAATTAAAAACTGCTTTTATTCTAGCCGAAATAAAACAAATAAGACTTTCTCCAGAAGAAAAAATATTAACAGACATACTGTGAAAATTTCCTTGCTCTGTTAAGCATAATTTGGGAAATATTTTAAAAAGAAAAAAAATCAAAGGGGGCCTAATAATTCTGACTTTAACTGTATATATATATATATTAATAATAAAATTGTTGTGTCTACCATTTGATGTCTGCAAATATCGCGCAGGGCAGAAGAAATAGTGAAGAAAAAGAAGATAAAAAAGAATTAAAATACTCACTTGGTGTTGTTGTTGGAGATGTTTGATTAGAACTTGTAGTGGCAGTGGCTGTTTAATACATAAACAACAGGATCATACATTTTATGGCATTTGTTGACAACACAAAGACATTTGTGCATACAAATAATGCTGCATTCAAGAAATGTATTACACAAATGTAAAACACACACACACACACACACACACACACACACACACACACACACACACACACACACACACACACACACACACACACACATATATATTGCTTACATGTAGCTGTTGTTTGGGTTGTAGAAGATGTACTGGTACGGAGTGCTATTAAGAAATAGAAAAATTTCAGTAATATGCACTGCTGATACTTAAAATTACATTTTTGATGATAGAAGGAGATATGACTAACTGCACTGAGTACAAAAGTAGTTTGGAATGCAAATTATGCATTAAAATTATTGTAAAAATGGTGAAGGAACTAGCAACATGGAACTATTTCTTAAAGAAGAGACATAATTGTAGCACTTGACTGAAGAAATTTCCTTTTAGCTCTTGGGGTTCCAAAATAAAATTAAAAATGGAAAATAACATAATATAATGGCTCCTACACTGCAAAAAAATGCTTTTCTTAGAATATTTTGTCATGTTTCTTGTCCAAATATCTAAAAATTCTTAAATCAAGAAGCATTTTCTAGAAAAGCAAAAAATACTGTGTTGTTTTGAGACATATTATGCCAAAATTAAGTGTTTTTCTGTTTTTCCTGTTAACCCATTGGCAGATTATTTTGCTTGTTTTAGGAAAAAAAACTCACTTCATTTTGACATACACTCACCGGCCACTTCATTAGGTACAACTTCTTGTTAGTGCAAATCAGCCAAACACATGACAGCAACTTAATGCATTTAAGCATGTACATGGTCTAGACCAGGGGTGCTCAATCCTGTTCCTGGAGATCTACCTTCCTCCATAGTTCAGCTCCAACCCTGATCAAACACACCTGAACCAATTAATTAGGACCTGAACACCACTTGATAATTACAGGCAGGTGTGTTTGATATGGGTTGCAACAGAAATGTGCAGGAAGGTAGATCTCCAGGAACAGGATTGAGCACCCCTGGTCTAGACAAACTGTTGTAGTTCAAACCAAGCATCAGAATGGGGAAGAAAGATGATTTAAATGACTTTGAACATGACATGGTTGTTAATGCCAGACTAACAATGGGCTGGTCTGAGTATTTCAGAAACTGCTGATTTACTGGGATTTTTACACAAACCATCTCTAGGGTTTACAGAGAATGGTCAGAAAAAGAGAAAATATCCAGCAACTCCTGTCAGCTAAGAACAGGAAACTGAGGCTACAATTCGCAAAGGCTCACCAAAATTGAACAAAAGAAGATTGGAAAAGCTTTGGTCTGATAAGTCTCAATTTCTGCTACGATATTCAGATGGTAGGGTCAGAATTTGGGGTCAACAACAAGCATGGATCCATCCTGCCTTGTATCAACGATTCCGGCTGGTGGTGGTTATAGTATAATGGTGTGGGGGATATTTTCTTGGCACACTTTGGGCCCATTAGTACCAATTGAGCATCATGTCAACACCACAGCCTACCTGAGTATTATTGCTGACCATGTCCATCTCTTTATAAGCACAGTGTTCCCATCTTCTGTTGGTTACTTCCAGCAGGATAACGCACCATGTCAAAGCATGAATCATCTCAGACTGGTTTCTTGAACATGATAATGAGTTCTCAAATGGCCTCCACAGTCACCAGTATAAATTCAATAAAGCACCTTTGGGATGTGGAGAGTCGCATCATGGATGTGCAGCCACCAAATCTGCAGCAACTGCGTGATGCTATATCAAAATGAACCAAAGTTTCTAAGGAATTTTCCAGTATCTTGTTGAATCTATGCCACGAAGCATTAAACCAGTTCTGAAGGCAAAAGGGGGTTCAACCTGGTACTAGTAAGGTGTATCTAATAAAGTGGCCAGTAAGTGTATATTTCTTTAAAAGAGATGTTATGTTTTGCTTGTCTAGCAAATGCTTCATGATTTAAGAAGTTTCCGATATTTTGGACTAGAAAAAACACCAAAAAAAATCAGACAAGCATTTTTTACTGTGTTAAAACTAGTGGTGGGCCATTATCGGAGTTAATGTGCTGCGTTAACGAGAGACTCTCAAAGTTGGGTTGAGGTCTATTCTACTCAAGCTATGGTGACTTTCACCTTGATATTTTAGCGCAGATGTATACCTGACCGGTGAGCCGTCTGACAAAAAGTGCCTGAATCAAATCAGCAGGATGCCCTTGTGGATCTTTCACTTACTACGAAGACACTACTGACTACGTTTACATGGACATCTGTAATCTAGTTATTTGCTTTAATAGACAATAATATAATTAAGGTGTTTATGTGAAGTGCTTTCATGTAAGAGTTTCCGGTAATTTAACTGCAGTTCGGCAGTTTCACATTCCCTCATGAACATTTCATTCATGCCCCCTTGACAAACTAGGGTATTAGACGCAAATAAGGAGTAAGGACTGGTGAGAGTGTTGTGGAATTTAATAACGCATGCCAAATGGAAAGAAAAAAACTTCTGCATTTCGCGATGTGTGCGTGTGTCCTTTGTCGGAAAATATGGCGAAAAAATCCTACATGACGGTAATAGTTTGATTGCAGCTTTTACTTCAATAATGCCACTAATATATGCATACTCCACACGTCTTAATTCCATTTCTGTTTAGTTCAGTTATGACTTTAGCCAGATTAAGGCAGGGGTGCTCAACCGTGTTCCTGGAGATCTACCTTCCTGCAGATTTCAGTTGCCACCCATATCGAACACACATGCCTTTAATTATCAAGTGCTGTTTAGGTCCTATTTAATTGATTCAGCTGTGTTTGATCAGGGTTGGAGCTGAACTTTGCAGGAAGGTAGATCTCCAGGAAAAGGGTTGAGCACCACTGGATTAAGGTAATCAAAAATCCCTGTTTCGAGGCCTACAGTTCAAAATTCATGTTTTACTGAATAAACAGTTTGTGAACACAAGTTAGAGGTGTGAACCTACACTGGTCTCACAGTTCGGTTCGGTTACGATTATCATGCCATCGATTCGGTTCAATTCGATATCTCGGTGCATCACGGTGCATTGACGATTCTTTCCATACACAGTTTTATATTTTCTTCACAGCACAGCAATTCTTGTATTAAAATGTATAGATATATTTATATACTATTTGTAAAACGATTTTGTCCTTTAATACAAAGTCAGATATATAAACTCTACCTTTAAACAAGACCATTTTAAGGGATGTAAACAAAAACAATGGTCCTAACGTATTTCCTGTTTTACATTTTTAATTTCCATTGCTTCTGAGAATCCAAAAAGGTCCACATATTGATAAATAGTGTTATGATGGCTGATTTAAAATCAAGTTATGATTGAATTGCCTCTTGTTACAGTTAGGAAATAGTTTAACGTCAAGCAGGAAATGTTCATGGGCCAATGACATGACCACATTGAAATGGTCTATAGCAAATAAACAAATATAAATATCCCGCTCGCTTTCTACCAAGTTATTTCTTACACCCCTTTGATTGGTCACGCACTTAACAGAAAGGGCTGCGATTGGCTCTTACACGCCTGCGCTCTTCACAGATGCGCTCATGGGCCACAGTGAGAGAGAAATGGAGATTACTTTCATTCTCTTAATTACCGTGAAATAGGGGCTTTTGCTGTAAGTGTCAGTGAAACAGAGTTCAGCAAACACACACGAAGTGAAATTGTGCACAGTTTCAGAGTTTTTGTGTAGTTAGAGCGTTGTATATACTCACGCTCGCCTCCCTCGCCATAGTAAGCTACGGCGACATAGCGCATGTGAGATAAATGACGTCAGTACATAATAACCGGTTATGATTATTACTGAACCGATACCGAATTGTCCGCGCCTGCATCGCGGTGCACCGAAGAAACGATTATTTTGACACCCCTAACACAAGTACATCTTATTGAACATCATTTATTTTCATCACCAATTATCATAGTAGAACAGTTTCTGAAGCAGTTTGTGATGCATTTTGGAAACAGGAGATGAGCCCCTGGTCTAATACGCCACCTGGCTTGAGAAACCCATTCTTAAAGACTTACTTTCAGTCATTTTTTTGGGTAGCACGCATATTCTGAATGCCTTCGGCAGAATTCAAATGAGCCATTTTAATGTAGATTAATTCCAAGATTACAATGAGATTAATCTAGATAAAAAAAAATTATCTATGCCCACCTATAGTTAAAACAGATATTAGTGGTGCACATTTGGCACAATCCAATGTTTAAGCTAGAGGTGACACTTTTAATGTATAAAAATAAAACGTTATTTTGTGAATAAGAGGTGCCAAAATACAATTGACAACACCTTGACATCACATTTGAATAGACCACAAGCAAAGCTATGATATTATCCAGTGCCAGTACAGACCTTTGAACTCATACAGTATATGTAATTTATTGAATGTACTGCACTCCATTTCAGAGTAACGCCATACAGTAAATTAATAAGCAAAACTCATGGAGTAGCAGAAGTTATGATTTTGCATCTAGTTATTGCTGTAGCTGAGCAGAATGCAAACAGATATGAGCTATGTTTAATGCAAATTAAATTTCTGTGCATTACTGGAATATCGCATAAGAGACGTGCGAATAAATCTGCATTTCTTTCCAACGAGTCAAAGAGGACAAAATCGTTACTTCCTGATTAACCGGCACCAAATATCAAAAGTAAAAACGGAATTTGTTGCCGTAGGAGAAGCTGCATGAATCTTTTCTTTATTTAATAAATGACTTGGAGGTAATAAATAATATAATAACACTAATAGTGAAACGATTTAGGCATTTTAGGATGACCAAAAAAACATTTCAGATGTTTTACAATGTGCTCAGCCTGCTGGTTTATCCATTTACACACATTTTTATCATCACATGATCTAATCACATGACCTTTTTCTAATGCGCATACTGGAATTTGTGCTGTAAAAGTGTTTCCATCGAAGTTTATGCGCATCTGTTCTTATCGAATAAAGTTTATCCTTCTTAGTTATGTGCATACTTTTTTATGCGCATTTTTGCATTTCCATCAACCATTTCCATCCAAAATGTGCATAAAAATAGGTAGATGGAAACACAGCGATTGTTAGACTGATGGTAAACACGGTACACAATTGCAACAATATTCTATTTGTGTTATTTAAGTAATTTAGGGTTTATCACAATAATTTAATAAGTCACAGCTATTAAAAAGCTGTAATCACTGTATATAACACTATAAAACAATATACCTGAATTTGTCATAAGAAGCCATATTAGTTCACAGAAACAGTTCAAATCAAGTACTCATAACTTTAACACTATACTAAGATAGATGCAGTTAGAAATTTCCCTATATTCCCCTTTTAAAGTGTATCTGGGCAGTATTAACACCACTTTACTTGTATTTTGTCATGTTAATTAATCAAAAAGTGAACAGTCAATTATGATTCACTTCACTGATAACATTACATCATACCTGTCAACATTGGGATGTGAAAATAAGGGATATGCCCACCATAATAAGGGATTCCCCTGAAACCCCCCACCCCCCTTAAATAATCCCCAAATTACTAAATATGTTGATTTGGAGCCGTTTCAGTGTAAATAAACAGTTAAATGGTCAGTAATATGTTTTATTATTATTATTTACAAAAGAAAAAAATAAATAGTTTACATTAGCAGCAAATACATTAGCAAACATTCATTCATTCATTTTCTTGTCGGCTTAGTCCCTTTATTAATCTTGGGTCGCCACAGCAGAATGAACCGCCAACTTATCCAGCATATGTTTTACGCAGCGGATGCCCTTCCAGCCGCAACCCATCTCTGGGAAACATCCATACACTCATCCACACTCATACACTACGGACAATTTAGTCTACCCAATTCACCTGTACCGCATGTCTTTGGACTGTGGGGGAATCCGGAGCACCCACGCGAACACAGGGAGAACATGCAAACTCCACACAGAAACGCCAACTGACCCAGCGGAGGTTCGAACCTGCGACCCAGCGACCTTCTTGCTGTGAGGCGACAGCACTACCTACTGTGTCCCCCCATTAGCAAACAGTTCAGCTTATTAAAATTATTAGCTATCGTATCAAATCTCATTAGCTGTAACTCTTCACTGTATAACTTACACATTCTGATTAAAGAGCAACGAATGAATCTCTTATTCATTTAGATTTTTTTTTGCGTTTGATTACATTAAATAACAGGTGTCACTTTAAAAATGCACACATCTAACGTTATAAAGAAAGCATTCGATTGCTTTCCTAACTTTTTATGCTCATTTAGGACGAAATTAGTTGTGTTTGAAAAAAAACCCACCAAGATCGACATGTTTACATGTTGTTATTATTATTAATTATGTGTATATGTCTGTTTAAACACGCACCCAAAACCCAGACTTTCCCTCCGTTTCAAAACGCGTGTGCAGAATCTGTTTGGGAAATAGTGTCTATTTATCACTATGGACCGCGTCAGCTGACAGTCACGCACCCGCTATATGACTGTTTTGAGAATTGCATATGAAGGGGAGATGGCACCTGTAATAAAAGGAAAGGGAATCCTGCCATTTTTATATTTATTTTAAAGTGTTTTCATGCCTAAACAAAGCGAAAGCACAGGACAAACTCACATTTAAGAGCAAAGGGCGGCCCTGGTGGTTTGGCAGTATGGGTTGCGTATAGGAAGGCTCTGCTCTTTAATGTTTATTGCCACCCTTCAGTGAAGGACTGAAAATACGGGAGAAATACGGGAAAATATTTTTACAGGATGATAGCGGGATAGAACTGTAAAATATGGGAGAATCCCAGGAAAAACTGGAGGGTTGACAGGTATGCATTACATACTTATTTGTTGTCTTATCTTTGTGGTAAATATTTTTGGCCATGATAATCATTTAGTGAAAAACCTGATATTGTAACAGTATTGAGAAAAACAAAATAGGAATCTAGTGCCGATACAATTTTTTACAGAATATAAATATACTCACTTGAAGGAGTTGATGTTGTAGACACAGTTGAAGGAGTGGTTGCCGTGGAAGTGGCTGCTGGGACATTTTGAAGAATTAAGAAGTAGAATCACAAGATTCTGATAAATATTGCTTGACATTTTTATAGTTTTGCATACAATCAAAGGATTTTCCGGCACCTCCATTGAACTTGGACATCTAATTATAAATGTCCAATTAAAACGGTCACACAAATAATCAGAAAATATAAATACTCACTTGAAGAAGCCGATGAAGGAGTTGGAGGAGTGTATGTTGTGGCAGTGGCTGCTGGGAAATTTGAAGATTAAAGACAGAATCGCAAGTTTTTAAATATTTCTTTATATGATAACAGAAACAGTATCTATCTGTCCGTCCATCCATCCATCCATCCATCCTTGAGTTCCAGATTTCTAATGATAATTTTACACAATACATTGATAAAAACACTCACTCGAAGACACTGATGTTTGAGTTGAGCCTGATGTTTGAGTTGAGCCTGATGTTTGAGTTGAGCCTGATGTTTGAGTTGAGCCTGCTGTTTGAGTTGAGCCTGCTGTTTGAGTTGAGCCTGATGTTTGTGTTGAGCCTGATGTTTGAGTTGAGCCTGCTGTTTGAGTTGAGCCTGATGTTTGAGTTGAGCCTGATGTTTGAGTTGAAGAAGAGTCTGTTGTTTCAGTGGCTGGTGGCATATTTTAGATCAAGAAAAATAATAAAAATTTTCTTAATATTTCTTGACATGCTTGCAAAAAACATTTTGGCATACAATGAAATTGAATGTTTGTTTATTACACAAATAAATAATATAAACATGAGATAGAACTGTAAACTAAATATTTTTCATATTACAGAAGGTGATGATTCTTGATATTTTGGAGGTGATTTGAAATAGATTAAACAGCAATTAATACTTTAAATTAACTTTAAAACACTAAAACTTCCCTAATAATCTGTTTCGAGAGTTGTTCTTTACATATGTGAATATATATGTACAGTTGAAGTCAGAATTATTAGCCCCCTTGAATTATTAGCCCACCTGTTAATTTTTTTCACCATTTTCTGTTTAACAGAGAGCAGATTTTTTCAACACATTTCTGAACACAATAGTTTTAATAACTTATCTCTGCCATGTAGACAGTAAATAACGTTTTACTATATATATTTTCAAGACACTTCTATACAGCTTAAAGTGACATTTAAAGGCTTAACTAGGTTAATTAGGTTAACTAGGCAGGTTAGGGTAATTAGGTAAGTTATTTTAAAACAATGGTTTGTCTGTAGACTATCGAAAAATAAATTAGCCTAAAGGGGCTAATAATTTTGTCTTTAAATTGGTGTTTAAAAAATTTAAAAATGCTTTTATTCTAGTCGAAATAAAACAAATAAGACTTTCTCCAGAAGAAAAAATATTATCAGACATACTGTGAAAATTTCCTTGCTCTGTTAAACATAATTTGAGAAATATTTAAAAAAGAGAAAAAAAATTCAAAGGGGGGCTAATAATTCTGACTTCAACTGTATATATAAATTACTTACATGTAGGTCCTGTTGATTGAGTTGAAAAAGAACTTGTAATGGTATGGGATGCTGAAATATTTAGGTAGAAAGAGACAGAAAATATTACAATACTTTGTATGAATTGCGTGCAATGAATTTCTGTACAGCAAGAAGTGTTGAAGGAATAACAAATAATTTTAACCGTAAACTGTGTAAAAATAGCTTTTCCTAATCAAAATTCTGTCAAAATGAGTAAAGATTTTCTTTTTCTTTTTTGGTGATGTACATTTTTGTGACTATCCAAGTACAAACACAATTATAGGTCCAACAACTTTAGTGATCTCTTATAATCATTTTCAATCAAAATGTTCACACAATATTCCACTAATAAAAACACTCACTTGATGTTGGAGTTGATGTTTGAGAGTGAGTTGAAGTATAGTCTGTCGTGTCAGTGCCTGTGGAAATTTTTTTTTAGCATAAGAAGAAAAAGATTCTCTTAATAGTATGCAAATTTACATTTGTATATTTTCTTGACATGTTTTTAATTCTGCATTGCAAGAAAGGTTAGTAGATTTGAAATACACAAAGTACCACTTATTACATTATTTATTACAACCCCAAATCAGCAAATGTTGGGACAATATGGAAAATGCAAAAAAAAAAAAGTGATTTCCAACTATACTTTGACTTGCATATCATTGCAGACTACATGAACACAAAACATCTCATGTTTTGTCTGGTCAACTTCATTTCATTATACAAAATAAATATACATGCTTTTCTGTCATTCAGACCTGCAACACATTTCGAAAATAGTTGGGAGAGGATCAGTTTAGGGCTAGTAATCAGACAAATTGATTAAATAATGAAGTTATTTCAAACAGGTGATGTCAACAGGTGATTGTAAATATGATTTGGTACAAAAGCAGCATACAAGAAAGGTCTAGTCCTTTAGGAGCAAAGATGGACTGTGGATCACCAATTTGCCAACAAAAATGTGAGAAAATGACTGAAATGTTTAAAAACAATGTTCCGCAAAGTAAGATAGGAAGACATCTGGAAATTTCACCTTCAACAGTGCATAACATCATTAAACATTTTAAGGAATCTGGAGGAATTTTAGTGCGTAAAGGACAAGGGTGTGAGCCTAAGCTAAGCAACTGTGATCTCCGATTCCTCAGACAGCACTGCATCGAGAATCGTCATTCATCCATAAGCGATATCACCACATGGGCTCAGGACTACTTTGGCAAATCTTTGTCAAGTACCACAATACGTAGTTACATCACAAATGCCAGTTAAAACTGTATTGTGCCAAAAGGAAGCCCTATGTTAACAGTGTCCAGAAGCACTGTCAACTTCTCTGGGCTCGGAGGCATCTGGGATGGATATCACCACATGGGCTCAGGACTACTTTGGCAAATCTTTGTCAAGTACCACAATACGTAGTTACATCACAAATGCCAGTTAAAACTGTTTTGTGCCAAAAGGAAGCCCTATGTTAACAGTGTCCAGAAGCACTGTCGACTTCTCTGGGCTCGGAGGCATCTGGGATGTACCATCACACAGTGCAAACGTGTACTGAGTTCAGATGAATCAATATTTTAGGTATTTTTTGGGAGAAATTGTATGCCGTGTGTTCCCTGCCAAAGAAAAAAGGATCATCCAGACCGTTACCAGCAACCAGTCCAAAAGCCAGGGTCTGTCATGGTACGGGGTTGTGCCTTCAAGAAGAAATCTTTTCTAGAGACGTAAATGCGTATTTTAAACTAGACAATCAAAACCACATTCTGCACATAATATAAAGTCCTGGCTGTGGAGGAAGGGGATACAGTTAATTGACTGGCCTGCCTGCAGTCATGACCTGTCTCCAATAAAGAATGTGTGGTGTGTTTTAAAGCATAAAATGTGACAATGAAGACCCCATACTGTTGCCCAACTTAATACTGTACCTGTTTGCAGGAAGAATGGGACAAAATTACACCTGAAACACTTCATCACTTGGTGTCTTTAGTCTCTAAGGCCCCGTTCACACTATACGTTTTAGTTTTAAAACGCATAAGTTTTTGCTACGGTTACGACATCCGTCCACACTACGCCGGAGTTTTCGAGCCCCGAAAACGGAGCGTTTTGGAAACACTGAAGAGGCCGTTTTCATTCTAAAACGCTGCTGCTCCGTCTCAGTGTGGATGGGGTAAAACGGAGACATCTGAAAACATGGGCGGGCTTTTTCCTCAATATTCAGTAGCCTTCACACAGTTCAGTCCTGCATCCTCTCCTTGTAAGTTCAGACTTCGCAAGTTTGATATGGAAAACAAACTCCAGAGTGTGTACTTTATAAAGTCATTCACATCACCCTGGCTATGCTGTTTCACTTTCTTAAAAATAAAATGAAAACATGATTTAAGGAACTGCCTATTTTCATTTTGATATTAGCAACTTAACAGACATCAAAAAAGTTGAGGCGTCGTGTAGCTGCATAATATGAGCGTCATCTTCATGCATATTTATAACAAAACGGAGCCTATAACATTACTGCCTCCTTTCATTTTCATTGAAAATACGAAACATACCCTCTCTTTCATTGAATATCAGTTTTAATAATTAATAATGGCCATTATAAAAGTATAACGCACAATAAGTTTATACAATAGAGAAAATAAAGGCAAGCAATCAGTCAGATGTGCAGAATCGGTGTCCGCGTTTACATTAATTAAGATATCCACCTAACTTATCTTTGCGCTCAGCCAAATCATGTTACCTGAGAACAAGTAATAGATTCAAAAGACCAAAGTCAGGAATATGTAGTTAGATATAGACAACAAGATGAATTAAATATCACGTTTAACAAATTGAGATTAGATCCAGTGGGAGATCCGTGATGAACAGTCTGACGTGCACAACTCTCATATGGGTATGTGCTCAAAGCACGCTGCAGCGCATGCCAGTGTGTGTGTGTGGTCACGTGATGTTTTTACTGTTTTAATGTAGACTGAGAGCTGTTCAGAAACACTGGGTGAAACGCTAGCGTGGATGCGGATCGTTTTCATTCTAAAACGCCGTTTTAAAACTAAAATGTACTCGTGTAAACGGGGTCTAAATGTCTTTTAGATGTTGTGACAAGGAATGGCAACATTACAAAGTGGTAAATGCTTTACTGTTCCAACTTTTTTTGAAATGTGGTGCAAGAACCAAAATTGGAATATGTGTTTATTTTGAAAACAAGACAAAAAAACAACAACAATAAAAATCATGAAGAACATATTAAATAATGTTTGTTGTATTCTCTGCAATTAAATACAAGTCAAAGTAAATTTAGAAATCACTTTCTTTTTTATTTGTGTTTTCCATACTGTCCCTGTTTTTCTGATTTGGGGTTGTAATATAGAAATAGTTAAACTTCCCTAATAAACTCATACATATTACTCGTATTACTTACTTGAATATGCTGTTGTTTGAGAACTAGTTGAAGAAGAGCCTGTACTGGTATGTGATGCTGTAATATACAAAAAAATATAAGAAATACAAGAAATATATTTTTAAAGAATAATTCATAGCTTAAAATAACATTTTAAATGCAAATGAAGTGATGCATCACAAGTCCTGTCAAAATAATTACACATCAATCTAACAGTAAACAGCAAGTACAGCTTTTTCTGAATAATTCTGTGTAATTTTGGAAAGACTGAAGCAATGACCTAGGAGGAGTTCAAAAGTAGGTTTTTAGGAAATTTGAGGATGGAAGAAAACAAGTGCTCAAAGGACATAAAAACACATTACTTTAGGTGATAAACTGACAACTATATTTAGCTTGTGTGTTCATCATGAAGTGCTTCATCTTGTTCAGTACAAACAGTTGTTAGCATGTTTAAGGAACCAAACTGAACAACTAGCTGTTAAGGAACACTACACTTGTTATCATTTTTAAATGTATCAAGTTCCGTGATTATTACACCAGAATGAGAGAGAAAGATCAGTCCTGGAAATCAACTGAATGGATTAAAAATTGGTAAGTCAACAGTTTCATTCTAGAGGTGTTTTTGTTTTTTTTCGTCCAAAAATTTGTCTTTCTCATCATCCTCCAAAAATAATCAGCTATAGGACATTATGTCATAATTTTTGCCAATTCAACTGCAATTTATATCACATCGGCTGTCAAACATTCCACTTTCTGTTCCTTGGATTTGGATAGTGGCTGACATGTCTGTTGGAGAATTCAAAGCATAACACCAGTATGCCATCTAACCAAATTATGTTGCAGTGTATCAGCCATAACATGAATTTAAAATAAGCAGGTTACATGTTGAGCTTTAAAACAAAATCAACCATTCTTGAAATTTGGGCTGAAAAATATTCGTAGAAAGCAGAAGAAAGCTAAAGTCACAACTTTCTTCTCTTTCAATGGACTTGCCTAGTCTTTGCACTTGTGGGGAGATATTAAATTATTATATTAGTCTGTTTGTGGCTTCTAATGATCAAAATAATTGTTTTAAGAGAATAATATGAGAATCAGGAACTGATTTTGTACTGAAAGTTGGATTGAAAGTGACTGAAATCAGTGTTAAGGTACCTCGAATATTTTCTTTTTGCTCAAAATATTATTACTCGATTGATTCAAAATGAGGTTATTCAACACATCAGCCACCCAGAATAAAAATAATAATCAGTCTTAGTACCAACAGGGTTCCAGCACCTTAAATTTCAGTACCAAATTAACATGAATATGTAATTATCAAATAAAATGTTTACAAGGTTCTCCATGATTAAAAAAAAAACTCACTTGAAGTTGATGTTTGAGATACAGTTGTAGAAGAATGTGTTGTGGCAGTGGCTGCAGGGAAAGTTTGATGATGAAAATAATGAAATCAAATTATGTATTGCTAAAAGTGTTAATAGAATAAGTATCGTTCATAATATTACTTCAATATTTTTTAATAAATGTAAATGTAGGAAATGTATGTAATTAAATAAATCAGCACTGCGCTTTCTAAAAATTAAGCCTAAGTTGAACTATTACAACTTAGTTCGTAGAATTAATACCCCTAATTGAGCTAGGTGAACTTAAGTTAGATATTAAAAATGTTATTCTGTTAGTCTGATGTACTGTTGTACTTAAGTACTATACTAAGATAAAAATGGTTAGCATTTTTAGCTTCTCTACCAAGTCACTCCATGACCAAAAATTCACACGGTAAAGCAACTGGCATGTTTACAAAAACATTGTTGCATACATTTAAATTCTGTGTTTGACGATAAGTAATTACACAAATATCATTCGTTATTATTATTAATACACCTGAAAGAACCCTTGGTTTTTAATGATCAAAATTATCAGTTTTTCACAATTTAAGGGCTTTATTTTAACGATCTAGGCGCAAAGTCTAAAGTGCATGGCGCAAAAGCATTAAGGGCGTGTCCGAATCCCCTTTTGCTATTTTAAGCGCATGGTCTAACAGGGTTGTGCTTATTCTCTTAATGAGTTATGAGTGTGTTTTGTGCATAATGTGCATTAAACCAATCAGAGTCTCATCTCCCATTGGCTTTAAGAGTCAGTTGTGTCTCACCATGGTGCATTTGCTATTTACATGGTGCTTTGTAAGCAGAAAAACTGAGCACTTCACTAGTGAGAAAACAGTTAAACAGACCATCTGCACGAGGATAAAGAATGAGCCTCCTCCATCCGACCTCTTTACTTTCTCTTTACTTTTACTCTTTACTCTTTTACTTTCATGGAGTAAGGAAATGGTGTCGTACGCACTCCACTGAAGACATCCATTAGCCTACATATTTAATTTAGTTTAACACAAAGATTTGTTTCGAAACTATTTCTAAATTCAGTTCTATTTTCCAGCAAATGAATAAATGAACAATAATAACGAAGTGTGGTCAAAAACTGAGTTATATCAAAACACACATCCTGTTCTTATGCCACATATAATGACACATACGTCTTCAAAACCCCACAGGTGGACAAATCTAAACTTGTTTTTATTAAAACAAATATAAATATGCATTTAATACATAATGCTACTACTAATAATAACATTATACAAATGCAAATTATCATGAATGAACTAAAAAAGCCCCCCGAGATAAGACATGGAGGTAGTGGTTTTTTATATTTACTGTATGTAGAAAATAATAATTTTTGTAACATTTTAATCCTTTAATTTTTTTCATATGTAAAGATATTTGTGTATTGCTGTACATTCTGTGTGTATTAAGCAATGTGTAAGCATTTGAACCCACATAGGCGCTCAACTAATGCGCTCTGCGCTGGACTTTAGACCTTTAGATGGTCAATGGCGCAGTCTATTTCAGCTCTTCAAAATAGCAACGTGTCAACAATGCGCCTTAACACACCTCTATTTTAGACCGGCACACCCATGAGTCCACAAGGTGGAGCAAATGGACTTGCTATTTAAACAACGTTTTACAAAGTGGGAAAATTAGGGTTGCGATGGTCTGAAAATACCAACAAATCGTCTTGCGCCTAATGTTTTTACAGTAGTCCATGAATACAAATACTCACTTGAAGAAGTTGATGTTGGAGACTCAGTTGAAGAAGAGTGTGTCATGGCAGTGGCTTTTATTTTAGGGGAAAAAAGAAAGTATGTATTGCAAGAAGTTTAAATAGAATAATATTATATTATATACAGTTTAGTTTTTCTGAATGAAAATGCAGCAAATATTGCTATGGATAAGGATGGCAAAAAATTCCCAAAAGCAGAAAATTACTTTTTAAATAAAACACAGAAAGAGTAAAAATGTTATTCTAAAATACTTTTGTACTAAGGCATTGTGCTAAGATTAAAAACAATTAGCATTTTAGCTTCTCCGTCACCTTTTTTAAGCAATAAAATCTAATACAACCGAAAACATGTTTTTGGAATGATAATAACATGACAGTGTGACAGTCATTGTACAACTTGTAATTATCAATTATCAAATAAAATGTTTACAAAATACTCCATGGCTAAAAATACTCACTTGAAGGAGTTGATGTTTGAGACCCAGTGGAGGAAGAGTCAGTAGCTGCTGGGACATTTTGATAAAGAAAAGAGTCAAACATTACTTAAGATTTCTTGATAGTTTTACTAAGGTTCTCATGTGCTGATGCTTGATACTTAGAAAATTGAAATGTTGATTTTTACAATATATCAACAATACAATAGTAAAACCGTCTGTACTGTATAAAGTATTTAGAGAACTGTACATAATAATACATTACTTGTATGGGATGTTGTTTGAGTGCTTGCACTGGTAGAGAGTGCTGAAATACATAAATGCATTAAATATAGTTTAAGTAATACTGAAATGCTTAAAGCAAAACTAAGCTATGCTCATATATGTTTTGCATTCTGATGGTGTGCTAAGGTAAAAACAGTTAGCATGTTAGCTTCCTCTACAAAAGGTGGCTTTTTTCTTTAGTATGCAATGATTCATTGACCAAAAATAAATGAGTACATAAAAATGGTTGGATTTTAAACAACAGTTGTACATTTTGTTAAAGTTATTTTATCATGGTGAAACACATAATTGTAAACAGTAAACATTTAATCAATTGATGTTGCTGATGCTTGATATGCAGGTGATTTTATGCAACCAAAGTACCTATTATTACTGTACAATATGGTAATACGTTCCAAATATAGTAAACTGTACGTATATATTGCTTACTTGTAGGTGTTGTGTGAGTCTCAGTTGTAGGAGAGCTTGTACTGGCAGGCGTTGCTGAAATATATAGATGTTTTAAAAAAAAAATAATAATAATAATATTGAAATGCTTAAAAACAATTCCACATGCAATTAAATGATGTATTAATATATAAAAGCTTAGCATTTTAGCTCTAGTATTAAGGTCACTGTATGAAATGCAGATATGTTTTTTTTTTTTTTTTGTGTACAGTTTGAAGGAAACTTATGGGAGTGTGACAGTCCTAAGAAAAAACAGGATTACAGCACCTCTAATTAACTTGAACCTCTAATTACCAACTATTAATTCAAATGTTTACAGATGAGTCCATGAATAAAATTACTCACTTGAAAAAGTCGATGTTTGAGTTGAAGAAGAGTGTGTTGTTGCAGTGGCTGCTGGGACATTTCGATGAAAGAAAAAAAATTGTTAAAATGTCTTAATATTTCTTGATGGGTATACAAAACATTTTTGCATTTTATGAAATTTTGTTTTGCAGTAAAAGTACTAATATTAATATTAAAAATATGAATTGAAAAGATAGATTTGTGAGGGGTGTACTTGTGTGTGTGTGTGTGTGTGTGTGTGTGTGTGTGTGTGTGTGTGTGTGTGTGTGTGTGTATACACATATATATAATGCTCAGTATATACAAGTCTATCTTTTCAATTCATATTTTTAATAGGAAGCTATACAATATTATATTTGTGCATATACATTAGATTAGTCAGTAATGAAGCCAAATCTGGAGCTAATCTAATAAAATAACTTACGGTAACAGTCCAAAAAGAAGTACACCCAAATTTATATGTTGTAGAAAAATATTAAATACAAATTTAAAAAAATAATAATAATCAAGAGAAGCAAAAAAAAAATTGAAAAACTTTGTTGAAATTTTGTAGGTTGTATTTATTTTATTTTTTTTGCTTAAATTGAATTGTATTATTTTTCTATTTCTAAATATGTTTGGTGACTAAAATACTATTTTAATTAATATATCTGTTTACTAAATCTGTTCTGTTTAAATGCACCAAAACACATTGCCTATATTTATATATATATATATATATATATATATATATATATATATATATATATATATATATATATATATATATAGTTAAAGTCAGAATTATTCGCCCCCCTGTTTATTTTTTCCCCCAATTTCTGTTTAACGAAGAGAAAATTTTTTCAACACATTTCTAAACATAATAGTTTTAATAACTCATTTGTAATAACTGATTTATTTGATCTTTGCCATGATGACAGTAAACAATATTTTACTAGATATTTTTCAAAACACTTCTATACAGCTTAAAGTGACATTTAAAGGCTTAACTAGGTTAATTAGGTTAACTAGGCATGTTAGGGTAATTAGGCAAGTTATTGTATAACGATGGTTTGTTCTGTTGATTATCGAAAAAAAATATATAGCTTCAAGGGGCTAATAATTTTGTCCTTAAAATTGTGTTTAAAAAATTAATAACGGCTTTTATTCTAGCCGAAATAAAACAAATAATACTTTCTCCAGAAGAACAAATATTATCAGTCATACTGTGAAAGTTTCCTTGCTCTGTTAAACATCATTTGGGAAATATTTAAAAAAGAGAAAAAAAAGTCAAAGGGGGGCTAATAATTCTGACTTCAACTGTATATATATATATATATATATATATATATATATATATATATATATATATATATATATATATATATATATATATATATATATATATATAAAATATACAATATACATCGAGAGTGCAATTTATATAATATAATACTGAAATGCTTAAAGCAACAGTTATCATCATATATTTTTGTAATATGACGATGTATTAAAACAGTATTTTAGCTTCCCTTACAAAAGCTAAAATTTTTCATGTGTGTGCACTGACATGATTCATATACACATATAATTGATGGTGATGTGAAATACATTAGTACAAATTAGTACAGTATACAATAACTGTAAAAAACTACCTACAGTAGTCAAGTGTCTATTTATATTACTTACTTAAAGGTGTTGTTGTTTGAGTCTGAGTTGTAGAAGAGTTTGTACTGGTAGGCAGTGCTGAAATATATGGATGTTTTAAAAATATGTTAATAGTTATAGTAATATTGCAATATTTTAGAAATATTAATAAATATTATAGGGCAGCATGGTGGCTCAGTGGTTAGCACTGTCGCCTCACAGCAAGAAGGTCACTGGTTCTAGTCCTGGCTGGGCCAGTTGGCATTTCTGTGTGGAGTTTGCACTTTCTCCCCGTGTAGGCGTGGGTTTACTCTGGGTGCTCCGGTTTCCCCCACAGTCCAAAGACATACGCTATAGGTAAATTGAATGAACAAAATTGTCCGTAGTGTATGACTGTGTTTAAAGGAGAGTGTATGGGTGTTTCCCAGTACTGGTTTGCAGCTGGGAAGCTGCATAAAACATACTGTATGCTGGAATAGTTGGTAGTTTATTTCGTTGTGGCGACCTTTGAAATAGAGATTAAGCTGAAGGAAAATGAATAAATGAAATATTATGGTTGGGCTTTGGGTCAACTGAGAAAAGACCAAGATCATCCCTATATAAATATAATCATATTTCTTGGGGTGCAGCTAGATTTTGTTAATATGATAGTGCCTAATATGATATGACCAACGAACGTGCCCAGTCAGTGCTTGCCTGCTTAAACCAGTTCAGTTCAGTAGAACCACTACTAGTTTGAGATATGGCAAATGGCACTTGCAGCGCTCACATTGCTTCATACGAGACCACTGAGGTACTGGCTGCTTAGCCGAGTCCCAGAATGAGTATAGCTCTTGCCATCACACAATGCCAGTCACTCCCTGTAACACTGCACTTAGCCCCTGGTGAGACCTTGCCATCCTAAGGGCTGATGTGCCCTTAGAAAAAGTGTCCAGGCATGTTGTAGTCATGGCAGATGCTTCCAGGTTGGGCTGGGACAGAGTATGCAATGAGCATGCATCCTCGAGTTCACTGGAAACAGCTGGCATCAGGGTCTATGCCTTTCCCTCAATGAGCCCTCTCTTGAAGACACTCTGCAACGTCAGGGAAGACGTAGATAAGGTCTTGCTGATTGCACTTGTCTGAATTACCTGCACCTGGTTTCAAGAACTCACTCTCTTAACAGCCCAGGTAGATGCCTGAACCCAAGGTTCCTTTCGTACTGAGCGGGATTACTAGTGCAACAACAGTCTACATCAGTAGGGTAAAACTAACCTGTCTCACGACAGGTGTGTGATCTCCACACACTATGATGGACATTTTGGAAGCATGACCTGATTATATAGTTCATGAGAGGTGCCAGGAGTCTAACTTCCCACCTATAAAGCTGCAAGTACTCTCTTTAGAGGCAGATCCAGTCCTTCACCCTTGGGTGCTGATCTATTATGTGTGTTGTATGCTTGTTTGGCCAATCTGTGTTTTGGGGATAAATGCTTTATATGTGTTGTTCCCCTTCTGGTAACCCAATGGTAACCCAATAGTTTATTTATAAACTAATTTCTAGAGGATCACGTGCTTATGATCACGGCTGATCCCGCATTAGACAATTTATGATTCACTAATCAGACGAGTCCTAAGTCTCCATAAATAACCTAAGTTCCATACCATAGTCATCTTCGTTTTGAAGAATCCCCCCTTCCTCCCCTACTCCTCCTTTCCTAGATAGGCGGTATGGCAGCCCAGTGGTTAGCACTGTTGTCCCACAGCAAGAACGTCACTGGTTCTAGTCCTTACCAAGCCAGTCGACATTTCTGTGCGGAGTTCTCATGTTCTCCCTGTGCTTGTGTGGGTTTCCCCGGGTTTCCTCCCACCATCCAAAAACATGCAACTTAAGTTAATTCACTATTCTAAATCAGCACTATAGACGTGGTCCTAGTAAGTAGTTATATCTTCATAACAATCCCTAATCGCTCACTAGCTTCAAACAGCAGGGGAGTTCTCAAGATCTACCTGAGCTCAAACTAACCTCTCGTCCTGCAAATGGGAGGGAGCCCCGGGCTCGAGGATGTTATGAGCTCAGGGCTCTCTCCCGGTAAAGCATGCCAGACACGCTTTATCATCAATCATCAGCTAAGTGTGAACTCTTGAAATGTATTTTATTGTTTTTCTCCTGGGTAAGTCTGTGTCTTCCGTACCAGCTAACCTTTTTATTCATATATAGTGCTGTCACAATTTCTCCCCAGAGGGTAGTCTGTGACCCCCACAGCATCTTTCCACTTTGGAAGTCGACAGTAATTCCTTGTCATAGCTTAAGTAGGTAAACTTTCTACAACCCCACAATGTTCAAAATCCCAATCTGGTAAAAGTGCGTGGGAATGTTGAATGGTTACACCTTTGGTGGTACTTGTATATTTAGCAACAAACATCACCCTAACTGTGTAAAGTGGTTCAGCGTTGTGGTGTTTTCCATAGGAACCCCATCTGTCATTTAAGACATAACTCATCAACTGCCTAACTGATAGGGAACATCATAGTTACATCTGTAACCTTCATTCCCTGAAGAAAGGAACAGAGTGGCTGCACATGCAGAATGGCTCAGCCAATTTCATATTCATTTCATTGTCCCTTTTTTATACAAGTCAGACCCAGCAAACCTGGAAAGGGCCCATACTGGCTATTTGTGGGCACAGTGGGCTACGGCCAGCCCTCACACCAAATCTAAACAGGCCCAGTGCAGGCTATCCCAGGTAAGGCCCAGAGCTTTGGGCTTACTACTGGCTTAGTGTGAGCAGCCCACACTAGCGGACAGCCCACATTAATCCCATGGAGGCCTGTTGTGGAGGCCTCCCTGTTCAGGATCAGAGCAGGCTGTGAGTCCAGAGCTCTTCAGAGATTGCTCAATGGTGAATGGTTTGCCCATTAGTGTTGGTCCTGTATGGGGACCCCTTACCTAGTCCCCAGGAAGCTGTCACTAGGCCCACACTGGCCGTGGATTAAAAAAAATAAAATGGTGCGTCCATTGATTTGTAAGCATGGAAGTATATGAGTAGCACTAACACTATGGCCCAATCCCATTCTACCCCTACCCCTCGTTTTTGTGTGTCACGTGAAAGGGTAGGGGTGTCCCAATTCTGTTTAGCTTGAAGGCATAGGGCTAAGAGGAAGGGCTAGATAGCCCTCAAAACAGAGATTTTTCAGGACCACACTCAAAACCGAGGGGTATGAAAATTTCCCAGAATACACCATCTCCAATGGCACACGGGAGATGCACAAATTAGTATTTTTTTTTTGTCATTATTACAATTTTTTACAACAAACAAGCACATGTTTTAATACAATCATAACTACGTTTGTGTTTTACCATCATGCTTTAAAAAAAACGCCAAAATAAAAACCACTAAATTTAGCTATTTATAGTCCATAATTGTATAGTAGTCCCACAACCTACTTTCACATCTGACACTCGAATACCCTGTCAAAATGTCTAGTGGCTGGGAATGACCTTTTTACAGTGTCTGGTATAATGTTAATGTTGTTTTTGTGTCTTTAAAATGAAGGTTTAAAAACATCATCAACCATGTTTTGAATATGGCCCTGTAAATGCACAGTACAGTTACGATCTTATTGCCACATTAGATCGGTATAATAACATGATATCATTACATTCAGTGACTTCCTAAAGATAAATACCAAAACAAACGCAACTGGAATAACTACAGCAGTCGCAATTGTCGTTCTCATATCAAGTAAAAGATTGCGATGACATGATGATGTGTGCACTGCGCAGGTGTTGTAGTGGTGTCCCATTTCTTAGGGGTAAGTTTTGAAGGGGTAGGGGTACAAAAATATTATTGAGATTGAAACCGTCCATTAGCACTTTTAATGCAAAATGTGTGCATATGAATGTTTAGTTTAGACCCATTGTTTTTATTATTTGTTGTTTCTGTGTATAAAGTATAAACTGGATTCCCAAGTTGTACTAGTATGAACAGGATTCCCCACACCTTTAATTAACTTTAACATCTAATTATTAATTAAACAGTTTACACATAAATAAAACTACTCACTTGAAGTTGATGTCTGAGACTGGGTTGAAGTTGAAGAAGAGTGAGTTGTGGCAGTGCCTGCTGGGACATTTTGATAAAGGAAACAATCAAACTTTTCTTAATGTTTCTTGAAAGATTTACAAACCATTTTTGCATTTAGTGAAATCCTGCTTTGCAATAAAATGTGCAACACAGATATGTAATGAAAATAAAAGACAGGATAATGTAAATGTTTTCCATGTCATCTAAATTGTTTAATAATTTAATAAGTATATTATTCGTATGTGCTGTTATTTGAGTTGCAGAAGTGCTTATGCTGTGTTCACACCAGACATGTCTTGGAATGAATAAATCACTATATTCGCGCGCAAATAGACACCTGAACATTTTGAGTTCATCACATCATTTGCGCGTGAAATTCACTTCACAATAGAATTTGCGTCATGGGCAGGGCTTCTGCCTGCCTGATGTCTGAAAAACAGCCACTAGATCCTTTCTGAAGTGCACCCAGCTCTGAGAGTTCATAAACTCC
This sequence comes from Danio kyathit, assembly GCA_903798195.1. Lineage (NCBI taxonomy): Eukaryota > Metazoa > Chordata > Actinopteri > Cypriniformes > Danionidae > Danio > Danio kyathit. The sequence continues at coordinate 34,465,192 of LR812543.1, forward strand.
TCTAGAAACTATACCTGGATGATGGAGGCTTTCAGTGGTGCTTCCGACTGAGCCGTGCCCAAGTTTGATGAGCTGTTTTCTGGTGTCGACAGTGTCGACAGAAACTGTGTCATTCGCGCAGCCTCATTCGCATAAATAGCGCCACAGGATGTCTATTTGCGTCTTTCCATTGATTTAACATGTAAATCACTCGTGCTTGACGCTTCATCCGCATCTGGTTTGAACGCAGCATTTCACTGGTAAAAGGTGCTACAAATACACAATCTATTAAAATAGAAAAGGAATTTAAGTGATACTGAAATATCTAAAGGAACAAAGTTATCCTCATATTTTTGTATTTTGTCTGTGTGATACAATTGTCTAATTTATTGACAAAAAACAAATGAATACAATATTAATTCAACTTAATTATTTGAAATAAAAATAATGAACTAAAATGTATTCATTACAATTAATTTATTAAAAATGAATAAAACAAAATTACATTAATTGTAATTTTTTATAAAAAATAAATCAATTTAAATTAATTTATTAAAATATGAATTTGTTGTATTTACATGATTACAATAATTAGTCATTTTTAAAATGTATTTAATCAAAAAGTTACCAATTTACTAGTAATTACAATATATCAAATTACTTTAAATTTGTAAAACTCTCCAAATATAGTCAACTGTACATATACAGTTGAAGTCAAAATTATTAACCCCCTCCTTTAAATTTTTTTTTCTTATTTAAATATTTCCCAAATGATGTTTAACAGAGCAAGGAAATTTTCACAGCTTGTCTGATGATATTTTTTCTTCTGGAGAAAGTCTTATTTGTTTTATTTCGGCAAGAATAAAAACATTTTAAGGTCAATATTATTAGCCCCTTTAAGCTATATTTTTTTTTCGATAGTCTACAGAACAAACCATCGTTATACAATAACTTGCCTAATTACCCTAACCTGCCTAATTAACCTAGTTAAGCCTTTAAATGTCACTTTAAGCTGTATAGAAGTGTCTTGAAAAATATCTAGTAAAATATTATTTACTGTCATCATGGCAAAGATAAAATAAATCAGTTATTAGAAATGAGTTATTAAAACTATTATGTTTAGAAATGTGTTGAAAAATTTTTCTCTCCTTTAAACAGAAATTGGGGAAAAAAATTAAAAAGACTTGCAGGTTAAGGAAACAGCATAGGAGAAAGTTGTCGCGGGCCTTGGTGCAGATGAAAAGTAAAAAAAAAAAGTGTATTTGTATATATAGAGAGATAGGTAACTTTATAATAGACAGAGATAGATTGATCTCTGTGCAGGAGCTGCCGAAGAACTGCGCGCTGCAGACGCAGCTGGTGTGAAAGGCATAGGCCTGCGTGCTGCTTCTGCTCTCCATACGCACTGCGCACGTGCTGTTCATGCTCTGCTTTCACTTGCAGTGTGAAACAGGCATAAGACTAAAACTAAAATCACAATTTGCTGTCAAAATTAACACTACACATATTGTTGTACTTAGATGTGTTAAGTTAACAGTTAGCATTTTAGCTTCTCAAGTCACTCCATGAATACAAATTTTGAATACACTCATTAAACAAATAGGATTTTTTTCTGTACAGATTATTTTTAAAGTGACAAAATCTAATACAACTAAAAGCAACAGTGTTTTTTTAAAATGAGCAAAATGATGATACTGGCAGTCTTATGCTGCGGTCACACTAGAGTTGAGCATGCGAAATTCTGTTGAACGACACTGCGAAAAGGGGCGGGATTAAACAAGATGAATAGACAAAGAAAAGAGAACGATTGGTCCATATTTTAAATGTCTGTACACTGAGGTCATGTTTTGATCTTCGATTGGTCTCAAGCAGTCATGTAATGCGATTTCACAGGTTTGTCGCATTCGCTTGAGTATGAATGCAAATCTATGTGGCGAAAAGTGCAGTGTGAACGCAGCTTTAATATAAACAGGATTACAGCAGTTTTAATTAAATTGAACGTCTAATTACTAATTATCAATTAAAATATAGTAGTCCATGAATAAAAAATACTCACTAGAATCTGTTGATGTTGTAGACTCAGTTGAAGAAAAGTGTGTCGTAGAACTGCCTGCTTTGACATTTTAATTAAGAAAAGAAGAAAAAAAAAAAAATCACCATTTTCTTAATATTTCTTCAACATTTTTGAATTCAATGAAATTCTGAAGGTACTGCACAAAAATCATTTATAAATTGACAAAAAAGATGGCCCAATATGCGTGCAAATGTGATCTTAGAATCGAGAAGCAGCAAGACTGATAAAACTAATTATGTTTGTCGGAGCAAAAGAAAGCAGCTGAATACTGAACGATAGGATGATCACTTGCGTGCACAGGTGATGTGATGTGCGCGACTGATTAAAATGCGTGCGCACTCCCGTTTCCTTGCGTGAACCAACCATGCCTTGAAACACAACTGGTGTGATCGGTTCTCATTCAAATAGACTAGACAAAAAGTTATGCTCTTGCACTCATAGTTTTGCTGCTTTCAAGAGCTCCAGATTTGTCTTTTGGTAAGCAGCACCGATTGCTTTACATTTAACCATTATTTGATCAGATTATTAATTAGCCTAGCGATGACCTTGTGTGTGATCATCCTTTCATTATCACACATGGAATGTTTTTCACCTGCTTTCTTTTGCTTACAGGTATTTTTGGTAATATGGTTTATCATTATGAGATTGTCAATATGAGATTACCTCCCCATTTATGTGTAGTTAACTGGTGATCTGGGACCTTTAGCCAGGACAGATTACTGTGCATAGTTTTAGACACACTACAGCAGTTATTTTTTAAATGTCAATTGTTTTTTTTTTTTTTTTTAAGAAATGTTTTGTTAAATAAATAGTATACAGCTATATTTTGCTCGTTTTGACACATTTAAAATTTATGGATACAAAATAATAATTTATTTATGTTTGGTGTGGTCAGAGATAAATTTGGTAAATCCTTAATTTGAGCTCTGAAAAGTCATGTGAAATAAAAACTAATTGTAATACGACACTATGAAACCATGACCCATTTGCTCATTCCCGACACACAAAAAGTGAAATGAATGAGGAGGCTTGTGGACATAACACAAAATCTAAATCAAGTAATTTTAGCGTGTCAAAGTCAAATTTATGCATATAAAATATATTTTCCCAACAACAAATTGTAGCTAGTGAAAATGGCGTGTGCCTAGTGATGTTGGAAATATACTAGCCACAGTGGCTGGTGATCAAAAAAGTTAATATCAAGCCCTGTATATATATATATATATATAAAGTATATGTATATGAAAATTCAATATAATACACTTTGCTTGTCAGTGATGCACTAAAAAAATTGTTATTTTAAGTTTTTTTTTTTTCAGCAGCTAGGGTGCCGGAAAAAAAGTAAAATAACAGGCGTTAAATTTCAGACTGTAAGATAATGTACTTTTTGTTTTACTGAGTATTATGTGCTAGATTCTCAGGATTTTGAAATGTTGATTATTTCAATATACATCAACAATACAATGGTACAACTGTACATATTACAGTACTTACTTGTATGTGTTGTTGTTGGAGACTCAGTTGTAGAAGTGCTTGTACTGTTAGAGGGTGCTGTAATACATAGATGCATTAAAAATGCTGAAATGAAATGCTTAAAGCAACAATGTTATTCTCATACTGTATATACTTGTACCCCCTAGTTTTTCATGATTCTGCGAATTGGGGGTGGGGGGATGGGAGTTTTCAGCTTGTGCAGTAAGCAGATGCGGATGAAGTGCGAGTGATTTACATGTGAAGTCAAAACAAAGATGGGATTAGACATCCTGTGGTCGAATTGGCCATTTTGTGCGTTTGACACGCTTCAGAGTAAACAAAGTTGGAGCAAACATTAATGTAGCACATGTAGCAAACATCAAAGCAGCTTACAATGATGGAGATTGGTTCAAGGATGACGGCCGCTGGACGTGACCGAATTGAAGGACATTATTTTTGCTTTACATGTATGGCTGTTAGCCTATTATGATGTGCGTCAAATGAATACATTATTTTGTTTGACTCTTTCCCTTCAGTTAACGAGAGAAAACGCTTCCCTGACATTGACAAGTTTTACGGCAATCAGTTTTAGGTGTATTACAGTAGGGGAAGCCCTAACGCATGTCCTATGTGTGAGGTAAAAGATGTCAGATGCTCCGGTGAGTGAAATCTGAGAGAGAGAAAGTAAGATCGTGGATAAAAATAAGAGTTATACAACCTTCTTTTGGCTTACTCTACCGTTTTAGATCTTGTCTTGACATGAGACCAAAATTAGGAAGATTTATTTTAATGATTTGCATCATTGTCATTGTCATGTTGTGTTCACACCAGACGCGGAACGCGCGGCTAAATTGCGCTATTCCTGCGTAAATAGACACGTGAACATTTGAGTTTACTCGCTTCATTCGCGCGTGAAACTCAGCTTCATTCGCGCGTCAAATCCGCTTCATTCGCGTACCAAATTCACCTCAGAACAGACGCGGATTCGCGTCATGGGCAGGACTTCTGTCTGCCCGGTGAATGTAGCTTCGTTGCTAAATGGCTAACTTGGATTTTATTGATAAAATAACTATGTTTATGTGCTTTATGAAGGTTGTAAAACAGTGTCGATACGTTTGGAGCTGTGTCTGAGTCCACTACATACTTTCAGAGATGCACCCAGCGCTGTGAGCTCATAAACTCCTCCAGAAACTTAACCTGGATGACGGAGGCTTTCAGCGGTGCTTCTGACTGAGCCACGCCCAGTTTAATGAACTTTTGTCGGTGTCGGCTGGAGGATTTCCCCCGGACACCAACAAAAGGTGCTACGTCACAATCATGCCCCCACAAGAGCAAGCTCCTGATTGGTTAACGCGGCGCGAATGTCTGCAGAAGTTTAGATTTTTGAACTCGAGCGTTTCGTGCGATTTGCGCGGCGCCATGCGCGCCGTGCCATTCACGCAATTCGTGTTATTCGTGCTGCACCGTTCGCGTGCATCGCGCCGCAGGATGCCTATTCGCGTGTTTGCATTGACTTAACATGTAAATCACTCGTGCTTGCCGCTTCTTCCGCGTCTGGTGTGAACGCAGCATTAGTTTGCACACCTAACATACCAGGCTACCTAATATGGTAAATCTTTTTTAAAGAGTATGTTAGTGATGCGTGCCTGTTTGAGTCTAAAACACATATACACATTGCTTATTATACACACAGGGATGCACAGAATCACGCAATTATCATTAAATATGAAAAATTAAAGGATTAAAATGTTATGTACTGTAATATAACATTTCGGCACAATTCGAACATTTTTAGCTCTATACACCAACACAATGGATTTGAAATGAAACAATATGTGCTTTAACTGCAGACTGTCAGCTTTAATCTGAGGGTATTTACATCCAAATCAGGTGATCGGCGTAGGAATTACAACAGTTTGCATATGTGCCTCCCACTTGTCAAGGGTCCAAAAGTAATTGGAGTTACTGTTTTCAGTTCCTGCTTGTTCTTGGGGCATTTTCCCTTCAGTTTTGTCTTCAGCAAGTGAAATGCATGCTCAATCGGATTCAGGTCAGGTGATTGACTTGGCCATTGCATAACATTCCACTTCTTTCCCTTCAAAAACTCTTTGGTTGCTTTTGCAGTATGCTTTGGGTCATTCTACATCTGCACTGTGAAGTGCCGTCCAATGAGTTCTGAAGCATTTGGCTCAATATGAGCATAAAATATTGCCTGAAACACTTCAGAATTCATCCTGCTGCTTTTGTCAGAAGTCACATCATCAATAAATACAAGACAACCAGTTCCATTGACAGCCATACATGCCCACGCCATGTCACTACCACCATCATGCTTCACTGCGTAGGATCATGACCAGTTCCTTCCTTCTCCATACTCTCCTCTTTCCATGTAGTCTTCTCTTGATTGTTGACTTTGACATACATACACTACCTCCTGGAGAGTGTTCTTGATCTGGCCAACTGTTGTGAAGGGTGTTTTCTTCACCAGGGAAAGAATTCCTTCATCGTCCACCACAGTTGTTTTCCGTGGTCTTCCAGGTCTTTTGGTGTTGCTGAGCTCACTGGTGCGTTCTTTCTTTTTAAGAATGTTTCAAACAGTTGTTTTGGCCATGCCTAATGTTTTTGCTATCTCTCTGATGGGTTTGTTTTGTTTTTTTAGCCTAATGATGGTTTGCTTGACTGATAGTAACAGATTCCAAATGCAAATAGCACACTTGAAATGAACTCTGGACCTTTTATCTGCTCATTGGAATTGGGATAAGAGGGCATAACACACACCTGGCCATGGAACAGCTTATAAGCAATTGTCCAATTACTTTTGTTAGAATTTGGCTCTGTTGTAGCCAGTTTATTCATAAAAATGTGCATTTGTTTATTGTTATTATTATTATTATTATTATTATTATTAGTAGTAGTAGTAGTAGTAGTAGTAGTAGTAGTATTTGTTATTTGTATTTAAAATTTATAGTTTTGTCCACCTGTCAGGTTTTAGAGACGTATGCATATAGGGCCATAGGAACAGGAAGAATGTACTGTATGTTGTGGATGTTGGGCATGGATGTATAACTCAGTTTTTTGGCCATACTTCATTGTTTTGTTCATTTATTTGTATGCTTGAAATTATGTCTTGAGTGGAATGCATCCAAAACAACCACTGTTTCTAAAATCTATGGTTGAATAGAAGAGGCCAACACCAAAGACTCGTTTCATTGATGTTCTGTGTTCAGTTCTTTTGCTTACAAAGTCCACCATGCAGATAATGAATGTGCCATGGTGGTACCAACTTGCTCTTAAAAGGAATGGTAGATAAGACTCTGATTGGTTTAATGCACATTATGCCCAAAACACATGCATAACTCATTAATAGAATGAGGACAATCCTTTAGGCCATGCACCGGGTGGTGCGACCATTTTTCCTGTCCTTAGAATAGCAAAAATGGATTTGGACAGGTGTCAAGTCACAGGTGTCACACTCAGTTCCTGGAGGGCCACAGCTCTGCACAGTTTAGCTTTAACCCTATTTAAATACACCTGATCAAACTAATTGAGTCTTTCAGGCTTGTTTTAAACTTCCAGGTAAGTGTGTTGAAGCAAGGTTGGAACTAGACTATGCAGGGCTGTGGCCCTCTAGGAACTGAGTTTGACAGCCCTGCCCTAAGTGTACCTGCGCCATGCGCTTCAGACTTTGCCACTTTATCCCTATGCCACAACTCTGGGCTGTTAGCTGAATTTCAAGCCTTGCTTGGGTACTTCCGAGATATCTGACGTACCATCTTCCAGGCATAGTCCTAAGTTGGGGGAGTGGCCACACATGCAAATTTGTCAATTCATTGTCCCTTTTTCTCATACAAGTCAGAGTGATTGGTCCTCTAAGAGAATCACCATCTGTCAGTTAAGACATAACTTTTCCATTCCCTCCATAAGGGAATAAGAGATAAATACATAATCAAAACAATTTACCGAAATAAAATGCAGCAAAACTTATGGTTCAGGGCTGCATTTCTTAAAAGTATTGTAATTTTGATTGTAGAACCATTGCCATTAAAAGAGTTGGAGAAAGAGAATGACTTGGGGGAAGTTCAGAAAATAAGTTTTGAAATAAAACATAAAAAAACCTGTTACTCTCATATACTGTTGTACTTTAAAACTACAATTAAAGTTGTGCTACAATAAAAATGGATTTAGACCCTGCGTTTTGTTAAAAAAAAAAAACAGTTAGCATTTTACCTCAAATGTCAAATGACTCCATAAATAAAAATAAATGACTTAAATCTGCCAAGCTTACAAACACATTTTTGCATACAATGAAATTCTGGATTGCAAGAAAATTTTATGTATTATTTTGACACAGTACTGTAGTCCATAAATAAAAATACTGACCTGAAGTAGTTAATGTTGTAGACTCAGTTGAAGAAGAGTGTGTCGTGGCAGTGGCTGCTGGGACATTTTGATAAAAAAAAGAATCACAATTAAAAATCTCTCATAGATATACGAAACATTTTTTGCATTCAGTGAAAATCTGCTTTGCAAGAAAATGTACTGCACAAATATGAACTATTAATAATTAAACTTCATGTCAGTGAAATTACTGATGTTTGATCCTCAGGATTTTAGAATGTTATCACTATATACATCAACAATACAATGGATACACTTTCCTAATAAAGCATATAGACAGCTGTAAATATATATATTACTTGTATGTGATGTTGTTTGAGACTCAGAAGTGTTTGCACTGGTAGAGGGTGCTGAAATAAAGATGCATTAAAAAGAAATATAACACAAGTAATACTAAAATGCTTAAAACAACAAAGTTATGCTCAAATATTTTTGTATTTGATAGTGTGCTAAGGTAAAACATTTGAGTTTTTTGTATAAAATGTCCTTATTCATTGACATAAAATAAATACATTAGATGGTAATAACAGTATAATAAGAAAATGTTTACTGTTTACAATTATATGCAACCTTTAAAAACATTAACCACCGTGTTATGTACAACAATGTTATCCCCAAATATTTCTGTACTTTTACTGTGTGCTAGGGTAAACCTTTAGCTTCATCTACAAAAAGTGACTTTTTTTGTATAAAATGTCCCTATTGACAAAAAATAAATTCATTAAATATTAATAACAATAACAAAACAAATGTTGGATTTACACAATGGGTAATTAAATATTAAATATTCTTGCTGATGCTTAATATTCAGGAGCTGATGTAAAATACACGAAGTACTGAATATTAAGATATACAGTTACTGCAAATTGCTAAAACTCTCAAAATATAGTCAGTTGTACATATATATTACTTGTAAGTGCTGTTGTGTGAGTCCCCGTTGTAGAAGAGGTGGTACTGGCAGGTGGTGCTGAAATATTTAGATTTAAAAAGGAAATTATAATTTTAATAATACTTAAATGTCTAAATCAAAGATTTTATGTACAATTAAACTAAACTAATGAAACAAATTTGTATGAATCAGGGCTGCTTTCCCCCCCCCCCAAAAAAAAAACATAAGTCTAAATTGATCACAGAACCATTGCTACTAATGGAGTTGCATGTGTACAGGTGGATTACATGTGGGGGCTCGTCCGGGATGGGAGTGAGTTTTGGGGCGGTGAGTGTAACGGAGGCCAGCTAGCGAAGCGCTATGCAGGTAAACCTCACTCCTCTGATCTCTAAAGGTGCTCTAGCGACAGACACTAGTGGCCATGGTAGTTTAGCCTTCTTGTTAGAGCAACCAACCTCATGCAAAGAATCACTGGTTCAATCCCAGCTCAGCGCAGGTTGGGTGCAATAGGACCGGTGGATTACATGTGGGGGCTCGTCTGGGAAGGGAGTGAGGTTTAGGTGGGGTGAGTGTAACGGAGGCCAGCTAGCAAAGGGCTATACAGGTAAACCTCACTCCTCTGATCTCTAAAGGTGCTCTAGTGACAGACGTTAGAAAGCATGGTCTTTAGCCTCCTTGTTAGAGCAACCCACTCCCATACAAAAAAATCACCGGTTTAATACCAGCTCAGCGCAGGTTATAGGACTGGTAGTTTACACTTATGATACTTTTGGGAAACGCAGCCAAGACAATGATGGAAAGTATTTCAAAAAAGTAGTTTATAAATAAAAGATGTATTTTTGTAAAATGGCTAACATTTTAGCTTTTCTATCAAGTGACTCCATGAATTTTTATTTTATTTATTTTTTGTAAAAGATCACACTTATACAGTAGTAAAGATACAGTTTACATGCTTTCAAACACATTTTTGCATACAATTAAATTCTGCTTTGCACAAAAGTTATTAAACAAATATATTTTCTTTATTTTTTTTGCGTACAGATATGAGTGACAATATTTACAGTAATAAAACCGAAAGCAACCATGCTTTTTGAATGCAGAAAATTAGGACAGTCCTAGAAAAAACAGGACTCCAGCACCTCTAATTAACTTAAATCACAAATTATCAATTAAAATGTTTACACAGTGGTCCATGAATAAAAAAAAACTCACCTGAAGTTGTTGATGTTTGAGACTCAGTTGAAGAAGAGTGTGTCGTGGCAGTGCTTGCTGGGACATTGAAAATTGAACATACATTGAAATTGCTGATATTTTGATATGCTAGATATTTTTTGATGCTAGATTTTGAAATGTTGATTAGTACAATATACATCAACAATACAATGGTTAAACTTTCCTAATAAAGTATTTAGACAGCTGTACAAATATATTACTTACTCGTATGTGGTGTTGTTTGAGACTCAGATGTGTTTGCACTGGTAGAGAGTGCTGAAATACGTAGATGCATCAAAAAATTAAATATCATTTAAGTAATACTAAAATGCTTAAAACAAAAGATCTGTTTAATTTAAAATAACTGTTTTAGATGTTGCTGTGTTCTAAATAGTAAACACAGGCACTAAATAGTGAATATAATAATTAATAAACAGTGAATATGATAATTAATTCTTGTCAGTTTTGTTTGTTCTTTTTGCATGCAGTATGGAAAGTGACAAAATGATAGCACTCCACACTTTTACCATATATTGTCTAAATTTGATGTTATCAGAGCAAAATGCAAACACTTTCCTGTAGTTTTAATCTTGTTATTTGATGTCATGTTTTTAAAATGTGACTTATTTCAATTAATTTGGACCTTGAAGTGCTTTATTAGCATTTAGCTTCTAGCGGTTGAGGACAAGTGGAGCTCAAAACTCTTCCCAACCTCCAAAGTGAGCAAAACGGAGAAACTGTTTGAGAAAATCTGACCAAGAAGAATTTTTAATAAGTTATGATAAATGATAGAGTAAAAAGTGTCTGTTGTACTTAGGCACTGTGCTAGGATAAAAACAGTTAGCATGTTAGCTTAGCTTTTCAATCTCTATCAATTGACTGAATGACTAAAAATACTCACTTGAAAAAGTTGATGTTGGAGACACAGTTGGAGAAGAGTGTGTCGTGGCTGCTGGGACATTTTGATGAAGTAAAAAATGAAAATAAATGAATTCAATAAAAAACTTCTCTGCTGAAAAAAAACAGCTTAAATCAGCCTGGTTGGCTGGTTTTAGCTTGTTGACCAGCCTGGCTTTAGAGGGGTTTTGGCCACTTCCAGGCTGGTTTCCAGCCATGGAAATTGACCAGCTAAAACCAGCTTGACCAGCCTGGTTTAAACTGGACATAGCTGGTTTTGGCTGGGCTCCCAGCCAGGCTAGACTGGTCAAGCTGATTTTAGCTGGTCAACTCCCAGCCTGACCAGCTAAGACTAGGCTGGAAATGGCTTGAAACCAGCCTGGAAGTGGCCAAAACCCCTCTAAAACCAACCTGGTTGACCAGCTAAAACCAGCCAACCAGCTTATGCTGGTATAAGCTGTTTTTTTCAGTAGAGTTGCTTTGCAAGAAAATGTACTGTACAATTATACAATACGTTTAGATGGCACTGTGTTCTGAACAGTAAAAACTGGCTCTAAATAGTGAAGATGATAATCAACTTTTGTAAGTTTTGGTTGTTCTTTTGGCATGCAGTGTGGAAAGTGACAAGATGAAGCATAGCACTACATAGTTTCACCATATATTGTCTAAATTTGATGTTATCAAAGGCAAAATGCAAACCCTTTCAATATATTTGAACTGTGAAACTTGAAGTGCTTGTTTATTAGCATTTAGCTTCTAGCAATTGAGGACACGTTGAGCTCAAAATTCTTCCCAACCTCCAAAGTAAGCAAAAGGTAGAAAAAGTCTTGGAAAAACTGACCTAGAAGAACTTTTAAAAAGTGATTTTATAATAAATGATGTAAAAAGTGTCTGTTGTACTTAGTCACTCTGCTAGGATAAAAACAGTTAGCATGTTAGCTTAGCTTCTCAATCTCGATCAATTGACTGAATGACTAAAATACTCACTTGAAAAAGTTGTTGTTGGAGACACAGTTGAAGAAGAGTGCGTCGTGACTGCTGGGACATTTTGATGAAGTAAAAAAATAAAATAAAATCACAATGTTCATAATATTTCTTGAAAGATTTACAAAACATTTTTGAATTCAATGAAAACTTGCTTTGCAAGAAAATACTATACAAATACACTTTAATTTTAGATGTCGCTGTGTTCTAAATAGTAAACAAAGGCACTAAACAGTGAATATGATAATTAATAAACAGTGAATATGATAATTAATTCTTGTCAGTTTTGTTTGTTCTTTTTGCATGCAGTATGGAAAGTGAAAAATGATAGCACTCCACACTTTTACCATATATTGTCTAAATTTGATGTTTTCAGAGGCAAAATGCAAACACTTTCCTGTAATTTTTTATTTAGTTTTTTGATGTCATGTTTTTAAAATGTGAATGAATTTTGAATTTATTTGAACAGTGAAACTTGAAGCGCTTGTTTATTAGCCTTTAGCTTCTAGTGATTGTGGACAAGTGGAGCTTAAAACTCTTCCCAAGAGTTTTAAGAAAAACTGACCAAGAATAACTTTTAAAAAGTGATTTTATAATAAATAATAGAGTAAAAGGTGTCTGTTGTACTTAGGCACTGTGCTAAGATAAAAACAGTTAGCATGTTAGCTTAGCTTCACAATTTCTATCAATTGACTGAATGACTAAAAATACTCACTTGAAAAAGTTGATGTTGGAGACACAGTTGAAGAAGAGTTTGTCGTGGGTGCTGCGACATTTGGATGAAGTAAAAAATATAAATAAATCACAATGTTCATAATATTACTTAAAAGATTTACAAAACATTTTTGAATTCAATAAACCTGCTTTGCAAGAAAATGTACTGTACAAATATACAATACTTTTAGATGTCACGGTGTTCTAAATAGTGAAAACTGGCTCTAAATAGTGAATATGATAATCAACTCTTGTCAGTTTTGTTTGTTCTTTTGGCATGCAGTATGGAAAGTGACAAGATGAAGCACTCTACACTTTCACCATATATTGTCTAAATTTGATGTTATCAAAGGCAAAACGCAAACCCTTTACTATATTGTAGTTATTAATTTTGTTTTTTGATATCATGTTTTTAAAATGTGACTTATTTCAATATATTTGAACTGTGAAACTTGAAGCGCTTATTTATTAGCATTTAGCTTCTAGCAATTGAGGACACGTGGAGATAAATGATAGAGTAAAAAGTGTCTGTTGTACTTAGTCACTGTGCTAAGACGGTTAGCATTTTAGCTTAGCTTCTGAATCTCTATCAACTGACTGTACGACTACAAATACTCACTTGATAAAGTTGATGTTGGAGACACAGTTGGAGAAGAGTGTGTCGTGGCAGTGGCTGCTTGGACATTTTGATAAAAGAGAATGGCAAATGTCTTAATTCTTCAAAGACTTGCAAAATGTTTTTTGCATTCAATGAAAACCTGCTGTGCAAGAAAAATGTACTACACACATATATGTATATAATATTACATTTATATATATTAGGAATTGTGTTAATAGTAGAGTGTATACATTTCTTGCTATTAAAATTGCTGTCGCTAGATTCTCAGGATTTTAAAATATCTATTATTACAATATACATCAACAGTCAATGGTGAAATATTTCTTCTAAAGTATTTAGACAGCTGTACATATCCATTACATACTTGTATTCGCTGTTGTTTGAGACTCAGTTGTAGAAGTGTTTGTACTGGTTGAGATTGCTGAAATATATACAGTAGATGTGTTACAAATAGGGTGGAAATGAAGTACTACTGAAATGCATTTTAGTTTCTTCTACAAAGTGTGGCTTTATCTTTTGTATAAATTTATATCTACATTAACTTGTAATAAATTGTAACTGTTTATTCGTGATTTTTGATTTGTTGTTACCCCTATAAAGTTTTGCCCAGAAACTATACCATCAACACTAACTTCATGATAATTTTATCAATATACAGTATATTTGATGAAAGAGATCCTGACAGAAGTGGTGAAATGTTACATATAATTGTAAACAGTACACATTTTCCTATTAAAGGAAGTTTCTGATGCTTGATATTCTGAAGGTGGTGTGAAATACTTGCAGTGCCGACTATTACAATATACAATGACTGTAACATGATAAAAAACAAAATAATATTGTCAACTGTATATATACATTACTTACTTGTAGGTGCAGTTGTTTGAGTCATATTTGTAGAAGAGCTTGTATTGGCAGGAGATGCTTAAAATAAAACACAAAGACATCTATTGAAATGCGCCTTAAAACCAATTTGCATGCAAGTGAAGAAAGGGTAGTATCTGTATATGTATATATGTATGTGTATATGTATATATGTATGTGTATATGTATGTATGTATGTATGTATGTATGTATGTATGTATGTATGTATGTATGTATGTATGTATGTATGTATGTATGTATGTACGTATGTATGTATGTATGCATGTATGTATGCATGTATGTATGTGTGTGTGTGTGTGTGTGTGTGTGTGTGTGTGTGTATGTATATATATATATATATATATATATATATATATATATATATATATATATATATATATATATATATATATATATATATATAACTGGATATAACTTACTTGTATGTGTTGTTTGAGTCTCATTTGTAGAAGAGTTTGTACTTGCAGGCGGTGCTGAAATATATAGATTTTTTTTGTTTTAAGAAGGCAATTTTAATAATATTGAAATGCCTAAGAGAACAATTTTGCGTGCAAAAACTGTTTATAGAATAAGATGAACTCTGTTCAGTTGGTAGGTTTAAAAACACTTATGTGGGTGGTTGAGTCACAGAATTTCTACGTAATATATAAGGAACTGCTGTGGTGGTCATCGTGGAGTGAGAGCATGAGACTGATTCCTGTGATGCTCCAAGGACAGACGAGTCTTCGCCGAGGTCCACCGTGCTGCGCCTAGACTGCAGCTCTGCACAAGACGTTTGGCCATAGGGGAAATGGTCATGCCCAACTGAGCCTGTGTCATGGTCACCAGCGAGATACAACCACTAGAGATCGCTGGTACACACATACACACTCACAAGGACTACAAATCTGCTGATATATGGACTACAATACCCAGTCAGGCCACACACAAACACTCACCTGCTCCAAGTCTCCACTGATTAGACTGTCACAGCTGTAGCTGCTCAGATACTGATTACATGGACTATAAGTACTGCTCAAACACAAACACTGTGGCTTAGTCATGTTATCTGTTTTCAGTGACACCACAACGCATTTTCCTTTGTTCTAGTTTATCTGGTTTTGATCTTTGCAACGTCTGTCTGTTCATCCTGTCTGCTGCCTACCTTTGACCATTTGCCTTCCATCTGACTACGACTCTGGATTGCCCTTACACATCTGTTTGCTCCTGTGTTGATCATTGCTTGCCTGACCATCCTCTTTAATAAATCCTGCATTTGGATCCACACCCCTGTTGTCAGTGTCACTCCCTGCGTTACAGAAGACTAAGCCCTAAACATGGATCCAGCGGGTATTGAAATCATGCGTCTGCAGCAGGAAGCACGATCTATTGTGGAGTACGTAGAGGATTTCATTGAACTGGCACACCTAACATCCCTAAGTGAGTTATGTTTAATGATTTTCTTTCGTGGAGGACTTTCTGAGCCCCTTTATTCCACGATGCCACTGCATAACCCTCACTGGACTCTGAAATATTACATTGATCTGGCACTGCAACTTAGTGGGTCCCCCTTTACCGTGGGCGAGGTGAAGGAGACCCCTAAATGTTTTTTGGAGGGGGGCAATAAACAGCAAGACCCGCTGGCGACGGGGCTTGCTGCCCAATCCAGTCCTCCAGTTCACAAAATGGCCGCATCCAGTCCTCCAGTTGACAAAATGGCCTCCTCCAATCCTCCAGGTGACAAAATGGCCGCCTTCAGTTTGTCGGCTCACAAAATGGCTGTCTCTAGTCCTCCAGTTCACAAAATGGCCGCCTCCAGTCCTCCAGCTCACAAGATGGCCACAACCAGCCCTCCAGCTCACGCATGGGTAAGCGCCAATCTGCCTATAGCTCAAAAGATGGTTTCCTGTTCCGAGTCTGTTCCTGCCATAGTTCCTGTTCTTGAAATGCCATCACCTGAGCCACCAGAATGGCCACCACCACCTGAGTTGCCAGAGCTGCTGCCACCACCAGAGCTGTTACTGCCAGAGCTGCCACTGCCTGATCCTCCAGAGTTGCCAGATCCTCAGTCACTGCCTGATCCTCCAGAGCTGCCAGATCCTCAGTCACTGCCTGATCCTCCAGAGTTGCCAGATCCTCAGTCACTGCCTGATCCTCCAGAGTTGCCAGATCCTCAGTCACTGCCTGATCCTCCAGAGTTGCCAGATCCTCAGTCACTGCCTGATCCCCCAGAGTTGCCAGATCCTCAGTCACTGCCTGATCCCCCAGAGTTGCCAGATCCTCAGTCACTGCCTGATCCCCCAGAGTTGCCAGATCCTCAGTCACTGCCTGATCCCCCAGAGTTGCCAGATCCTCAGTCACTGCCTGATCCTCCAGAGTTGCCAGATCCTCAGTCACTGCCTGATCCTCCAGAGTTGCCAGATCCTCAGTCACTGCCTGATCCTCCAGAGTTGCCAGATCCTCAGTCACTGCCTGATCCTCCAGAGTTGCCAGATCCTCAGTCACTGCCTGATCCTCCAGAGTTGCCAGATCCTCAGTCACTGCCTGATCCTCCAGAGTTGCCAGATCCTCAGTCACTGCCTGATCCTCCAGAGTTGCCAGATCCTCTTCCTGAGTCCCCGGAGAGGGCGCCAGATCCTCCTGAATTTCCCGAATGGCCGCCTGAGCTTCCCGAATGGCCGCCTGAGCTTCCCGAATGGCCGCCTGAGCTTCCCGAGTGGCCGCCTGAGCTTCCTGAGTGGCCGCCGCCTGAGCTTTCTGAATGGCCGCCTGAGCTTCCTGAATGGCCGCCGTCGCCTGAGCTTCCTGAATGGCCGCCGCCGCCTAAGCTTCCTGAATGGCCGCCGCCGCCTAAGCCTCCTGACCCACTGGGGTTTAAAGAACTGCCAGTGACTCCTGAACCTAAGCCTCCTGACCCACTGGGGTGTGAAGAACTGCCAGTGACTCCTGAACCTAAGCCTCCTGACCCACTAGGGTTGAAAGAACTGCCAGTGACTCCTGAACCTAAGCCTCCTGACCCACTAGGGCTGAAAGAACGGCCAGTGACTCCTGAACCTAAGCCTCCTGACCCACTGGAGTTGAAAGAACTGCCAGCGACTCCTGAACCTAAGCCTCCTGACCCACTGGGGTTGAAAGAACTGCCAGTGCCCCTTGAACCCAAACCTCCTGACCCACTGGGGTTGAAAGAACTGCCAGTGCCTCCAAAACTTAAACCTCCCGGCCCTCTGCAGCTCCACGCTCCAGGTTCTCCGCAGCTCCACTCTCCAGGCCCTCCGCAGCTCCACGCTCCGGGCCCTCCGCAGCTCCACGCTCCAGGTAGACCTCCGCTGCATGGTCCTGGCCCTCCATCCCTCCCCCTGGTCCGCCTCCGCTCCACCTCCCGCCTGAACTGTTTGAGGAGCGTCTGGAATCCGCTCCTTAGAGGGGGGGCTCTGTCATGGTCACCAGCGAGATACAACCACTAGAGATCGCTGGTACACACATACACACTCACAAGGACTACAAATCTGCTGATATATGGACTACAATACCCAGTCAGGCCACACACAAACACTCACCTGCTCCAAGTCTCCACTGATTAGACTGGCACAGCTGTAGCTGCTCAGATACTGATTACATGGACTATAAGTACTGCTCAAACACAAACACTGTTGCTTAGTCTTGTTATCTGTTTTCAGTGACACCACAACGCGTTTATCCTTTGTCTAGTTTGCCTGGTTTTGCCTGGTTTGCCACGTCTGTCTGTTTATCCTGTCTGCTGCCTGCCTTTGACCATTTGCCTGCTACTTTGACCACGACTCTGGATTGCCCTCATTCATCTGTTTGCTCCTGTTCTGATCATTGCTTGCCTGACCATCCCTTTAATAAACCTGCATGTGGATCCACACCCCTGTTGTCAGTGTCACTCCCTGCGTTACAGCCTGGTTTCTCTCGAGGTTTTTTAAATCTTCGCTTTCGCCAATTGGTGAAGTTTTTTCCTCGCCGCTGTCGCCACTGGCTTGCATGGTTCGGGATCTGTAGAGCTGCGCATCGATGGATTTGCTCTTCAGTGTTTGGACTCTCAGTAGTGATTATTAACCCACACTGAACTGAGCTGAACTGAACTGAACTTAATCTCTGAAAATTGAACTGACACTGTTTCAATTCACTATAATCTTCCATGTGAAGCTGCTTTGACACAATCTACATTGTATAAGCGCTATACAAATAAAGATGAATTGAATTGAATAAAACTGAAAAGCTAGACAAACTGCAGTTAAAGTCGAAAAATTTAAAATTAAACTCCTGAAATTACATGAAACTCTGGAGGAAACATGGATAGCGTGGTGACGCAATGATGCTAATCGATCTATGCGCTATAACATGTAAAACAGGATCATCAACGGAACGTTCAAAAAGCAACTCATGTAAACACCTTAATCATATTATTGTCTAATTCAGATTAAGGCAAATCATTAGATTACTGATAACCATGTAAACATAGTCACGAGTTCAGTATTTTGATAACAGCCTTTCCACAGGTTAGTAGTAAGCTAATGTAATTTCATAATGCAAATCTTAAATTCATGCTAAGCAACAAATGATCAAAGGAAATATATTAATGTAATTCAAATATATTCAATATGAATTGATGTTTACTTAAAAATTTAATTATATTCTAATAAAATTATTTTTTAAAAAGATTTTGTCAAATAAAGATTTTTTTAGAGTCGTCCTCCATAATTTTGTGGCTTAAAAATATCTGTTCAGGCACAGTTTTGGCACCAATACCGTTTAAAAGTATCGATTTAACACCGGTATTGAAATAACCCCAAACGATGAGTCTTTTCATTTATTGAAATTCACACAATTAGAGATGTTGTTATACAATGGTATTGATTGATAAAAATAAATAGAACACACAGTTGAAGTCAGAATTACCCCCCCCCACCCCCCCACCCCCCTGTATATATTTTTCCCAATTTCTGTTTAATAAATAACCCAGAGTCAGAACCATCATAGCACCCAAAAGTAATTTGTTTTGTTCATACTTCATTCTGGAAAGTGTCACAAAGAAAATCCACAAGCTTATTACTTATAGAGTTATATAACTAATTAATTTGCATTAAATTATTTTATTTTTTATAAATAAAAGAATGAATAAAAAGGGAATTTGATTGATAGCATTATATAGTCTTTAATTTTTATGAATACTATAAATTATAAAAGGAAACAGAAGAAAGAAGCAAAATCAATTTTCTTAATTTAGTTCAGTGGTCTCAACTTCAATTCCTGGAGGGCCACAGCTCTGCAGATTTTAGCTCCAACCACCTCCAAATTACACCTGCTTAATAGTCTCTAGTGCTGCGTCCCAATTCGCATACTATACATCCTAAATAGTATTTGAACATAGAATTAGTACATCCCAAACCTTAGTATGTTGAAAGAGTATGCCAAAGGTTCCTGGATGGTTTTACGATTTCCGGTAAAAACTCGAAGTGTAGAAGCGTCCATACTCTAACCGCTGATATTGCCCACAATACATTTAGCGTTGGATGAGAATTTGATTAGAACTACAAACGTGAGTGAAAAGTGTAAATAAACTTCAAACATAGCGGACCTGCGAGACCAACTATCAAGAAGGGAGGCTTCAGTAAAGATGTTTGAATGACTGTTAATTAATATCTAGCCAAGTGGAACATATTTAAATTGCGTTTTCCATGTTATATTTCATTTGCAACGACAATGTTAAATTATATCAAGATATGTTTGGACAATCACATCTAAATGAATAAATACCCAAAGACCTGAGGAGATTTCTCTGCACGAAAGACTCGCGAATGGCAGATTATCCTGCTGCTGCTTCTACAATAAGAGATGGAATTTAATATGAAAGAAATGTGGATGATGTGTAGATGATTGACAGGGGATAATAACTAAGCAACATAACATCTGTTAACAATGAAGTAGTATGTCCCAGAGCTTGCATACTCTTCTGTTACACACTCAAAAGTATACTTTTCCTTCACAAAAAAATACATAATTTTAGGATGTAGTACAAGTACGCGAATTGGGACACAGCATAGTAATTTTGAACACCTTGATTAGTTGGATCAGCTGTGATTGATTAGGGTTGGAGCTAGAGGTGTGAACCTACACTGGTCTCACGGTTCGGTTTGGTTACGATTATCATGCCATCAATTTGGTTCAATTCGATATCTCGGTGCATCACGGTGCATTGACGATGCCTTCCATACACAGTTTTTTTATATTTTCTTCACAGCACAACAATTCTTGTATTAAAATGTATAAATATATTTATATACTATTTGTAATACAATTTTGTCATTTAATACAATCAGTCAGATATATGAACTGTGCCTTTAAACAACACGAGCATTTATAGCAAATAATATAAACAAATATGAATATCCCGCTTGCTTTCTGATCCTTGTCTACCAAGTTCTCTTACACCCCTATGATTGGTCACACGCTCAACAGAAAGGGCTGCGATTGGCTCTTGCGCGCTGCGCTCTTCACAGATGAATGACACTGATAAACTGCAGCGGCGATCACAGTTGATCCATGATCCATCGCTGTAAAACAGCCGAAAAGAGAGGAAAAGTCATGCCAGCAGGTCAAATGGGCCACAGTGAGAGAGAGAGAAATGGAGTTTACTTTCATTCTCTCAATTGCAGTGAAATAGGGGCTTCTGCTGTAAGTGTCAGTGAAAGACTGTCCAGCAAACACACACACAGTGAAATTGTGCACAGTTTCTGCATTTTTAAGTAGTTGGAGCGTTGTAAATACTCGCGTTCGCGGCTCGTCTCCCTCGCCATAGTAAGCTACAGTGACATAGCACATATGAGATAAATGACGTCAGTACATAATAACCGATTATGATTATTACTGAACCGATACCGAATTGTCCGCGTCTGCATCGTGGTGCACCGAAGAAACAATTAATTTTGACACCCCTAGTTTAAGCAAAACTGTGCAGAGCTGCGGCCCTCCAGGAATTGAGTTTGAGACCCATGATTTAGTTTCTTACATTTACAAATCAAATAAAATTCTACATTGCCAGAAAAACAGTTTCAGCACAAACACATCATTTCAACATTAGATAAAGTTTATCCTATATTTACTATTGAAGGCGCTGATGCTTGATACTCATGAGGGGATTTAAAATATTCAATGTATAAATTAAATATACTTTAACAGTGGAATAAAAAAAACATTCCTAAATACTGTACATTTATATTACTTACTTGTATTTTGAGATTCAGTTGTAGAAGAGGTTGTACTGGCAGGAGATGCTGAAATATTTAGATGTATTAAGAAAAAGAAACATTTTTAATAGTAATTTAATGTCTCAAAATTATTTTATCTTTATAAGCAATGGTATAATTTTACTGGATGAAATCCAATCAATCAATCAATCAATCAATCAATCAATCAATCAATCAATCAATCAATCAATCAATCAATCAATCAATCAATCAATCAATCAATCAATCTTTTCAAAATATACTAATCTGACATCCTGATAGTCTTAGGGCTCTATTTTAACGATCTAGGCGCAAAGTCTAAAGTGCATGGTGCAAAAGCATTAAGCGCATGTCCGAATCAAATTTTGCTATTTTAAGTACGGAAAAATATGGCTTGGCCGTGGCGCATGGTCTAACAGGGTTGTGCTTATTTTCTTAACGAGTTTTGGGTGTGATTGAGTCAGTTGCGTCGCACTATGCTTCACTAGCGAGAAAACAGTTAAACAGTCCATCTGCAGCTCGAGGATAAGGACTGAGTCTCCTCCATTCGGCCTCTTTACTTTCTCTTTACTTTTTGCTCTTTACTCCTTTACTTTTGTGGATAAGGAAACGGTGTACTTCACTGAAGACATCCATTAGCCTACATGTTTAATTTAGTTTAAGAGCAAAGATTTGTTTCAAAACTAAATTCAGTTCTAGTTTCTAGCAAACAAATAAATAAACAATAATAATGAAGTGTGTTCAAAAAACTGAGATATATCCAAACACACATCCTATTCTTATGCCTCATGCTCATGAAAATTACTGTTGCGCTGGTCTGAAAATAGCAACAAATTGTGCCATACACGTCTTGCACCTTATTTTATGATAGGGCCGATAGTATGAACACAACAATGATTCAGCAACTCTTATAACTTGTACATCTAATTATTATATTTTTTCCAATGAAAATTAGTCCAAGAACTATAAAACTCACTTGATGGAGATGATGTTGGAGACACAGTTGAAGAAGAGTTTGTTGTGGTAGGGGCTGCTGGGACATGTTAATGAATGAAGAAAGGGGAACAATTTTATTAATATTTCTTGATACGCTTACAAAACAATTTTTTTCTTTCAATGAATTTTAGCGTTGAAGGAAAAGTTATTTCATAAACCATGTTCCCAAAAAATTGTTCTCTGTGTAAAACATTTCCCCTTTTTTTCTTTTCCATTCCTTACTTGTAGTTGTTGTTGTTTGAGGATCAACTACTGATCAGCTGATGATATGGGATGCTGAAATATTTACATGTATAAGGAAATATAAAATAATTTTAAATATATTTTATACAAAAAAAAATATATTTTTAAATGCAGTAAATTCCATACTGCAAATATTGTTAAAACAATATTATATTACTGTAAATAGTGTAAACAGTGTGAATACAGTTTTTGTTGCAAAAACTGGTCAAGATTGGGCCAACTCCCACCCAAGTAATGGTCATTTGTACGTTAAAAGGTACAGTTTTGTATTTTATTTAATTTGAATGTATTTATTTATATTTATGTATGTATTTATATTTATTTATGTTTATTTATTTATATTTACTTATATTTATTTCTTTTCGGCTTAGCCCCTTTATTAATCAGGGGTCACCACGGCGGAATGAACCACCAGCATATGTTTTACGCAGCAGTCATACATACACCACCAATTTAGCTTATTCAATTCACTTATAGCGCATGGCTTTGGACTGTGGGGGAAACAAGAGCACCCGGAGGAAACCCATGCGAACATGCAAACTCCACACAGAAATTCCAACTGACCCAGCCGGGCCTTGAACTAGTGACCTTCTTGCTGTGAGGTGATCGTGCTACCCATGGCACCAACGTGACGCCCCTATAGATTTATTTATTTATTTATACTTACTCATTTAGTGTCCAAACTCTAATTAATTTAGACATCTGATTATCATTTTCAGTTAAAGTCTTTACACAATAGCCCAGGAATAAAAATACTCACTTGAAGGAGCTGATGTTGGAGTCTCAGTTGAAGGAGTGTTTGTTGTGGCAGAGGCTGCTGGGAAAAGAAAAAAATAGAAATCATAATTTTTGAAATTCTTGACATTTCTACAATAAAATTCTGCATATCAAGAAAAACAAAAATTGTAAACAGTATGATATAATACAGAATAACTGTCAAGAGGGCTGAAATATTATATTTATTAATAAATAGAAGCAATATTGGAATGCACAAACATACAATCTAATGACAGAAAAACAATTGTCGAAGGTATACACTTCCTGATAAAAGTCTTGTTGCCTTTTCAAGTTTTAGGAACAACAAATAATAACTTGACTTCTAGTTGATCATTTGATATCAGAAGTGGGTTATATAAAAGTCAGGTAGTGTATGTGTTGTAGCACTTGACTCAAAGACGGAGGATTCCAAAGTTGAAATCTAAAATTCGAATCACATTATTATAGCCACACACACACACAACAACTACAGTTAATTAGGTTTTTAATCCACCTTCTGGTGCTTAGTTTTGCACTACACACACACACACACACACACACACACACACACACACACACACACACACACACACACACACACACACACACACACACACACGCGCACACACACACGCACACACACAGCTCAGTAAATCATGGGAGTAACAATGATACTCAACAACCAAAGTATTCCCGAAATATGCAGGTAGTCAAAACTGCAGTTACAAAAATGCTACACAGTGTAGAAACCAATCTGCAGTGTTTTCCAAAAAAAAAAAAAAAAAAAAAAAAAAAAAAAAAAACATTAACCTAATTAGATTGTAAGTTTTTTTTTCAACAAAATATTTATTAATTTTTCAGTTTGCGTATTACTATATCCCTCCCACCAGCCCATTCCCCCCCAAAAAAGATAGAGCAAAATAAAACTATGAATATGATAATAATAATGATAAAACCATTCAAATTGGTAATAAATAAATAAAGATGTAATAAAATAAAACGTAAAGTATTAATAATATAATTTAAATAATAAATAAATAAACAAATGCATAAATAATAAAAAATAAAAAAATAAATAAATAATAAATAATAAATAAATATATATATTTATATATTAATTAATAATAAAGCAGTAATAATACATAAAATATTAATAGTAAAAATAAAAATATTTTTCTTACTATTAATTCTAATTTATTTATTATTTAATAATTCATCAACTCATCAACATCAAATGAACTTAGACCTTTAATTATAACTTTCTAAGTAAAATACACAATAGTCAATGAATAAAAGACTCACTTGAAGGAGCTGATGTTGGTGACACAGTTGAAGAAGAGCTTGTTGTGGCAGAGGCTGCTGGGTCATTTTGATAAATGAAGAAACAATCACAGAATCAAATTCTATCCTTAAGTGATGTTAATAGATAGTTTACAGTTGAAGACAATGTAAATAAAATTGTTTTAAATTAAAATGCTGTAGAGATTATTTATCGAAATGTACAAAGTTTGTACTTGACATGTAGACAATTTTATATACCTAAAGTACCTGGTTTTATAATTAAAATCTGTACAAAATAGCTCATGAATAAAAATACTCACTTAAAGGAGATGTAGTTTGAGACACAGTTGATTGAGAGTCTGAAAATTTTGATGATTGAAAAAACAGAATAACAGTCTTCTTAATATTCGTTGGCAAACATTTTTGCATACAATGAAATTACACATTACAAATAAAGTCACTTTTTAAAACAATTGCACAAATGATGAGCTTTAATATTCAGAAAGTGATCTACAGTACAGATTTTTCCAGTATACATTAAGAGTAAAATAGTAAATAAAGCATTTAGACATCTGTAAATATATATATTACTTACTTATAGGTGCTGTTGTTAGAGATTCAGTTGTAGAAGATATTGTACTGGTATTGTGTGCTGAAATATTTAATGTATTAGAGATTAGAAACAGTTTATGCAGCAATAAACTTAATAAAAGGACTGCAAGTGATGAATTCCCATACCCAAAAAACGATTACAGTATAAAAACGTTCAACTTCCGTTGAAAGCTTTATGAGACTATTTTCAATTTTATAAGGTTCCTTTTACAGCATTGATGTTGTAATGTAATTAAAAAATAATCAGTTAAATAGACTTGGGCATTCATTTAGTTGTTCAATCGTAAAATGAGATGAAAACGAGTGTAAACGCTAGCGCTGTCAGTAGCAGCAGGCTAGTGCAGAAACTCCATTGAAAATACTGTGGTAAAATAAATGTTCATATTTTAAAGACAAGGGGAAATTGAATTCAATGCAGTGCTTCTTGTCTGGTCTGAGACCCATTTTGTAGCGTATATCCATCAGGCAGCGAAGATCACTGATTTTTAAAGAAATTAGATCTTAAACATGGTGATTTTGTAATGACAACACAGTTTACTGGAAGTGTTTGAGCGGGCTGACTGAGAATTAAACATTTGCGTGCATATACTCCATTGGTAAGGTCATGTGATTTCAATAAACAGAGCTTTGTTTGCCATAAGTGTTTCAAAACATTTAGAAAATTTAATGGCTCTTTTCTGGGGTAATACAATATAATCCACATGAATCACATGGCTTCACTCAGATTGCCCCTGGTGGTTTCATAGCTTTTACCTGATCTCAGATCATTTATAGAAGTTTGTAGACGTTTGTTAAAGAGCTCCATATTATGGGTTTTTGAAAATTACCATCCATGCAAGGTTTAACACAGCTCTAAGTGAATGAAAACATCCAGATGAGGTTTAAATCTGAAAGTGCACCCGTGTTTCAAACTATTGATTCTATTGAGTCGACTCAGAGTCACATGAATGATTCGTGCTTTTTCGGATCTTTTGCCTTTACAATTCGATGTCGATACGGGACCTCGTCAAATATGCAGTACAGGATTTGGTAGTGAACAAGTGTGCCACAAGCCTGCTTTTGAGTAAAGGTCTCGGCCATTAGATCGCCCCCTGGGGGCTGGCTGCAGTACAAATCATAAAGCCCGCCTTCTCCGTGTTAATGAAGGAGACATGAGACCAACTAAAAAAAATTAATTACACTTTCAATAAAATGTCCCGAAAGATGGTTCTGGTCAGTTAAGGCACTGGTTATCGTGCTGATATAGGTGCAGATCTTCATTTTTGTAAAGAGTATGTTTTGAGCAGTAATTTAATGCTGGGTGTGTCATCGTGATTGACAGCTGTGATTGACAGTTTCTCAAAGCAGACGTCGGAGCTTCGGCAGGAGACTGAAGTATTATTATTTGATTTCCGTGTTATTTTACCATGATAAAATGAGTTGCTCAGCAGTTAATTATAGTTTTCGACATACAGGATCTGGTGGAACACTGTTTATTCGGTAAGGTCAGGGCTTTATCGGTTTGCTGATACACGCAGAACCACAAAATAGACTCGGGCCAGTTCCGGCTAGACTCTCGCCTGCCGGAGACTTACCCCTCGGTCCGACTCCGTCTGCTGTACCTACTCGGCCGGATGCCTATGGATGCCACTCAGAGTCAATCGGGCCAGATGTTAGCGAGCCGACGCTATAGCATCCGAGCCAGAATCGGCCCGTGAGTAATGTGCACTGCGGCCCGGAGCTGGCACGATTAAATCTTCATTATATAAAACCTCACCATTGTTAACATTATTACAACCATTTGTGTTGATAAAATAGCAAACGCAGGCTCCTATGTAAACGCAAAGTGTACATTAGCAAGCCTTTGTTACAGTGCAGATACCAGCGATCAAGTAAGAAGTTTGGGGGGGCGTGGTTGATTTGATGTACAAGCGTTTGGATGGAAGCTCGATTCCGCAGCTCCTCCTCTGGCTCCATCAGGCAGTCCTTCTGCGCATGCCCAGGCTCCAATTTCAGCAGTCTTTTGCGACAGTTTGTGCCCATCCTGAGGCATTTTTTCCTTCACATCGTTTAATGGAAAATGGCGCTGTCGTGTTGTCCATATTTTATACAGTCATTGGTAGTGAAGTGAATGCGCCTTTTACACACAAGCATAGTGCGGGGTATCATGGGATTGATCATGACGTGAAGTTTACTAACACTGAGAGATGGCCAGACATGCGGAATAAAGGATTAAAGTTTTCACAACAATACCACAGTATACCATGTGCTGTGTTTGTTCCTGTCATTTTTATGATGATTGGTTGATAAAATAACGGCATTCGTCGGCTGTTTGGTATTAAAGGAAGGATCAGCAAAGACTACTAATGTATGGGACTTTGTCAGTAACTGCTACACAGTTTATATGCACCAGTTTCTTCTTCCTCCAGATCCTGTAAGTGTTTCTCCTTCCTACAAAACCTGTAAGTGTGATTAGAATTGTTGCCTCGTTTTCTGTAGTTTGCAAAATATGTATTTAATTGTGTGTTGTAACTTGTAATCGCTCCGTGCGGCTTGTAATCATGTTTGTACTGGTTCTCTCAGGTTAAATCTGTATGGGGCTATTCACATACAGTATTGTGTCCAAAACCACGTTGAAAATGCGACGCGTGCTTCTTCTTTTGCCGATTTAAATGCGTTTTTTGCTCGCCATCTCTTGTCATTGTGATGTTCCTACACATGCACGCCGCAGTCAATTTTCAAAATAGTTCTTTTGCCACTGTGTGGATTAATACTCCATGTGTGTGACGTTGTTATTACTTGGTATTAGTGTTAAGAATAGAGCAATATGCTGGTGTTTAACTGCACTGCATTATTGCATTGGGCTCGCACATGTATTCTGCTCTCACTACTAGTGATGTGTGGATCGATGCTAAAATATCGATATCTCCAATACCAGCTTTGTATGTTCTAGAATCGATTATCTTATCAAAATATCGATATTTCAGTAATTTGGAGCAAATATGTCGTTTATTGGAAATAGAAATACAGCGGAAAGTAACCACAGTTACCCTAGTTTATTTGATTAATGCCAACTTAGTCTGAACTGCTTGTTCTTCCGCCTGCAACGTCATGTGCGTAATATGGCACAATACAACTGCAGTCAGATCACGCTAGTTAGTCAGTAGCCACTCAGTCTGCTGGCACATGTTGTTCAATTACTCTGTCATTGGATATGGGCGACCGCAAGCGAAGTTATGTGTCGAGTGTAACAAAACAGTGAGGTGCTGTGGTAATACCACAAACCTAGTCAAACATCTACATAGAAATCGCAAGACAGAGACAACGTCACGACTAGGTGGTCAGAAGAGGAGGAAAGGAGAGGCACAGGTGCTGCTAGGGCGAGACAGACATCGCTTTCAGAGTCCTTAGGTGCAGCAGGCAGGCATTATCCAGGTACAGAGGGAGAAAATGCGGCGATGTGGCTTTATTTTAGGGTCTTGGGTTTTTTTGTGACAATGGAAAAAGGTTCAAAACACTTTCATGGGAACCGGATTAACATGTCACTAAACGTAGAAGTGTGAATGTTTTTTTAAAGATGTTCAGGCAGGCGTTTTAAGATATACATGCTCAGATGCTGTCAATAAATATGTAAGTTGGCTTTTTTTGTATGATAATTCTTCATCAATAAACAATAAACAAGAATAACCCATAATATGTCTCGTATTCAGTATGAAGTGACACTTTTAAGTACACTACTTGCTGCTTTAATTTCCCAAACAGTCATTTTTGGGCAAAGTATCGGTATCGGATCAGTATAGTCGATACTCGCCTTCATTTTACTTGGTATTGGATTGGATAGGAAATCAGTGGTATCGCACATCACTACTCACTACTTCATAACCGTGGTGGCCGTTTCTCTTAGTCTCGCACTGAACCCAGTGGACCAATCACCACAGATTAGCATCATGTAAAGGAGGGGTTTGGGAACAAATGAATCACTGAACAAAACATATGGGAGTTGTTGGGATAATCAGGTAAAAATAACAGCATATTATAAGACGATGAAAGTGTTTTTTGACCTTGCATGCCTATCAGCCTGTTGTTGAAGACCCCCAAAACCAAAATATGACCTTTTATAATGCATAACAGGGGCTCTTTAATGACACATTTGTTAAATGAAAAAGAATAATAGTTAATAATAGTTATCAATTCTCTTGTTGGCCTGTTTAGCAGAGCCCAACATAAAAACAATATAGGCTATAAGCCTCGAAATATTATGAAAGACACTGCATATTATGCAAACACTTAATATGATGGGTTAATATATTGATAAAACATATTGCATAATTCCAACACTAATTAAGATAGACCTATAATTATCATGTTCCAATTCAAATGTTTACAAAATTGTTCATGAATTAAAAAACTCACTTGAAGGAGCTGATGTTGGGGACACAGTTGATGTGGAGTGTGTTGTTGCAATGGCTGCTGGGACATTTTGATAAATGAAGAAATAAAATCAAAGTTTCCTTAGTATTTGCACTGATTATAACAATATACTTCAACAGTAAAATAGCAAAACTACACAAAAATGTTTATAAACTGCATATTCATTAGTTACTTGTAGATGTCGTTTGAGACTCAGTCGTAGAGGAGCTCGTACTGGCAGCTGGTGCTGGAATAGTTAGATTTATTTAAAAAAAATAGAAACATAACTTAACATAACCCAGGAATTGTTCAAATTAGATGTTCTTGTTGTAGGCCACTGCATTAAATGTTAATGGAATATGACTACTACTGTAAATGATGTACATTTAAATAAAAATGCTGCAAATGCAATGAAACTGCAAGAACGGTAACACGTAAATATTTCTTGATTTGTGCATAGATATTGTTTTAAACGAATCTTAACAAAAGCACTGTAGCAACAAAACTGATTTTGAGAGTTGATACAAACACTTGCACATCTTATTGGTCCAATTAAAATACTCTCTTGATGATGGAGAGTTTGTTGTGGCAGTGGCTGCTGGGAATATTTATTCAAATAAGAGATATAATGACACTTAATAACATTTGTTGACAGGTTTACAGAAATGTTTGGAGTCCAAATAACAAAATTCTGAATTACAAGAATATTATTACAAAAATGTATAATAAATATTGTGTTAGTGCTGTTAGCAGTACACATCGTTCCTATTACTAAAGGTGCTGACGCATGATGGGAGGTGATTTGAAATATATAAAAAAATATACGATTATTACATTAAACATGTGCAGTAAAATTGTAAAATGTTTGTAATAAAGTGTTTAAACAACTACATAAAATAAAGCATTGCTTACTTGTAGGTCCTGATGTTTCAGAAGTACTGGCAGGAGATGCTGAAATATTTGGTAAAAAACAGATACATAAATTAAGTTTTATGGTAAACGCTCAAAGTACTTTTTTTGCATGCAATGAAATTCTAAATTGCAAGAAATTTTATTATACAAACACATCATATAAAAAATTGAACAAATTTTTGTGGCATCAAGGTGCAATCAGCTGGCAGCCACTGGGTTTCAAGATGTCCCTGGGGACTTCACTGGGATTTCCAAAGAGGCATTCTAAAAGAGCAAAACAAACCTCTAAAAGAGATAACGATTGGTTAGATTTTATTTTATTTTTTTCAAAATGGCTTCTCAGCCCTGCATTTCTGGATACAGTGGTTTCTGACACTGGATGACAGCAACAGTCGCTGCATTACATGTTTGTGCATCCAGCATGTGAACATATGGTCCATTTCCACTGAGTGGTATGTAAGGTTCGGTATGCTTTTATGGCCATTTCCACTGTCAAAAGGTACCAAAAAGCAAACCTTACTGTAGCACTTTTTGGGTACCCTTTCAGAAGGGTACCTAGCACAACAAAGGGGTACCAAAAGGCGGAGCAAGACGCACAGCTAAACGCTATTGGTTTGCAGAGTACGTCACTAGCTTGTGCACAAGCCAGGAAAATGAAAACAAAGAAACCGCCATTTTTAAATACACAGCCGAGACAATACACCGTAATAATATATGCATGTAATAACGAGCCATGGTCGACCCAAGCTTAAACAAACATTGTCATCATCTTAATGAAAAGCCACAAATCCAAGAAGAGCAGCAGAATCTACCCTCTGCCCCGAAGTTGTTTACAAGGCCATCTAAGTAATGAGCGGTTGAGCCGCGCCTCTATATTTGAAATAACAAATTTCTTGAGCCAATGACAATAATGTGCGTGTGATTATTAAATCGCTTCTGACATCCAATCCTTTCAGAAATGGACAAATGCGAGAGAGAAGTAAAAAAAAACAAAGGAGCAAATGATTGTTTCAGCAATCTAAAACATGAACAAACTGCCATGTTTAACCATTAAGACCACCTTTTGGACTATTTTGAACTTGGAATGACAGAATTACTTTCTAACAAGAGGTCACGTGCTGGTGAAGATTAAAGATACAGACTGTGGGCTATGTTGCGTGTTGTTTTTGAACCCAAATAAGAACTAAATGTATGCTGTGTGTAGTTTTTCTGTAATTAGTAACATATCTGAGACTGTAAGGGTCTGTATGTGTTCATATATTTTGCATTTATTTATTTATTTTATATAATTGCAGATGTTACAGTAGTCTATTATTGATCTGCAGTTATAATCAAATCCTGTTCATAGAAAGGTTAGAAATGAACATTTATATACAAGTATTTATGCGTATAAAGCATCTGTTTTGTGAGAAGTGCTTCTCATATGATATGTGAATGACCTGTACAGCTTTACTTTGACATTTCCTCGAGTGAGAATGACGTCGACTAAAACTTTCTGTTGTACATCACGCCATTGGTACCCTTTTGGCAGTGGAAATGCAAGCCTGATAAAGGTGACCTGTACCGTACCGTACTGTACCACTCAGTGGAAATGGGCCAATAGTGCTCTCTTGCAGTTCTTGTCTTCATTGCAAGTGCATGTCTGTAGGGGTGCTTAGAATGCAACTTGCAATCTTAACAGTGTGGGTCTACCTCAGTTGTTTCCCATACTTGAAGATTACAGTGGAAGCTAACCCACTGGCAAACACCCTGTGGTCCTCACACTAATTTGCAGCCTGTTCCATCCAGGCTTCAGACGAGGGCGCTGTCTCATCCTTTGTAGTTGTTTTTTCATTTTTTTATTTTCAACTAGCATATCTGAAAAGATCAAGCAGGTGAACAGATGTCCGTTGCTGCATCAAAGGGTGATGATATCATGTCCTGAGGATAGTCCTGCTGCCATCTGCACTTTTAGATTTTGAAACTGTGCTTAAATGTTAGCTGTGCTTTCCCAGGTAGCCACTAAAATTGAGCTGAAGATCGCACAGTCCAGAGTCCGAGAGAATGGCCAACTTGATACATGCTACACGGGGGCTACGAAGAATTATAAAAAAAACTCTCAACCCCCCTATCCAATTCCACCTGGGGGTGCACAAAGAGCTCACACGGGCATGGTGGGCTCCTTTCTCTGCCCAGTCCTTGTGCTCTTCCACTCTCATCATCCTTGATGGTGGAGAGAACTAGGGTTATGTGGTAATCCCCAAGGTGGAGAAGGCAGTTTCATTCCGTGTTTGCCTGCAAAACACCACTCTGGGGCAGAGTAGATCACATCCCCTATCCAAAGCATGTCCAAGAGGGCCAGACTGCTTCTGCCCTGCATGCTATGGCCACTTACCTGGCTTTCCGAAAGCAAGCCTTGGTGCAGCTGCATGAGGGTGGTTCCTTTCCAGAGATTATGCACGGTGATCATTATGAAAAACTTGGCTACCGACTAAGCACTTATGACAACAAGGTAGCCACCCACATCTGGAAAGAATGTTGGCTACTATAGTTGGCTCTTCCACCTCCCCTGCAGCAGGAGCCCTATACATTGTACATTTTATGTTGGGCTTGCTGCAAGAAGCAAATGCCCCTATCCCAGGGCACTGCTAATGGTCTGGCAAATGGACCATGAAGCGTCCCTAAGACAGGCCATCCTTGGGCGAGGATGACTGCTATTTCCTCAGTGGAGGGCCAGGAACGAACCATCTTTTCTCCAACTATCTTTCCACCACTGGCCTCACAGCTGGCAGCACCCACATTCTCAAAATAAGAAAAGTTTTCCATATCTCTGGGTGTGAACCCCTAAGTGGTGCTATACCCCTAAGACATGCTGTTCCTCTGTCTGTACCCCTGAGAAATTAGTTTGCCAATGGCCAGGAGTTTGCCACCAGAGGACAGGCTTCTTACTCTCATGGTTCTAGCCTCATTGTGGGATTCTGGAAACCTGGAATGCTATACAGCACTTTCTAACCCATCTTCAGGATGAGCTGCCACCCAAGACAGATGTTTTTATGTCAGCAATCATACCAATTATGCCTCTTGCATGGGCTCTGACAGCCTCGATGGCTCATTCAGATGATCCAACTCGGCTCTGCGATTCAGTTCTCCACACAGCCATTCAAGTTCCGTGGGCATGTATTGCGCCTCTATGACTTCTACAGATACCCCTCTCTTAAACAAGTAGATTTCTATCCTCCTCGTGAATTGAGCCAGTCACTCTAGTCAAGATAAAATGTGGATTCTACTGTTTTTCTTCAGACAATAAGTGGTGGATTATAATTAATCCTAGATATCTACACTTTGAATCTGTATTTGCACAAGATATCAATCAAAACACTCACGCAGAAGCACATACTGTACCTTTGATGCATTTGTCCTCTGGCATTTGAGGGTTGGGATAGCAGTACAATGTCCTCTATTTTGAGCTATCCCTGTCCCATGAGTCTTTACCAGATTCAAAGAGAGTGTGCCATCTCCTCGTTGGCAGGTGGGAATTTGCATCCTCAATTATTTCAATGACTAGCTTATTTTACCACAGTCTCGGGATCAACTGATGATGTACAGCAGGGGTCACCATACTTGTTTCTGTAGGGCTGGTGTCCTGCAGAGTTTCCAACCCTAATCAAATATACCCGAACAAGCTAATCAAGGTCTTAATAGGTTTAATTGAAATTTCCAAGCAGGTATGTGGAGGCAAGTTTGATATACTCTCTGCAAGGACATGGCCCTCCAGGAATAAGATTGGTGACCCCTGATGTACAGTACAGGGACATGGTGCTTCAGCACGATAGCCAGTTGGGCCATGGGGTCAAATAAAAGAAGAGCAAGCTCACCCCTATGCACTTCTATTTTCTCGGGATGGAGCTGGACTTGGTTATCATAACAGCACAGCTTACCACCAAACATGCCCAGTCAGCAGGAAGAATGTGGTATCATTGGAGTTTTTTTTTTTAGGGTCCTGGGACATATGGCTTCCACAGCCGTGGTTACGCCACTCTGATTGTTCCACAGAGACCACTACAGCCTTGACTGCTCAGCTGAGTTATTTATCTGTACTGCACACAGATCTTTAGAACTTCTGAGCAGGTAATTGTGTGTTTTGTAGGCTGGCAGAAGGGATGTGCCATTAACAAACAAAGGTTGGCCCACTGGATAGTGGATATTACCAGTTACTTACCAGTCACTTGTTACGACTTCCCTATTATACTAGAAAAAAAAACAATTCTAAAAAAAATTAATATGGTTGTTAAGATTATTTATGGATGTCACAATATACTTTGTGGATGATATTTAAAAACAAATAGATATTAGGTTTTTCTGTTTGTCCTACTTGGTCTTACTCTAAAAATGAGTAGAACCCTTACAAAATATGTTATCATGACAATCCTAATACAAACACAATGTGAATCCAACACTTCTAATTTAGCCATACCTATAATTATAATTGTTCAATTTAAATGTTTACACAATAGTCCATAAATAAAAAAATAAAAAAACTTACTTGTTGGAGACAAAGTTGAAGTAGAGTTTGTTGTTGCATTGGCTGCTGGAAAATTTTGATGAATGAAGAAAAAGAATCACAATTTTCACTGATTACAACAACAATAAAACATTACTAAATATGTTTAGAAACTCTGCATATACATTATTTACACGTAGATGCTGCTGTTTGAGACTCAGTTGTAGAAAAGCTTGTACTTTCAGGGGGTGCTGGAATATTTAGGTTAATTTAAAAAAAAAACATTTAAGTAACACAGAAATGCTTATTTTTTAGTTAGTTTGTTTTCTGTTTCATGCCATGGAATTCTGTACTGCAAGACATTATGCAATTAGGCAATTATGACAATGATTAAACACTATAAAATTATATTGTTTATATTGTAGTGTTTGCTTTTTAAGAACATTATATCAGTGTTTGCTTTTTGAGAACATTATATCAGATATTGTGACTGTATTGTGACAAACATTTTAACACCTAATTAATTACTAATAAATTTGTTTGTTTGTTTCCATAATAGTCCAATAAAAATGCTCACTTGAAGTTGGTGTTTGAGATGAAGGATAGTTTGTTGTGGCTGTTGGAAAGTGTTGATCAATGAAGAGACAGAATGACACTTTTATTAATATTTGTCGACATTCATACAGTAACATTTTTGTCATACAATGAATTTCTGAATTGCAATAAATGTTATTACACAAAATTCTAACAAACATCACATAAGAGCTGTACACAGTACACACTGTTCCTATTACAGAACACATGATAGGAGGTGATTTGAAATACATGTAGTACTGATTATTACAATAAACAACAGCAGCAAAATGTTAAAATGTTTTTAACAAAGTACAGTATTTAAACAACTACATACAATACAGCATTGCTTACTTGTAGATCCAGATGTTTGAGACTCAGAAGTACTTGTACTGGCAGAGGACGCTGAAACATTTAGAGGTAGAAACAGACATCATTTAAGTATTATAGTAAATGCTTAAAAGCATATTTGTACACACTGAAATTCTAAATTGCAAGAAATCTTATTACACAAACAAATTATATAAAAAGTAAGAATTTTAAATGATAAACATTGTTCATATTATTGAAGTTGTAGATGCTTGATACTCAGGAGTCATTATTGTTTTGAACACATGGAATCATGAGTGTCCCTAAAGATGATTTTAAGGGCCCACTCCGTTTTCCCAACCACTTCCGTCTACGACAGCCACCGCTCCCTCCCCCAGTCTTCAATTTTGTCTGCGACATAAGAAACTGAGCCACCCCACCCGCACCCCGTCACACCACCAACCAGGATGAGGACAATTCTAAGAGCCTATGCTGTTTTGGAGCCCCCAGAGTTGCTATTAAGGGGCCTAACCACTTTCGTCTACGACAGCCCCCCCTCTTCACTTTCATCCGTGACATAAGCCCACGACTGACCCCTGCCCAAACACCCCGTCCCCCCCTGGACGAGGACGATTCTAAGGGTCCACGCCATTTGGGGCCCCCAGAGTAACTATTAGGGGACCCAACCACTTTCGTCTACGACAGCCATCCCTCACCCTCCCCGGTCTTCACTTTCATACGCAACATAAGCCTACGACCTCCCCCCAAACACCCCACCAACCCGAACGAGGAGGATTCTACGTGCCCATGCTATTTTGGGGCCCCACGGAGTTACTATTAGGGGGCCCAACCACTCATCCACGACAGCCACCCCTCCCCCAATCTTCACTTCCATCCACTACATAAGCCCACGACACCACCATACCACCAACCCGGACAAGGATGATTCTAAGGGCACACGCTGTTTAGGGGCCCCCTATTAGGAGGCCACTTTCGTCCATGACAGCCATCCCTCCCCCACTCCCCCGGTCTTCACTTTCGTCCACGACATAAGCCCACGACAACCCCTCCCCCCCAAAAAAAACACACCCCACCATACCACCCAATGTTGTCCCCTGCATGGAATAAATGTTTTAATTTTAAATGTGGCTGTCACCTCTAAAAATGTATAGTGTGTATGTGGCCACAGCGCCACCTAGTACTGATATACTGTCTGTCTTTGGGCCTGAGCAGAGAAGCATGTTTGGAATTATCCTGCAAAGTAGTCTATGCCGTGTCTACAATATGCCGATGTTCACGCTATTTAGGGCAGAACGAGGAAGATGAAGAGATTCTGTACAAATAATGTTGAGATATACTGCACTGTAAAAAAATACTGGTTGGCTTACATTTTAAGCTGAATCAAATTAACCCTATGATTCATTTGAACTTAGTGAAGTTTATTTATAAACTCATTTCGAGAGGATCACATCCTTATGATTGTTCACATCGGTTGCCGCATTAGGCTCAGATAGAATCACCAATCAGATGATTCCTAACTCACTTTAAATAACTAGAGTTTCTTATCTCAGTATCTTCGTCTTGAAGAATAGATGGGTGACACAGCGGCCCAGTGATTAGCACTGTTGCCTCACAGCAAGAATGTCTCTGGTTAAATTCCCTACTAAACCAGTCAATATTTCTGAGTTTACTCGTTCTCCCCGTGCTCGTGTGGGTTTTCCCCAGGTTCTCCGGTTTCCTCCCACAGTCCAAAAAACATGCAATCTACAGTAAGTAAATTGAACATACCAAATTGGCATTATAGTCAAACTCTTAGCAAGCCGTATATCTCTTCTAAGCATCCCTATATTTGGCATTAGTCAGAAATAAGTCGGGGGAGTTCATCAAGATCTACCTGAGCTCAAACTCCCCCTCTCGCCGTACAAGTGGGAGGGAGCCCATAGCTCGAGGATCTTAGAAGCTTAGAGCTCTCTCCCAGAACAGCATACCAAACAAGCTTATTACCAATCATCAGCTAAGTGTGAAATCTTGAATATTATATTAAACTGACTTAAAACAGCTTGCGTAACTTATAAAATTAAGTTAGAACAAGATTAACTTAGTTTAATAAGTTACAATGAACTAAAACGTATGTTGTCATGACTAATTGATCATATAATATTTTACAGTTTGACAACAATGATAAGTGTGACCTTTAAAACCTGAAATATCATTAAGTTTATTTAGAGGTGTCACAATTAGGCATGGGCCGGTATAAGATTCTGACGGTTTGATGTAATGTAATGTGTATTTATATAGCGCATTTATTGTGTATGGCCATACACCCAAAGCGCTTCACAATCATGAGGGGAGTCTCTCCACACCACCACCAGTGTGTAGCATCCACTTGGATGATGCGACGGCAGCCACAGGACAACGGCGCCAGTGCGCCCACCACACACCAGCTATTGGTGGAGTGAAGAGACAGTGATAGAACCAATTCGGTGGATGGGGATGATTAGGAGGCCATGATGGGTAAGTGCCGATTGAGGGACATTGGCCAGGACACCAGGGTTACACCGCTACTCTTTACGAGAAGTGCCATGGGATTTTTAATGCCCACAGAGAGTCAGGACCTCGGTTTTGACATCTCATTCGAAAGACGGCGCCCACTGACAGTGTAGTGTCCCCCTCACTTTTATTCAAACCTTTTATTCAAATGTTTGATAACCTTGAATAAAAATCACGGTATCACGGTATTGGTAACGTGTAACAAAACAAAAAAAAAGTAAATAAAAAATCTTACACATACCTTAGGAACGGTATTACATAAATTTTTGGCGGTTTTAAAACCTTGACTTTTCCAAACCGCGGATTACCTTAAAAACGGTAAACGTCCCATGCCTAGTCACAATATACTGTTTTCGATGACATTTAAAAAAAGAATATATTTATTTATGAATGTCCTACCTGTTCTAAAAGCAAAAAAAGTAGAACCCTATCAAAAATATGATAACATTACAGTCCTAATATAAACACAGTAGGATTCCAACACCTATAATTATGCTGGACCTACTGTGTACAGTAACTGTCATTTCCCATTTAAATTGTTCACACAATAGTCCATGAATAAAAATTTTTTAAAAACTTACTTGATGGAGCTGATGTTGAAGACACAGTTGATGGAGAGTGTGTAGTCGCAATGGCTGCTGGGAAATTTTGATGAATGAAGAAACAGATTCAAAATGCCCTTAATATTTGCAATGATTATTACAATATACAATCAACAAAAAAAAAATAGCAAAACCGTAATGTTTAGAAACTATTTACTTGTAGGTTCTGATGTTTGAGACTCAGTTGTTGAAGAGCTTGTACTTGCAGTCGGTGCTGAAATATTTAGATGAATGCAATGTAATTCTATTGCTAACACAAGTTTTTTTGTTTGTTTTGAAAGGATTATATCAGTGTAGTGGAAAATCGGATATTGTGACTGTAGTGTGACAAACACTTTGAACACCTCTAGTAAATTATAAATTAAATAAAAGCTCACTTGAAGTTGGTGTTTGAGATGAAGGATAGTTTGTTGTGGCTGCTGGGAATTTTTGATCAATGAAGAGACAGAATGACACTTTTATTAACATTTGTTCACATTCTTACAGAAACGTTTTTGTCATACAATGAAATATTCAATTGCAAAAATGTCATCATTTCTAACAAATATGACATTAGAATTATAAACAGTACACGCAGTTAATATTACTGCAGTAGCTGACACATGATAGGAGGTGATTTGAAATACATGTAGTGCTGATTATTACAATAAACAGCAGTAAAATTGCTTCTAACAAAGTGCTTAAACAGCTACATACAATACAGCTTTGCTTACTTGTAGTTCCTGATGATTGAGAAGTACTTGAATTGGCAGGGGACGCTGAAATATTAAAGGTAGAAACAGAAATAGAATTTAAGTAATATAGTAAATGCTTAAAATGAGTTTTTTGCATACAAATAAATTGTGATTTGAAGCTACAGTTTAAAGCTTGTACAGTTTACATACGTGTCAGTTCCGCTATTTTTGACTCAGTTGTTGAAGTGCTTGTATTGGCAGGAGATGCTGAAATATTTAGATGCATTAAAAATAAAGTAAAAGTGAATTTGGCTGACCTTTTTTGTAGCAAATAAAAACAAGGTACTGTAATATATTACCACACTTTTTTGGGCCACAATCAGTGTGCGAATTATACATTGGTGATCGGAGGGGTCAGCTTTTTTGATAATGTTAGTTTGTGTAATACATGCTTTAGTGAATCAAAAATACAGTTCATCCGGAAAGTATTCATAGCGCTTCACTTTTTTCACATTTTTATATGTTACAGCCTCATTCCAGAATGGATTAAATTCCTTTATTTCCTCAAAATTCTACACACAATACCATATAATGACAATGTGAAAAAATACTTTTTGAAATTGTTGCAAATTTATTCAAAATAAAAAAACCTGAAAAATCACATGTACATAAGTATTCACAGCCTTTGCTGTGAAGCTCTAAATTGAGCTCAGGTACATTCTGTTTCCACTGATCATTCTTGAGATGTTTCCGCAGCTTAATTGGAGTTCACCTGTGGTAAATTCAGTTCATTGGACATGATTTAAAAAGGCATACACCTGTCTATATAAGGTCCCAGGGTTTACAGTGCATGTCAAAGCACAAACCAAGCATGAGGACAAAGGAATTGCCTGTAGACCTTAGACAGGATTGTCTCGAGGCACAAGGCTGGGGAAGGTTACAGAAAAATTTCTGCTGCTCTGAAAGTTACAATGAGCACAGTGGCCTCCATCATCTATAAGTGGAAGATGTTTGAAACCACCAGGACTCTTCCTAGAGCTGGCCGGCCATCTAAGCTGAGTGATCGGGGGAGAAGGGCCTTAGGGAGGTGATCAATAACCCGATGGTCACTCTGTCTGAGCTCCAGCGTTCTTCTGTGGAGAGAGGAGAACCTTACAGAAGGACAACCATCTGTGCAGCAATCCACCAATCAGGCCTGTATGGTAGAGTGGCCAGACGGAAACCACTCCCCATCTGGAATTTGCCAAAAGGCATCTGAAGGACTCTCAGACCATAAGAAACAAAGTTCTCTGGTCTGATGAGACTAAAATTGAACTCTTTGGAGTGAATGCCAGGCGTTATGTTTGGAGAAAACCAGACCATCACCAGGCTAATATCATTCCTACAGTGAAGCATAGTGGTGGCAGCATCATGCTGTGGGGATGTTTTTCAGCAGCTGGAACTGGAAGACTAGTCAGGATAGAGGGAAAGATGAATGCAGCAATGTACAGAGACATCCTGAATGAAAACCTGCTTCAGAGTGCTCTTGACCTCAGACTGGGGCGACGGTTCATCTTCCAGCAGGACAATGACCCAAAGCACACCGCCAAAATATCAATGGAGTGGCTTCACAACAACTCTGTGAATGTTCTTGAGTGGCCCAGCCAGAGCCCAGACCTAAATCCTATTGAACATCTCTGGAGAGATCTGAAAATGGCTGTACACCATCGCTTCCTATCCATTCTGATAGAGTTTGAAAGGTACTGCCAAGAGGAATAAGCAAAAATTCCCAAAGACAGGTGTGCCAAGCTTATGGCATCATATTCAAAAAGACTTGAATTTGCAACAATTAAAAAAAAAATCTTTTTTCACATTGTCATTATGGAGTATTGTGTGTAGAATGTTGAGGAAATAAATGAATTTAATCCATTTTAGAATAAGGCTGTAATATAAAAAAATGTGGAAAAAGTTAAGCGTTATGAATACTTTCCGGATAAACTGTATTGTGTTTTGTTAAATTATATCTAATTTATTCATAAAATGTATTTAAGTTTTTAGTGTTTTGTGGGATTGGCAATTTAGTGTATTCTGACCCGATTAGCTATTTCGGCAAACTAAGCATCTAATTTGATGTTACTTTCAGGCAATATGTAGTACCAAACATCTATTTTATGAGAAAACGTGGTTTTCTCCAAGTCTTGAACTCTTACGATGTCTATCAGTGCTTTAAATTTGTCGGTTTCAGACTGTTGAATGACTTTTTTCTCGCATGGACTGATTGGCTTGATTATGCATGTATGAACCGTTAAAAGGCTGGGCAAATGGATATCTATTATTTGAATTATTAACATTATTATTTGAAATACAGATCAGAGTGAACTTTATTAGTTTCAAAGGGCTGACCCCCCCCCATACATCTTGTTTTGATGTCCTTCAGGATGGATGAAGCCTTAATTAGGAGGGTCAATCCCCCCCAAACCCCCCTGTAATTCGCATTCTGGCCACAATTATTGTGTAGTGAAAAATCTGATTGTGATGTTTACATAAAAAGCACAATAGGAGTTCTAGCTAGTTTTCTAACTCTAACGTTCAGACAGTAATCCATGAATTAAAAAACTCACTTGAAGGAGTTGATGTTGAAGACACAGTTGATGGAGAGTTTGTTGTGGTAGAGGCTGCTGAGACATTTTGATGAAAAAATTGAATTTCTTTAATATTTGCAGACATGGTTAAAAATATATACAATAAAATGTTGCATTGAAAGACAATTGATTATACAGATTTATAATACAAATATTAGGCAGTGAACAGAATGTTTTTTTTTTTCTAATTATTAAAGATACTAATGCTTTTAAAGGGCACCTATGGTGAAAAATCTACGTTTCAAGCTGTTTGGAC
Source organism: Danio kyathit (assembly GCA_903798195.1). Lineage (NCBI taxonomy): Eukaryota > Metazoa > Chordata > Actinopteri > Cypriniformes > Danionidae > Danio > Danio kyathit. The sequence continues at coordinate 34,507,796 of LR812543.1, forward strand.
AGGCATATGTGTAGGTATAGTGTATATACTGTCATATTGGGGTGATATAAACACACCCAGTCCTTTTTTTTTTCAATTTAACAACATAAAAACGGTGGACCAAATGGAGCGGTTTTGAGACCGAAGGCAACTTGACGTAGGAGTGCGGTCCCCCCACCCACCGAATTGATTGACAGCTGCGTATTAACATGTCTCCGTAGTAACGTGTATAATCATACCAACCACAGTACGTGCGCAAACTAAGCAACTGTAAATAAAAGTCTGTTCAGTTTGCTAGGATCATCAATCATCATCAAATGTGATCAAGCGTGAGTTTTACAAGTTTAAAATCTTTTAAAACAGTGCATGTTTGTAATAAATTACAGCGATTTACTTCAGCTTTACTTCATCACCACAGCCGCGTGTCAGAACAATTATAAAAGACGCTTCAATCCCGGTTTGTGGACGTTAAATCAGGTTTATTTTGTACATCAACATAACAGATATCCATACAGCAGTGGATATTAATGTGTATCCTGTCACATTTGCATGCAAAAACAGTGCAAAGCTAAACGCGCGCTGTGTGTGTGCGTGTCCGCGCTATGTGTGTGCGTGTGTATTTGTGTGTGTGTGTGAACTTTGTAACGACATTGTGTGTGACTCATCCTTGCAACTCCACAACATGCATCAAATACTCATTGGTAAGATTCTTACTGTAGTTTCTCACAAACGTTACGTGAGATCTTATTCCGTTTTGTTTGTCTGTTGTCTGACGCAGCCGAGGTAGCTGCTGCCAGGCACGTGGAAACGGTGGGCGTAAAGGACTAGCCTTAAAGGCGCAGTACACAAAAATCGCTAGCTGATGCAAAATGCTTCAAAATAGAAACTAATGAAAGGTATAATAAAAAATCTGATGGGTGTTTTGAGATGAAACTTTACAGACACATTCTGGAGACACAAAATACTTATATTAAATCTGGAAAAAGTGGTAACCTAGGTGCCCTTTAATATTCATGAGGTCATTTGCAATACACAAAGTAATGTTTACTACAATTTACCTTTAACATCAAAACGGTTAAACCATCCAGAAATACTGTTCTGACAACTGTACATATACAGTTGAAGTGAGAATTGTTAGCCCCTCTTTGATTTTTTTTTCTTTTTTTTTTTTTATATTTCCCAAATGATTTTTAACAGAGCAAGGAAATTTTCACAGTATGTCTGATAATATTTTTTCTTCTGGAGAAAGTCTTATTTGTGTTATTTCGACTAGAACAAAAGCAGTTTTTATTTTTTTTAAAAACATTTTAAGGACAATAATATTAGCCCCTTTAAGCTATATATTTTTTTCGCTAGTCTACAGAACAAACCATCGTTATACAATAACTTGCTTAATTACTCTAACCTGCCTAGTTAACCTAATTAACCTAGTTAAGCCTTTAAATGTCACTTTAAGCTGTATAGAAGTGTCTTGAAAAATATCTAGTAAAATATTATTTACTGTCATCATGGCAAAGATAAAATAAAGCAGTTATTAGAAATGAGTTATTAAAACTATTATGTTTAGAAATGTGTTGAAAAAAATCTTCTCTCCGTTAAAAAGAAATTGGGGAAAATAATAATTCAGGTTTAATTGGGGTTTAATAATTCAGGGGGGGGGGGGCTAATAATTCTAACTTCAACTGTATATTACTTACTTGTAGGTTCTGCTGTTTGAGACTCAATATTTAGATGTATTAAAAACATAGATTTTATATTGCACAAAGAAAAACAGAAATTCTATTTTATAAATGAATAGATATATATTTAACATTATATAATAAATGTAAAATTGAGTAGGGCCCTTAAAATATGGTATTATCTCAGTCTATTATGACTCCTAATACAAATACGATAGAATTCCAAAACCTCTAATTAAGTTGGACACATTCATGGATGAAAAACTCACTTGAAGGAGTTGTGGGTGTTTGAGTCTCAGTTGAAGGAGTGTTTGTTGTGGCAGAGGCTGCTGAGACATTATGATGAAGAAATATAATAAGATTTTTCTTAATATTTGTTGCCAAGCTTACAAAAACGTACAGTAAGAGTCTGCACTGCAAGACATAGATTTACAATATAAACATTAGACAGATCTGTGAACAGTATGGGATATTATTATTAAAGATAGTAGTGCTTGATATTCAGGAGGTGATTTCTAATGCTGTGTTCACACCAGACGCGGAACGCACGGCTAAATTGCGCTATTCGCGTGTAAATAGAGGCGTAACCATTTGAGTTTACTCGCTTCATTCGCGCGTCACACTCCGCTTCATTCGATCGTAAAACTCAGCTTCATTTGCGCGTAAAATTCACTTCAGAACAGACGCAGATTCGCGCCATGGGCCGGGCTTCTGTCTGCCCGGTGACTGTAGCTTCGTTGCTAAATGGCTAACATGGATTTTATTGAGAAAATAACTGTGTTTATGTGCTTTATGAAGGCTGTAAAACAGCGTCGATATGTTTAGAGCTGTGTCTGAGTCCACTACATACTTTCAGAGGTGCACCCAGCTCTGTGAGCTAATAAACTCCTCCAGAAACTTAACCTGGATGACGGAGGCTTTCAGCGGTGCTTCAGACTGAGTCAAGCCCAGTTTGATGAACTGTTGTTGGTGTCGGCTGAAGGATTTCCCTCAGGACACCAACAGCAGGTGCTACGTCACAATCATGCCCCCACAAGAGCAAGCTCCTGATTGGTTAACGTGGCGCGAATGTCTGCAGAAGTTCAGATTTTTGAACTCGAGCGATTTGCGCGATTTGCGCAATAAACGCGCAAAATGCTCATATCGCGCCATTCGCACAATTCCCGTCATTCGCGCCGCGCCATTCGTGTGTATCGCACCGCAGGATGCCTATTCGCGTGTTTGCATTGACTTAACATGTAAATCACTCGCACTTGACGCTTCTTCCGCGTCTGGTGTGAACGCAGCATAATACTTGAGTGCTGGTTATCATAATTAACATTATGTGATGATCAGCAGTGATCTATCCTTGCAGATTGCTGGAGAACTAAACTTCTGTCACTGAACTGGAATACATATACTGCTATGCACCTCACACACACCAGTTCCTGATTCCCCTGATTACTCGCACACAGCTGGAAGCTCATGATTAACTGATTACCAGGACTACATATGCATCTTGCCTCTTTCTTGTCTTGTTTTTCTGTCGTGTTTCCTGACCATCAGATTATTTATTGATTTATGCCAGTGGTTCTCAAACTGTGGTACACGTACGACTAGTGCTACACAGAAGAATCGCTGAATAATAAAATAATAAATTGAACACATTTTAACCATATTAATCTCTTTCTTCTGTGCACTCTCAGAAATAAAGGTACGAGAGCTGTCACTGGGGTGGTTCCTTTTTAGAAGGTACATGTTTGCACTTAAAGGGTACATATTAGTACCTAAAAATTTTAAGAGGAATACTTTTGTACTTTTAAGATAATAATATGTACCCTTAAGGTATTAATATGAACCTTTTCATACCTGCCAACATTTGGTTCGTAAATTCCGGGAGAAATACCCCCCCCCCCACCGGGGGTAATTACGTCATACGCTAATTTGCATATTATTGACGTCATCGCATTCTACCATTTCTGTTTGTTTAACAGCCTATGGTAAATAAATGGGATATTTTATATTCGCACTACGCTTTATGTAAGCTTGTCAATTTAACTAAATGTATTGCTGTTTGAATACAGTATATCATTATAGATGAGTAGGAAATTTGCAGTAATCTCTCAGACGTAATATACTCAGACAAGTTCTGAAACTCTCACTTTAAACATCTCTGATTGTGCAACAAGAATAAACGGTCAAAATAAATTGTTAAAATAAAGGAGAAGCAGATCGGGTTGACTGTACAAGGGAAATACCTTCAAACTGCCACCTGTTCTAAATCATTTGCCGTCGGTACGCTGAGAGGTGCTCTGCTCTCAGGCTGCAGGAGAGGCTCGTTGAGAAGAGTAGGGACGGTACAGTAATGGACAAACGACAGTCTATAAAAATCTCCAGTAACACACAAAAAAGTCGCTAGATTTGTTGCTAGTCGCTTTTTTGAAAATTTGTCGCTAAGTTAACAACACTAGCGCAAACTGAAGAACGGGGAGCGGGAGGAGTGAGAGGTTTAGGGAGATGGGGGCGCGCAAACTGTAGCGCGCGACCGTCACCGGAAGAGCACAAGCACCAAGTTTAAGCCCGGACTGTACCAAAATGCTGAGGAGCGGGGGGCGGGGGAATTCCGGGAGTTTACCGGGAGACAGACCAATACGGGAGACGGGTCTCGGGAGACTCCCGGGAAAAACGGGAGTGTTGGCAGGTATGCCTTTTAGGTACAAATTTGTACCTTTTGAAAAGGTACCACCCCAGTGACAGCTCGCGTACCTTTATTTCTGAGAGTGTACAGTATGTTACGCAGTGCACAAAAATAAAGGAATAAATAAAGGAGGTACTTATTCACTTATTTGTGCTGTCATATATATATATAAAACAACAACACAAAAACAACCTGATAATAAAGTTATTTTGTATGCAATAGCCTGATTCACTAGACAAGAGAATAATAAATAAACAAATAATGGCCAATCTGGCTTAGTTTAAGATTTAGATAATGTAATATACTGTACATGTACACAATATTCATGTGATGAAATCTAAGATATCATGACAGAAAACTTTCTGCAATCTTATAATGCTTGTCGTGTGACTAACTAACATGTTATTAATGAAAGCCTAAGGCTATTAATGAAGGAGTTGTGGATGTTTGAGTGTCAGTTGAAGGAGTGTTTGTTGTGGCAGAGGCTGCTGAGACATTTGATGAAGAAATAGGAACACACTACTCTTAATATTTGCTGACATGCTTACAAAAACATACAATAAATACAGTAAGGTTATGCATTGCAAAGAAACTTTCTTATACATATTTATAATACAAACATTAGACAAAACTTCAAACAAAATTAACTTTTCTTATTATTAAAGACACTAATGTTTGCTATTTAGGATTTGGAATACCTAAAGATTATTTTAATTAACAATAACAGCCAAAGACACCTGTACATAAATGTTACTTACTTGTAGGTTTTGATGTTTGAGTCTCAGTTGTAGAAGAGCTTGTACTGGCAGAAGATGCTGAAATATTTTTGAAAATAAGTTTATGCACTAATAAAATAATTAATAATGTTTAAATCTGAGTAGAACATTTACAATACTATAATACCAGACACAGTAGAATTTCAACACCTTTAATTAAGTTGGCCCTATAATTATCATTTGCCCATAAAGATATTCACACAATAGTCTGTCAATTAAAAAAAACTCACTGGAAGGAGCTGATGTTGAAGACACAGTTGATGGAGAGTTTGTTGTGATAGAGGCTGCAGGGACATTTTGATTTAAAAAAAGAGATTAAAAAATGACAATTAAATTAGATTTCTGTATGTGTGTTCACATGTTTACAGAAACAAGTTTGCATACAATGAACAATGAGTTATACATATATATACAAATTTTAATATAGACATTAGATATAGAACTGCTTTCAACACTTTTTTTTCTATTATTTCAGAAACTGATGCTTGATGATCAGCAGGGGATTTGAAACACCAGAACTACTGATTATTATAATAGACATTAAGTACAATAGTGTTTGGGCAACTCTATGTAAATAATACTTACTTTTATG
>LR812543.1:34513598-34633598 GCA_903798195.1 Danio kyathit
TTCTGCTGTTTGATTCTCAGTTGTAGAAGAGCTTGAACTGGAAAGCATTGCTGAAATATTGATGTATTGAAAAAATTTTAAGTTACTTTTGAGTACTACAGAATGCCTAAAGGGACATTTTTTTCTTTCCATAAAATCTGTACAGCAAGACATATTAGAATACAATGACTTCAAACTATGAACCTTATAGATACTGTACATTCTTCAAATGAAAAGGCTTCTCATTTGGGTTTTTTCCCAAAACATTGTATATTACTTACCTATAGGTGCTGCTGTTTGAGACTCAGTTGTAGATGAGCTTGTACTGGTTAGAGATGCTGAAAAATTTAGAAAGAAACATAATTTAGCAAAGGGTACCATGACATTATGCACTGAAGAAATATATGTTAGCACAATAGCCTATGCATAAAAATACTCACTTAAAGGAGTTGTGAATGGTTGAGTTTCAGTTGTTGAAGTATTGGAGTTAGTTGTTGTAGCAGAGGCTGCTGAGACATTTTGATGGAGAAATAAAATTAAAATTTTGCATAACATACACAATATATACAACAAAATTAGCAATGCAAGAGAAGTTATTACAAAGATTTCTTATACAAACATTAGTTCCCCTTTAGTTCAGGAACTCAGAGCTATGTCAGTTATGTCTTCTCTCCTGACCCTAAGCACTTTACTGATGGCTAACAAAGCAGCTTTCTCTAAGAGATCAACACTGTTGGCAAACACATCTTTTTACCGTCTGTGTGTTTCTGGATGCGGTGCTTTCCTGTTACTGGATAGCGATCATGGTTACTGCGTCTCATGTCTGAGGGTCCAGCATGTAGACTTAGTGCTCGTGAGCAGTTCATGCTTACTCTGAGGGGGCATGTCTGTTGGTGTGCTTAGATTACAGTTTGTGCTGAAAAAAGTGCAAGACTCCTCAGCTGCTTTTCACAATGTGGCGAGCATCCCTCGGAGATCAGAGGATTACAGTGGGGGCTATCTGCCATAGATATCAGACATCTGTTCATCCTCTGGAATGGCTGCACTTTCATCTGATGACTCTGGTCCACTGACATCCATCATGGCATCAGACGGTGAGTTATCATGCTCCGAGCAGACCTGGGTCCAGCGCTTTCTGGGGCCGGCCTAGAGCCATGAATCGGACATGATAGATATACTTTCCAGGGCTGCTTCTGTGGTTGGGTTGGAGGTGAGCCTCTAGCTCAGCAGCCAGACCCACTAGATGGGTGCTTCATGGGGCCAAGGAAAGAGGAGTAAATCCCTCATGGCCCCCTATCCCTTTCCTCCCAGAGGTGCATGGAGAGCTCATACAGGCATGGAGGGTACTTTTTTTGCCCAGTCCTCATGCTCTTCCACCCTCACTGTCCTCAACAGGAAATCGGTCTGGGGGTTTGAAGCGATCCCCTGGGTGGAGATCGCAATTGAGGGCAACCTTGTCTAAAAACGACAACCACCTCGTGGAATAAGCTGAAGCTCCCTGTCTAAAGCATGTAGCTTCTCTGCAACCCTCACGACCACAGCCTACACAGCTGGCCCTGCATGCCATAGTCACATACCACAACCTGGCTGAGCTGCATGAGGATGGTCCCTCCCCAGGGGTCATGAGTGACCTCAACCACTGACTGTGCTCTCTAAGCAAGCCGCTCATGCCCTAGGATGGCAATGGTGAGACGTGTTGTCCTGAAATGCCACCCTTGACTTACTCTGGTTGATATGTCAGACGTAGACAAGGTTCACCTTCTTGACACCCCCATGTCCCAGGCTGGCTTGTTCGGCGACACTAATGCGTACTTTGCACAGGAGTATTCATCAGTGAAAGTGCAATCGAGCATATTTTACCGGCAGTCTCAGAAGACTGCTCAGCTGCCGGTGGTCTCCACACCAGCTGCTCCTTGCCAAAAGTATCCACCTGTGGCATCCAAATCTACTTCACCACTGCAGCTCATTCCATCGACTCAGCTCCTGCATCGAGTTCCTCCGCGGGAAGTTGATGCTCCCGCCTTAGTGCACCACTAAATGGACCACAAAGCATCTCTTAGACAGGCCATCCATAGAAGAGGGGGACTGTTCCTTCACCGGTGGAGAGCTGGGGATTCCATCTGCAACTAGTCTGCAGCACAACATCCAGCAGCAGTACCTAAAGTATCAGGTGTAGTTCCCCCTCTCTTTAGGTGTGAGAGATCGAGCATTGTCAGTCTGGGAAGTGCTGCCTTTTAGCTTGCAACCTTGACACATTTCAAGAAGACCTTTGAACATGCCAGATCAGCATTGTGTTTTTCTTTCGTCAGGATAACCTGGAGCGGAGGCTGTCACTTTCCACACTGAAGGTTTATGTTGAAGCAAGGTCAGGAAGCATATGCATATGGTTCCTCAGATGTGCAAGCCGGATAGATTCATGCTGTCCACCTGTCATGCCTTTTTGCAATCTCTCTGTTATTCAAGCAAGTCTGCAGAGAGTGGTGTCAAAAATGCTTGCTCCACCATTCTCTCTAAACTGGACATGCGTGTCTTATTTCACTCTGCTAGTAAGTTCCTCATCTGGCGAACCCTAGAAAGTTCCCTTCGAGGGACCCAACACTTGACTTGATGGAGGAGTTGGGTGCTTGGCCCATTACATTGTCTGGTATGCTCACTTGATCAACCCACATTTTGGGGATTAATGCCAGCAATGCGTGATCCCAGCTTGGTGATCCCATATGGATCAGTCAGCCATGATGAGTTCCCCCTACTCAGACAATCCCATGTCTTCTCTATTAGCTAACCATCTTAATTATATGTAATGCTCCCCTGATCAGGTCTAGCCAATATTTGCATATTGCCACTGGGTCTCCCTATTTGGGTAAATAGTGGCCTTTGCAGCATATTTTCCCCTTGGGACTGGCAGGCTTTCTCAACATACTGTCGTGGCATAAAAATCCCCAGCCTACATTTAGCTAGGTTAAATCTGCTTACGACCCCCCCCCCCCCCCTAAATTCTAAATATTTACATTTGAAGATTGCACCTTTGGTGATGCTTGTGTGCTCATGCTATTTGCTTGGCAAGCACCTCACCAATTGCATAACCGATACAGCTGCTGTGGCGCTTTACATACTCTTCCCTGTCATTCAAACACAACTCAGAGTTATCGATCTAAAGGGGAATGTCTCTGCTACTGTTGTAATCTTTATTCACTGAAGGAGGGACATGATGTCTCATTGCCACAGAGGCTGAATCACCAGCTGAATGCTATAGCCATGCTTGACCTGGCAGCCACACCTGTGATGAGCTTAACCTGGCAATTCACAGGCATTCATTGGCTCTTTTTCTTACATTTCAGAGTAATCGGTCATCTGATGATTCCCCATAATGTCCTTCGGACATTACTCAGTGTTCCCTCCTTTTGAGAACGAGGGTTACAACAGTAACCAAAATGGCAGAACTTATACAAACAGTATCCACAGGAGTTAATTTGAAATACCTTAAGTAATTATAATTATTTTTTACATTTACAGCAAAATGGTAGAACATTCCTGAAACCGTGTTCAGACAACTGGACATATATATACAGTATATTGCTTACTTGTAAGTGCTGCTGTTTGAGATATAGTTGCAGAAGGTCTTGTACTGGCAGGGGGTGCTGAAATATTTAGATGTATTAAGAAATAGAAAAAAAATTAGAATAATCATAAATTGACAAATCTGATGTTGTCATTATTACAGGACAAGTGCAATGGAATTTAACTAAATTGTTCACACAATAGTGTGTGAATAAAAGGACTCACTTGAAGGAGTTGTGGATGTTTGAGTCTCACTGGAAGGAGCTGATGTTGAAGACACAGTTGATGGAGAGTTTGTGGTAGCAGAGGCTGCTGGGATATTAAAAACAAACAAAAATTAAAGATAAAAATAAAAATGATTATGTGTTTACAGAAACAGGTTTGCATACAATGAAATTCTGCACTGCAAAAAAAGTTGTTATACAGACTATAATATAACATTAGATAGAGTTGCTACAATAAAATTGTATATATTATTGCAGAAACTAATGCTTTAATTTAAATACCCCGTCACTTATACTGGGGCATTAGGACTCACACAGGCCACAAGTTAAGCACCCCCTGCTCACCTCACTAACAACCCTTCCAACAGCAACTTAGTTTTCCCATGTGGTCTCCAATCCAGGTATTAACCTGGCTCTGCCCTGCTTAGCTTCAGTGAGTAACTGGTCTTGGGCTGCAGGGTGATATGTCCCTGTATATACAGTATACAGAGACTGTGCAATGAAACTGAAACACTGGCCAATTTAGTGGAGGTTTCATGGCTACATTTGACAAGCCTGGTGGTCAACCTTCATTGATTGCACATTCCACCGGTAAAAGCAGAGTGTGAAGGTTTAATTAGCAGAGTAAAGCCATGGTCACACTCCACTTTTCACCCCACAGACTTTCATTCATACGTATGTGAATGTGGAAGACCTGAAACACAAGCTCATGTGACAAGTTTCGCATGTCACTGCGTTGTAAAGTTCAAGCTTCGACCTGCGAAATCGAGTTTAAAAGAGGACAATTTTTTGGAGCGCATCTGTGACCAAGAAGCAAGTCTTTGTGATGTATCAAGACATCCAGAGTAAAGTCAGCATACCACCAAGAAGGACAAACCACTGGATGCAAACTGTGGATGCAAGAGGAAGCTGTATGAAAGGGATGTCTAGGTGCTAATCTCAATTGTATCCAAAAAACAAAGTTACAGCTCCCCAACTTACTGCACAATTAAATGTGCACCTCAACTGTCCTGTTTGCACCAAAACTGTTCATCAGGAGCTCCACAGGGTCAATACACATGGCCGGGCTGCTATAGCAAACCTTTGGTCAATCATGCCAATGACAAACGTTGGTTTCAATGGTGCCAGCAGTGAAAATCTTGGGCTGTGGACATTGTGAAACATGTATTGTTCTCTGATGAGTCCACCTTTACTGTATTTCCCACATCCAGGAGAGTTACAGTGTGGAGAAACCCCAAAGAAAGAATACCACCCAAACTGTTGCATGCACAGAGTGAAGCATGGGGTGGATCATTGATGGTGTGAGCTGGCATTTCCTAAGCCCAATACTTGTACTTGTACTCTACAATGGTAAAAACTTCCTGAAGTTGTGTTCAGACTAGAGCTGAAGATCTTTGCCCGAACCTGACGGGCTTGGGCTTGCGCAGTAAATGAACAGTCATGTGATGCATTTCAATTAACGTGAGAAAGTAGTCAAATCGTTAGTTACAACATTAAAGTCCATCCCCAAAATCTATTCCCTTTATCTTAATTTCGTTATTGCCAAATACCCGTCATAATTTCTAATTTATTTTAATTTCATTTGTTAAGAAAGACTTATTTTTATTGGTGTGTTGGCCAATTTAAAGGCTAAGTGTATGTACCTAGGCCTATTTAGAGTGCTGAGATGTTACAGTGTTACAGAGGACTTATTTTATTTCTTTGTTCCAACTTCCAAGTGGCCTATAGCCAACGTTTGTTATGAATAAATTATGTTGAAACACATATAAATGACTCATTCATGAAAAAAGGCAAAGGAGCTGTGTGCATGTGCACATTTGAATAATGTCGGGCTGTAAACGGGTTCGGGCTTTTAAAAGGCTGTCAATCAAAATGTACTTGTCGGGCTCGGGACGAATTCTATCTGGCTCGGGCCCTATCGAGCCTAACTTTTATGGCCCGATTACAGCTGTAGTTCAGACAACTGGACATATATTTTGCTCACTTGTAGGTGCTGTTGTTTGAAATCCAGTTGCAGAAGAGTTTGTACTGGCAGGTGGTGCTGAAATATTCAGATGTATTAAGAAATAGAAGATTTGAGAATAATCATGAAGTGAAGAAAAAGACAAGCACAATGGGATACCAGCAAGTTTTTTAAATAAATGTTCACACAATAGTCCACAAATAAAATACTCACTTGAAGGAGTTGTAGATGTTTGAGTCTCAGTTGAAGGAGTGTTTGTTGTGGCAGAGGCTGCTGAGACATTTTGATGAAGAAATAGGAGCACAATATTCTTAATATTTGCTGACATGCTTACAGAAACATACAATAAATACAGTAAGGTTATGTCATGTTTGTGGATCTATCTGTTCTTGTATGTGTGTGTGTGTATGGGAAGTGGGTGTGTTTGTTTGGATATATCTTCACCGCGTGGTGTGTGTGTGTTTACATTCATCAGCTGGGTTATCACGTGTCTTGTTACCACTCATCTCTCTCAGCTGTTTTCATTCAACCACAGCTGTTGCGCATTACCGTGCGCCTTTATATGTTCAGTGTTTGTAGATAGCATTTGTCAGTCCGTTGTTTGTTCACCTCTGTGTCTGCTTCCTGTTAGGCACTCTCGCTAAATCCGCTGGTGGTGAATCGTCATAAGTCTATTATATTTGGACCTTATGCACGTCTCCGTTTCATTGATGTTGTTGCAACTGCCAGCACTGATGACAACCATATCAGTGAGAAACTTCACCACGGATCTGCTGCTCTGATGAACTATTACCGCTGGTAGCGTGTCGATTTCCTTGAGAGTTGCTCCATAGCACTAACCTCTCCTTCCTTCGATATCTGGTAAGATATCAGTGAGAGACTTCACTCCGGATTTGTTTCTCGGATGAACTATTACCGCTGTTTAGCGTGTTGGATTCTTTGTGAGGAGCACCATTGCTCTACATAATTCCTCTATATCTGGTGAGATCAATACCAGTTGTGACTCTTGTTATCTCTATTAATAAATCATCTTGCATTCACTTGCATTTGGGTCTCCTGTGTATATTCGTGACAGAACGGACTGACCAATGAAAACAGCTGAGAGAGATGAGTGGTAACAAGACACGTGATAACCCAGCTGATGAATGTAAACACACACACCACGCGGTGAAGATATACCCAAACAAACACATCCACTTCCCACACACACACACATACAAGAAGAACAGATAGATCCACAACCATGACAGGTTATGCATTGCAAAGAAACTTCCTTATACATATTTATAATACAAACATTAGACAAAACTTTAAATGTAATGGATTTTTCTTATTATAAATACACTTATATTTGCTATTTAAAAGGTGATTTGGAATACCTCGTACGATGATTATTTTAATTTTTTGTTTCTTTTGTTCTTGTTTATGTAAAGCACTTTGAATTACCATTGTATATGAAATATGCTATATAAGTAAACTTGCCTTGCCTTATAATTTATATTTACATTAACAGCCAAAGACAACTGTACTTATATATCACTTACTTGTAGGTTTTGATGTTTGAGTCTCAGTTGTAGAAGAGCTTGTACTAGCAGGAGATGCTGAAATATTTTTGAAAATAACTTTTTACACACTATTAAAATAATTAATATTGTTTAAATCTAGTTTAAATCGAGCAGAACATTTACAATACTATAATACCAGACAGTACAATTTTAACACCTCTAATTATGTTGACCCTATAATTTTCATTTCCCCATAAAAATATTTACACAATCCATGAATTAAAAAAACCTCACTTGAAGGAGCTGATGTTGAAGACACAGTTGATGGAGAGTTTGTTGTAGCAGAGGCTGCTGGAAGATTTTGATAAAAAAATAGAGATACAAATAAATGGCCATTTCTTTATGTGTGTTCACATGTTTACAGAAACAAGTTTACATTCAGTTAAATTCTGCACTGCAATAAAAGTTATTAAACAAATGTTAATATAAACATTAGATTGAATTGCTTTCAATACAATTTTCTTTCTATTATTTCAGAAACTGATGCTTGATGCTCAGCAGGGGATTTGAAACACCAGAACTACTGATTATTATAATAGACATTAAGGCCCAATCCCAATTCTACCCCTTAGCCCTTCCCCTTACCCCTACCCCTCGTTTTGCGCATGCCCGCCAAGGGGTAGGGGTGTCCCAATTCTCTTTAGCTTGAAGGCGTAGGGCTAAGGGCAAGGGGTACACACCCCTTCGAACGAAGATTTTTCAGGAGCACACTTGAAACGGAGGGGTAAGAATATTTCCCAGAATACACCTGCCACAACGGCAGTAATGCTGAACCCGGAAGTAAGGAGATCCACAAATTAGTATTTTTTTGTCATTATTACAAATTTTTACGACAAACAAACACATGTTTTATTATATTCATGTTTTACGGTCATGCTTTTTAAAAAAACCGAAAAAAAAAACGCTAAATTTCGCGATCTATAATCCCTAATAATAACTCCTGTACAGCAGTCCTACAACATTCTGCCACTCGATAACACTCGAATCCCCTGTCAGAGCAGTCTAGTGGCTGAAAATGAGCTTTTTACAGTGTCTGCTATAATGTTAATGTTGTTTTCGTGTGTTTACATAGATGAATACGGCCACTGTGTAAATACACAGTACAGTTACGATCTTATTGCCACATTAGATCGTTATGATAACATAATATATGCCTTCAGTGATTTCCTGAAGATAAACACCACAAAATAACACTACTGGAATAACTACAGCAGTCGCGATCGTCTGATCTCATATGAAGCAAGAGATCGTGATGACATCTGATGACGTGTGCAGGTGTTGAAGAGCTGTCCCAATTCTTAGGGGTAAGTTTTGAAGCCCTTTCCCTTGACCCTCGGTTGTAAGGGCCAAGGGGAAGGGGAAGGGGTACAAAAATAGAATTGGGATTGGGCCTAAGTATACGAGTGTTTGGGCAACTGTATATAAATATTGCTTACTTGTGGGTTCTGCTGTTTGAGTCTGAGCTGTAGAAGAGTTTGTACTGGAAGGCAGTGCTGAAATATTGATGTATTGGAAAAAACGGAAAGTTAATTCTGTGTACTACAAACTGTACAACTGTACATATGTATTACTTACCTATATGCGCTGCTGTTTGAGACTCAGTTGTAGAAGAGCTTGTACTGGCAGGTGATGCTGAAGTATTTAGATTTAAAAATAAGTAAAAAACATAATTTAGCAAAGGATACCATGACATTCTGTACTAAAGAAAGGTTAATAAAATATGGCGTATACAGTTTAATACAATATACAGCTGTGAATGCAATGAAATTGTTGACTGTTGTAACTGTTAAAATGGCAATACATGAACATCTCAATCGATCGATTGATTGATATCAGAGATATACATTTTTTCAGCACTTGACTCATAACTGCAGGTAGTCATAAATGCATTTACAAAAAAAGTGGGTAAGGAACTAAACTGAACAATTATATGTTTATGACATACAGTATTTAAAAGCATATTAGTTTCTCATCTGTGTGTTATGCAGTGCACAAAATTAAAGGAATTAGGTATGTCTTCACCTACAGGGAGTGCAGAATTATTAGGCAAATTAGTATTTTGACCACATCATCCTCTTTATGCATGTTGTCTTACTCCAAGCTGTATAGGCTCGAAAGCCTACTACCAATTAAGCATATTAGGTGATGTGCATCTCTGTAATGAGAAGGGGTGTGGTCTAATGACATCAACACCCTATATCACGTGTGCATAGTTATCAGGCAACTTCCTTTCCTTTGGCAAAATGGGTCAAAAGAAGGACTTGACAGGCTCCGAAAACTCAAAAATAGTGAGATATCTTGCAGAGGGATGCAGCACTCCTAAAATTGCCAAGCTTCTAAAGCGTGATCATCGAACAATCAAGCATTTCATTCAAAATAGTCAACAGGGTCGCAAGAAGCGTGTGGAAAAACCAAGGCGCAAAATAACTGCCCATGAACTGAGAAAAGTCAAGCGTGCAGCTGCCAAGATGTCAAGATGCCATCTGCCACCAGTTTTGCCATATTTCAGAGCTGCAACATCACTGGAGTGCCCAAAAGCACAAGGTGTGCAATACTCAGAGACAAGGCCAAGGTAAGAAAGGCTGAAAAACGACCACCACTGAACAAGATACACGAGCTGAAACGTCAAGACTGGTCCAAGAAATATCTCAAGACTGATTTTTCTAAGGTTTTATGGACTGATGAAATGAGAGTGAGTCTTGATGGGCCCGTGGCTGGATTGGTAAAGGGCAGAGAGCTCCAGTCCGACTCAGACGCCAGCAAGGTGGAGGTGGAGTACTGGTTTGGGCTGGTATCATCAAAGATGAGCTTGTGGGGCCTTTTCGGGTTGAGGATGGAGTCAAGCTCAACTCCCAGTCCTACTGCCAGTTTCTGGAAGACACCTTCTTCAAGTAGTGGTACAGGAAGAAGTCTGCATCCTTCAAGAAAAACATGATTTTCATGCAGGACAATGCTTCATCACACGCGTCCAAGTACTCCACAGCGTGGCTGGCAAAAGAGGGCCTAAAAGAAGAAAAACTAATGACATGGCCTCCTTGTTCACCTGAACTGAACCCCATAGAGAACCTGTGGTCCATCATCAAATGTGAGATTTTCGCAATGTTGATGGTGAACAGATCAAAACACTGACAGAATCCATGGATGGCAGGCTTTTGAGTGTCCTTGCAGAGAAAGGTGGCTATATTGGTCACTGATTTGTTTTTGTTTTGTTTTTGAATGTCAGAAATGTATATTTGTGAATGTTGAGATGTTATATTGATTTCACTGGTGAAAATAAATAATTTAAATGGGGATATATTTGTTTTTTGTTAAGTTGCCTAATAATTATGCACAGTAATAGTCACCTGCACACACAGATATCCTCCTAAAATAGCTAAAACTAAAAACAAACTAAAAACTACTTCCAAAAATATTCAGCTTTGATATTAATGAGTTTTTTGGGTTCATTGAGAACATGGTTGTTGTTCAATAATAAAATTAATCCTCAAAAATACAACTTGCCTAATAATTCTGCACTCCCTGTATTTGTGTTGTCATATATAAAAAACAACACAAAAACAACCTGATAATAAAGTTGTTTTGTATGCAATAGCCTGATTCACTAGACAAAAGAATAATAAATAAACAAATAATGGCAAATTTGGCTTATTTAAAGATTTAGAAATTGCAATATACTGTACATGTACACAATAATTATGTAATGAAAAATAATATATCATGACATAAATCTTCCTGCATTCATATTGTGCATGTCATGTGACTAACTAAAATGTTCACACAATAGTCTATTAATAATAATACTCACTTGAAGGAGCTGTGGATGTTTGAGTCTCAGTTGAAGGAGTGTTTGTTGTAGCAGAGGCTGCTGAGACATTTTGATGAAGAAATAAAATTACAATTTTACAATATACAATAAAATTTAGCAATGCAAGACAAGTTATTACAAAGATTTATGATCTATGACAAATACTAGTTCGCCTTCAGATCAGGAACTCCGAGCTAGGTCAGTTATGTCTTCTCTCCTGTCCCTGGGCACTTCACTGATGGCTAACAGAGCAGCTTTCTCTAATGCCGAGTTCAGACTGCAGGATTTTCAAAGTAGTCGTGTCACAGATGTTTTGATACTGCATGACTGTCTGGGCTATTACAATAGGAAAAATCGCTGACAACTTTGTCTTGGTCTGCAAACTAGGTCTCACAACCAAACACAATCAAGAAGTGATGTGGAAACACGCAAGGTCACGTAGTATATCTTTTGTTATTAACTACATAATGAGAAAGAAGACTTTAGTGGGTTAGAAAATGAACTTATTTTGCCCACCTGGCCTTTAAAAGGAATTAGCAATTTCTCCTCAACTTTTTTTTTTTTTCGACCCAGTTGTGGTATTGCTCAGAGGACACGTCAAACAGACACATGTGCTCCTGCCAAATTGACACTAGTTTTTCCTTCATTTCTTGGGTCCAAATAGACTGAAAAGAAGTTATTTTAGCTTCTCCCCCAACCTCCCGCTGACCTGCAGATACCCATACTAGTGGATGCTGCTCTCTCATTGGCTGTAGGTAATCGCTGATGTTATTGTCAATCAAAAAACATTTCACACGGCATGATTTGAATCTCTGACAGGTCCAGATATTTAGCACGCCAAATATCTCACGGGTGTCGGCGACTCTCCTGCGATTCTCTCAGATCGCGTCTTTGATAGTTCACATTGTGTGATAAAATCAGGGCTAAAATGATGCAGTCTGAACTCGACATAAGAGATCAACTTGTTGGCAAACTCGTCTTTTTAAAGATGTTGTACCATCTGTGCTGTTTCTGGATGTGGGTATTTTCTGTCACTGGATAACGATTGGAGATTAGAGGTTTACAGTATATACAATATATTTCTTACTTGTAGGTGCTGCTGTTTGAGAAACAGTTGTAGAAGCTCTTGTACTGGCAGGGGCTGCTGAAATATTCAGATGTATTAGGAACTAGAAAAACTTGAGAATAATCTCAATGAAAAATAAAGTGAAAAATCTGATATTTCCACAATTACAGGACTATGTACTATGGGATACCAGCAAGTTCTTTTTAACTAAAATGTTCACACAATAGTCCATGAATAAAAAGACTCACTTGAAGGAGTTGTGGATGTTTGAGTCTCAGTTGAAGGAGTGTTTGTTGTGGCAGAGGCTGCTGAGACATTTTGATGAAGAAATATGAACACACTACTCTTAATATTTGCTGCCACGCTTACAGAAACTTACAATAAATACAGTAAGGTTATGCATTGCAAAAAACTTCCTTATACATATTTATAATACAAACATTAGACAGAACTTTAAACGTTATGGATATTTGTTATAATTAAAGACACTAATGTTTGCTATTTAGAAGGTGATTGAATATTATGTGACAATTTACATAGACACCAAAACAGTAAAATGTCCTTAAATATTTGTTCTGACAACTGTACACATACAGTTGAAGTCAGAATTATTAGCCCTCCTTTGGATTTGTTTATCTTTTTTAAATATTTCCCAAATGATGTTTAACAGAGCAAGGAAATTTTCACAGTATGTCTGATAATATTTTTTCTTCTGGTGAAAGTCTTATTTGTTTTATTTCGACTAGAATAAAAGCAGTTTTTAATTTTTTAAACACCATTTTAAGGACAAAATTATTAGCCCCTTTAAGCTAATTTTGTTTTCGATAGTCTACATAACAAACCATCGTTATACAATAACTTGCCTAATTACTCTAACCTGCCTAGTTATCTTAATTAATCTAGTTAAGCCTTAAATGTCACTTTAAGCTGTATAGAAGTGTCTTGAAAAATATCTAGTAAAATATTATTTACTGTCATCATGGCAAAGATAAAATAAATCAGTTATTAGAAATGAGTTATTAAAACTATTATGTTTAGAAATGTGTTGAAAAAATCTCTCTGTTAAACAGAAAACAGGGAAAAAAAATAAACGGGGGGCTAATAATTCTGACTTCAACTGTATATTACTTACTTGTAGGTGCTGCTGTTTGAGACTCAGTTGTAGAAGAGCTTGTACTGGCTGGAGATGCTGAAATATTTAGATATATTTAGAAATATATGTTTTTATGCAATTGAATAATAATAATAGATATATACTGAGTAGAACCTTTACACAACTATAATACCATGACAGTCCTAATACTAACACAGTACAATTCCAACACATTTAATTAAGCTGGGCCTATAATTATCATTCCCTCAAAAAGATGTTTACACAATAGTCCATGAATTAAAAAAAAACTCACTGTAAGGAGCTGATGTTGAAGACACAGTTGAAGGAGAGTTTGCTGTAGCAGAGGCTGCTGAGACATTAACATTAACAAATAGAGATGAAAATAAAAATAAACTACAGTTTCCATATGTGTGTTCACATGTTTAAAGAAACAAGATTGCATGCAATGAAATTCTGCACCGCAACAAATGTTATTATACAAATTTTATATAAATATTAGATTGAATTGCTTACAATACAATATTTTATATTACTGCAGAAACTGATGCTTGATGCTCAGCAGGTGATTTGAAACACCTGAACTACTGATTATTATAAAACACATTAAGCACAATACTGTAGTGTTCATATAATACAAATTACATTAGGTATATTAATTTAACGATTACGTACTTGCAGGTGCTGCTGTTTGAGTCTCAGTCGTAGAGGAGCTTATACCAGCAGATAATGCTGAAATATTTAGATGCAAAAAAAAAAAAAAATTAGACACATAATTTAGCAAAAGGTACAATTACATTATGTACTGTTAAGGGGATATGACTTCAACTGTAAACTTTGTAAATAAACAGTTTTAATCTTTAAAGGGCACCTATACTGAAAAATCTACTTTTCAAGCTGTTTGGACAGGCATATGTGTAGGTATAGTGTATATACCGTCATATTGGGGTGATATAAACACACCCAGTCCTTTTTTTTTTCAATTTAACAAGATAAAAACGGTGGACCAATTGGAGCGGTTTTGAGACCGACAGCAAATTGACATAGGAGTGCGGTTCCCCCCGCCCACCGAATTGATTGACAGCTGCTCCGTAGTAACGTTTATAATCCTATCAACAAGACAGGACGTGCGCAAAGCAACCGGGAATAAAAGGTCTGTTCAGTTTGCTAGGATCATCAATCATCATCAAATGTGATCAAGAGTGAGGTTTACAAGTTTAAAATCTTTTAAAACAGTGCATGTGTGTAATGAATTACATTGATTAACTTCAGATTTACTTCATCACCACAGCCGCGTGTCAGAACAATTATACAAGAAGACGCTTCAATCCCGGTTTGTGGACGTTCAATCAGGTTTATTTTGTACATTAACGTAACAGATATCTATACAGCAGTGGATATTAACCTGTATGCGGTCACATTTGCGTGCAAATACAGTGCAAAGCTAAATGCGCGTGCTGTATGTGTGTGTGTGTGTGTGTCTGTGTGTGAACTTTGTAACGACATTGTGTGTGACTCATCGTTGCAGCTCCACAACAAATGCATCAAATAATCATTGGTAAAGTTCTTACTGTAGTTTTTCCTCACAAACGTTACGTGAGATCTGCTTTTTTTATGTCTGTCAGTTGTCTGAGGCAGCCGAGGGCGGAGACTGAGGCACGCTGATAGGCAAGTGGGAACGGTGGGCGGGGAGGACTAGCCTTAAAGGCCCAGTACACAAAAACAGCGAAAAGCTGTTGAGAGCTATACAATACAAACTAGTGAAAGCTGTAATAAATAATCTGATGGGTGTTTTGAACTGAAACTTTACAGACACATTCTGGGGACACAAAAGACTTTAAATCTGGAAAAAGGGGTAACCTAGGTGCCCTTTAAATGAAAATGCTGTGAATTAAATGAAATTGTTGGCTGCTACAACTGTTAATTATTATATTAGCACACAGAGTGCATGTCGGTTTGTTTGGATTTGTTTCTTAGTTGTTTCTAGCCACGTTTAAAACAATAGGCTATTTTATTATTTTAAGATTTTAGATGATGAGTTAGTAATTATACACATGGTTGTAATTATTTTCAATTCAATGAAATAATAACTTTAATAAACCAAATAAGTTCGTAAGAATGCGTTAAGCCAGTGATTGCCTTCTCTGCCAGAGACTGCTCTGTGGTTTTAAAACCCTTTATAAACTGTATCGTTTAGACCTGTATCTTTTTTTATGTTAAACATAGTTTACATGTGGATGTCTGATGACTAGCGCGCTTCCGCTGAGCCAGCTGTGGTAGCTTGGCAACAGAGCCGCAACGTCAACACACAGAATCTATCGGCACAGTTCAGCATGGTTGTCTAACCGGGCTGAGAATTCCGGGCCAAGAACTGTTAGTAATCGTGCCGTGCTGTTCCAGGCTCAGCGAAGAATCAACCCTAACTGTACCAAAGTGTTTTTAGAACAGTTCAGCACGATAGTGGAAAAGCGGCTCTAGTTTTACAGCCCTCTGATTAGTTTTGATTATTGTCTCTGCCCTTAGTCACTTGTTTCCCATTTGTTTTCATGTATTTTAGCTCCTTTGTTTCAGTTGTCTTTGTCGTTCTTTGGTTGTGTTAAGGGGGTAACATTTGTTTGTTTCTTTCTATTCAATAAATACCCATGTTGAATAATGCATTTGGATTCACTTTATATTCTCTGCACTCCACACTAAAAATACTCACTCGAAGGAGTTGTGGATGTTTGAGTCTCCGTTGAAGGAGTGTTTGTTGTGGCAGAGGCTGCTGAGACATTTTGATGATGAAATACAATTATAATTTTCCTAATATTTGTTGACATGCTCAACAAAACACAATATACAGTACAATTTTGCAACGCACGACAAGTTATTACACATATTAATACAAACATTAGACAGAACTTCAAACAGTATACGCAGAAGGTGATTTGAAATAACTGAAGTGATTATTATATGATTATTAGAATTTACATAAACAGAAAGATGGTAAACCTTTACTGAAATAGTGTGAAATAGTGATAAAAATAGTGAATAGCCAGAATTATTAGCCCCCCTTTGAATTTTTTTTCTCTTTTTTAAATATTGCCCAAATGATGTTTAACAGAGCAAGGAAATTTTTACAGTATGTCTGATACTATTTTTTCTTCTGGAGAAAGTCTTATTTGTTTTATTTTGACTAGAATAAAAGCAGTTTTTAATTTTTTAAACACCAATTTAAAGACAAAATTATTAGCCCCTTCAAGCTAATTTTGCTTTCGATAGTCTACAGAACAAACCATCATTATACAATAACTTGCCTAATTACCCTGACCTGCCTAGTTAACCTAATTAACCTAGTTAAGCCTTTAAATGTCACTTTAAGCTGTATAGATGTGTCTTAAAAAAATATCTAGTAAAATATCATGGCAACGATAAAATAAATCAGTTATTAGAAATGAGTTATTAAAACTATTATGTTTAGAAATGTGTTAAAAAAAATCTTCTCTCTGTTAAACAGAAAACGAGGAAAAAAAAAATAAACGGGGGGCTAATAATTCAGGGGGGCTAATAATTCTGACTTCAACTGTATATATTGCTTACTTGTAGGTGCTGCTGTTTGAGATTCAGTTGCAGAAGCTCTTGTACTGGCAGGGGGTGCTGAAATATTAAGATGTATTAGGAACTAGAAAAACTTGAGAATAATCATAAAGTGATTAATCTGACATTGTCACAGTTACATGACAAGTACAATGAGATTCCAGCAAGTTCACACAATAGTCCATGAATAAAAATACTCACTTGAAGGAGTTGTGGATGTTTGAGTCTCAGTTGATGGAGTGTTTGTTGTGGCAGAGGCTGCTGAGACATTTTGATAAAGAAATACAATTATAATTTTCTTAATATTTGCTCAACAAAAAACAATATACAATACAATTTTGCAAAGCATGACAAGTTATTACACATTAATACAAACATTAGATAGAACTTCAAACAGTATACACAGAAGGTGATTTGAGAAAACTGAAGTGATTATTATATGATTACTAGAATTTACATCAACAGAAAGATGGTAAAATTTACTGAACTAGTGTGAAATAGTGACAATTGCACATATATATTGCTTACTTGTAGGTGCTGCTGTTTGAGATTCAGTTGCAGAAGGTCTTGTACTGGCAGGGGGTGCTGAAATATTAAGATGTATTAGGAACTAGAAAAACTTGAGAATAATCATAAAGTGATTAATCCGACATTGTCACAGTTACATGACAAGTACAATGAGATTCCAGCAAGTTCACGCAATAGTCCATGAATAAAAATACTCACTTGAAGGAGTTGTGGATGTTTGAGTCTCAGTTGAAGGAGTGTTTGTTGTGGCAGAGGCTGCTGAAACATTTTGATGAAGAAATATGAACACAACATTCTTAATATTTGCTGACATGCTTACAAAAACATATAATAAATACAGTAAGGTTATGCATTGCAAAGAAACTCTTACACATTTATAATACAAACATTAGAAAGAACTTTAAACATAATTGATTTTCATATTATTAAAGACACTGTTTGCTATTTAGGAGATGAATTAGAATACCTGAAATAATGATTATTATAATTTACATTAACAGCCAAACGGTAAAATGTCCTGAAAATTTGTTCTGACAAATCTACATATATATTACTTAGTTCTGCTGTTTTAGACTTGAGCTTGTACTGGCAGGAGATGCTGAAATATTTAGCTATGTTAGGAATTAATAACTTCGTAATGGCCATTGGGAAGAAGGAGGCGGAGAACTCACAAAATTGTAAATCATTTTAATAATGACAAAACAAACAAACAGGCAGCAGCTCCTCAAGGATGCTACCACCAAACTGAACGCAAAACAAAACACAAATGTCCAGGCCTGCTCCTCTCTCGTCTTCCACTGCTGTCTCTCCTCCTCCTTTTAATATCCTCCGTGAGACTCGAGACAGGTGGCGCGTACAGGTGTAGGTTGTTAGCACTCACGCCACCAGCCTCGCATGCCCTCACGGCTCTCGACCCTGCCGCACTTGCTACAAACATTTTAATACAATATAAAAAATTTACAATTAATTGTGTAGAACCTTATAATATCATGACAGTGCTTATACCAACAGAGCAGAGTTCCAGCACCTCTAATTGAGCTGGACCTATAATTATCATTTACCCATAAAAAAATGTCACACAATAATCCATGAATTAAAAAAAAACTCACATGAAGGAGCTGATCTTGGAGACACAGTTGATGGAGAGTTTGTTGTAGCAGAGGCTGCTGGGACATTTTGATGGAAAAAATAGAGATAAAAATAAAAGTAAATTAGGATTTCTTTATGTGTTTACAGAAACAGGTTTGGATACAAAATTCTGCACTGCAACAAACGTTATCATACAGATTTAAATATAATCGTTAGCTTGAGTTGCTTACAATACAATATTTTCTATTGTTGCATAAACTGATGCTTGATGTTTAGGAGGAGATTTGAAACACCTGAACTACTGATTATTATAATAGGCATCAAGCACAATAGTGTTCAGGCAATATAAATTATAATAGGTTTATAAATAACACTTACTTGTAGGTTCTGCTGTTTGAGTCTCAGCTGTAGAAGAGTTTGTACTGGCAGGCAGTGCTGAAATATTGATGTATTGGGAAAAAAAAATATTTTGAGTACTACATTTGCTTTAAGGGACAATTTTTCTGTCCATAAAATCTGTACAGCAAGACATGACAATACAATGACTTGAACTATAAACTCAATAAATACTGTTTATTCTTCAAATGAAAATCCTGCTTGGACAAAAAATAAATAAATTAACAAACAAATGGGGTTTTCACAGATTTTCCCCCCCCAAAATGATATATGTTTATATATACAGTAATTGCACATATATATTGCTTACTTGTAGGTGCTGCTGTTTGAGATTCAGTTGCAGAAGGTCTTGTACTGGCAGGGGGTGCTGAAATATTAAGATGTATTAGGAAATAGAACAACTTGAGAATAATCATAAAGTTATTTCTCGCTAGTTCACTTCCTGCTTTGCTACTGTTCGGACACTTCTGCCTTCTGCTCCGCTCCTTGCACTCTTGCTTTTATATTTTATACTCTAATTGTAACTTAAGCCTATCAGCACAGTGCTCAAACAACACAGCTTGAGGATCAACATCGAATCTACAAACTTTCTGGAATACAACTTTACCAACAAGAGAGGAATTATCGTCTAAACAATCCTCCCGCTACCAGCTGCTTACATTCTTGAGACGGGAAAACACGGCTGTGAAAATGGCTCTGGAGCGTATTGATTTAGAATCTCCCTGCTGCACAAACTGCCACAAACTTCTACAAAAGATTGCAGTCCTTGAAACAAAGTTACTTGCGATCCGACCAGAACTGCCAAATCACGCAGCACCGCTTTATTGTGGACCCTCGCAGCATACAGCCGGTGAGTCCCATAAATCTACTCCAGCTACTGTTTTGAGTAAAACTGTTGAAAATGAGCGTGATAACAAATGGCAAAAACAAGGTGCGAGACCAAAGGGTACTCGCGGGGTCAGATCGCAAAGATCATACGCTACTGCATTAGCGTGCTCTACCCCAAATACAGCTCGGACTCAAATACAGCTTCAGAACAGGTATGAAGTTCTCAGTAATATGGGTGAAGAATCCTCAAATGCAGTCAGACAGAGACCACATGACTCACAGACAGAAACAGAGGCTCAAGGCCGACTAGACAGCGGCATTCTGCTCCGATTGCAGCCGAGATAAGAACATTGATTGTTGGAGATTCAATAATCAAACATTTTAGAAGCAGAGCAACAATGACATACTGCTACCCTCATGCAACAGTTTCTGATATAAACAAAGAGCTTGAGAACATATTAAGGAAACATGAGAATGCAAAACGGATTGTCATCCATGTGGGGAAGAATGATATTCGGAAGGAACAGTCAGAACTGCTCAAGAAAGATTTCTGTGAGCTCTTGGAAACAGTTAAAAGATTGAAGATTCAGTCATTCATCAGTGGACCACTCCCTGCAAGAGGGACAAATATGTTTTCACGGCTTCTTGGCCTAAATGTATGGCTGCAGAAAACATGTAACAGGAAAGGACTGAATTTTATTGACAACTTCAATCTCTTCTGGAACCAAAGACAACTGTTTACATCAGACGGCCTTCATCCAAACAAACTTGGTGGAAAAGGACAACATCTATTTCTCTCTCCATCATCCATCAGCTGTGTGTGCCACTGAACTCAACCCAAATGGCGCACACACACACCTATCAAATGTCCGGATGATCACAGGACTTTCCTGAGTGGACTTTCTGACGCATCCCACAAGGACATCGATAACACCACGCAGACACAACAACCACTGATAACGGACAAACTGCTGTCTGAGCCCTGCACACAGAGAGACTGTGATGCACCAGAACAGCACCAACTCTCAGCACTCATGGATGATCTCCAGGAAAACAGCCAAGTCAACATATCTCAACAGCCAGAAACCCCAGACCCACAGCCTCTGTTACCAGAGACATTCTCACTGTCACCTTGCTCGCCTCTCTTGAATTTTTCAAAAAAGATAGAGGAACTGGTGTTTGCTGGAACTAAACTCTCACACTCCATTGCCGCAAGCCCCCAGTTAGCAATCAAAAGTTAGCCAGCCTCACACCCATCTCTGAGCCCATCTCGCACTACGCCTAGGAGAGGCCTCAGGTCTTTGCGACAGCGGCAGGTCCCAAAAAACACCTCATATTCAGCTGGTGAACTTAAAAGCTGCCATTGATGTGTCCCGGGTGCCTGCTTAGATAACAGTGTCTTTATCAGATGTTTACAGAACAAGCAGGAACCCACTGTGCCTGTAGCTTTCTCTTCGCAGATATGTGTTGTATTATGTGACAGAAAACCGAAGACTTCTTCAGGCCACGCATTTCACTGATCATTATCTACAGACCTCCAAAATATTCTCCAACTTTTATTGATGATTTTACAGAGCTGTTATCAATAGTAACCTCTGAGTTTGACTATTTTACTATTGCTGGGGATTTTAATATTCACATTGATAATCCAGAAATCAATGCTGTAAAAGAACTCATGACTAGGGCCAGACGGAATCTGCGGACGTTTTTTGCAATTTCTGCGGAGAATTTTAGTAAAAATCTGCGGATTTCTGCGGAATTTTTTTGGGAGTCTCATAACTAAAACCTTAATATGTGAAATATGTGTAATTTAAAAACTGAATAAATTCAGATTTACACACATTTGCTCAAGTAAATAAACAATTAATGATGGACTAAAAATCTGCGGAAAATCTGCGGAATTCTGCGGAAAATCTGCGGAATTCTCCGCGCGCAGATTCCGTGTGGGCCTACTCATGACTCTTTTAAACACTTTTGATCTGACTCAGCATGTTCAAAGACCCACACACAATCGTGGACACACTCTTGATCTACTTATAACTAAGGGTCTACACATTTCATCGACTGTTGTTAAGGATGTTGCACTATCTGATCATTTCTGTATTTTCTTTGATATATTGATCACTCCAGCCACTGAAGACAGATCTGTCTCTGTCAGAAAGAGATACATAAATGAGAACACCAGTGAGCAGTTTATGAAGGCCATATCGCTAGCACCAAGCATATCTGCAGACTCTGTTGATTCTCTCCTCGATTTGTTTAACTTGTTCAGAATGTCATAGATGACATTGCTCCTGTTAAAGTCAGGAAGAGAACTGGCAGACAGAAAGGACCTTGGTCAAGGTCAACATCGGTAAAGATGATGAAAAGCTGAGCGTATGTGGAGGAAGACGAAACTAGTAGTCCATTATAATATCTATAAAGACAGCCTTAATGCTTTTAATGTGGAACTAAACACCGCTAGGCAGACTTACTTTTCAACCCTTATAAACAACAACTTAAATAATGCTCGTACACTTTTTGCAATGGTAGAGAGACTCACAAACCCCCCCAGTAGGATTCCCAGTGAGCTACTCTCGGAAAGTAGATGTAATGAGTTTGCTCATTTCTTTACTGATAAGATCAATAATATCAGCAAGGCAATCAGCTCATCCAATCAGCCAAGTTGTGTCGACGTCAGACAAGCTCAACCACAACTTAAGAAATCAGACATTATGTCTGATTTCATGACAATTAATGGTAAAATCTTAGAAGAGATCGTACAAATTATGAAAACATCAACCTGCAGTCTTGACACGCTCCCCACATCATTCTTCAAAACGGTGTTTAACTGTTTAGAAATGGATCTCCTAAAAAAAAAAGAAAAAAAATAGAAAAAAAAAAAAAAAAAAAAAGAAAGAAAGAAATGGATCTCCTAAAAGTGGTAAATGCTTCACTTTTCTCAGGGATTTTTCCAAACTCACTTAAAACTGCAGTTGTTAAACCCCTCTTAAAAGGCCAATCTCAAATCTCCCTTTCATTGGAAAAATCATTGAAAAAGTTGTTTTCAACCAGGTTAACACGTTCTTAAACTCCAAGGGGTGTTTAGACAATTTTCAATCTGGTTTCAGAGCACATCACAGTACAGAGAGCGCTCTTATAAAGATAATCAATGATATCCGCCTAAATACAGATTCAGGTAAACTAACAGTGCTGGTTTTGCTTGATCTTAGTGCTGCATTTGACACTGTTGATCACAGCATACTTCTGGATGGGCTGGAAAACTGGGTTGGACTGTCTGGGACGGTCCTCAAATGGTTCAGATCTTATCTTGAAGGGAGAGGTTACTATGTCAGTATAGGTGACGATAGGTCGAGGTGGACACCCATGACATGTGGAGTCCCACAAGGCTCAATTCTGGCTCCTCTCCTGTTCAACCTTTATATGCTCCCTCTGAGCCAAATAATGAGAAAGAACCAAATCTCCTACCACAGCTATGCTGATGACACTCAGATCTACTTAGCCTTACTGCCTAATGACTACAGCCCTGTTGACAACCTCTGCCAATGCATTGATGAAATGAACAATTGGATGTGCCAAAACTTTCTTCAGTTAAACAAAGAGAAAACTGAAGTCATTGCCTTTGGGAACAGAGATGAGGTTCTCAAGGTGAATGCATACCTTGGCACTAAGGGTCAAACAACAAAAAATAAGGTCAAGAATCTTGGTGTGACTCTGGAGTCAGATCTGAGTTTCAATAGTCATGTCAAAGCAGTTAGTAAATCAGCATACTATCATCTCAAAAACATTGCAAGAATCAGATGCTTTGTTTCCAGTGAAGACTTAGAGAAACTTGTTCATGCTTTCATCAGCAGCAGGGTGGATTACTGTAACGGCCTCCTCACGGGCCTTCCCAAAAAGACAGTCAGACAGTTGCAGCTCATCCAGAACGCTGCGGCCAGGATTCTGACCAGAACCAGGAAATCAGAGCACATCACACCTGTCCTCAGGTCTCTACACTGGCTCCCAGTTACATTCAGAATAGATTTTAAAGTATTACTACTTGTCTATAAATCACTAAATGGCCTAGGACCTCAATACATTACAGATATGCTCACTGAATACAAACCGATCACTCAGATCTTTAGGATCATATAAACTAGAAATTCCAAGAGTTCAGTCAAAGCAGGGTGAATCGGCTTTTAGCTACTGTGCCCCTCGCTGCTGGAATCAGCTTCCAGAAATGACCAGATATGCTCCTACATTAGGCACATTCAAATCCAGACTGAAAACACATCTGTTTAGCTGTGCCTTTACTGAATGAGCACTGTGCTACGTCTGACAGATTGCACTATTGTTCTTTTCTTTTTATTCTTTTAACACGTTTTTAAGCATTCTTATTATTTGCTTTTTTTATTTTCTCATACTTGTCTTGTTATTCTTGTTTATGTAAAGCACTTTGAATTGCCACTGTGTATGAAATATAAATAAACTTGCCTTGCCTTACCTATTGAAGCATTCAATTTTTTCATTTACAAAGTCCGCCATGTAAATAGCAAATGCGCCATGGTGCAACGCAAGTGACTCTTAAAGGGAATGGGAGATGAGACTCTGATTGGTTTATGCTCAAAACCCACCCATAAATCATTAAGAGAATAAGCACAATCCTGTTAGATCATGTGCCGGAAGTTTCACGTGTCCTCTGTTCTTGCGGTTTTGAGTATTGGAGCTGAACTTTGGCAGCTGATGATGACGTTCCACAAGAACACGAGGACGCAAGATCGTTGAATTACGCATATGGAGAAACAGCCCTTGTGTCCTCTGTCCTGTGCTGGTCCGTTGTTGATTGTCTGCTTCCATTTGCTGTTGTCTGACGTCCTTAGATATATGGATGTCATCAAATCCCTGTGTGTCATGCCAAGAACCTAGTCAAGTTAAGTCTAGTTGAGTGTTTTTCCCCCACGGGGAGGTTTGAGTGTTGTTTTGCTTTTTTTCAAAATAAATCCTTCATTTACTGCACTTGGGTCCTCGACTGCTCTCCTTCCACCCTATATCGTGACATCAGGTGTGATTTTTATCGCACATTTCGACTTAAGCTGCAGTCACACTGGACTTTTCTCCCCATAGACTTCCATTTATACGCACGCGAATGCATCACACCAGAAACGCAAGCTCGTGCGACAAGTTTTGCTGTTCGCTGCGTTGCAAAGTTCAAGCTTGGTGAACTCTGACCTGCGAAATCGCATCACTTGACTGCATGAGACCAATCGAGGATCAAAACATGACTTCTCTGGACAGAAATTTAAAATATGAACCAATTGTTGCTTTTTTAAATGTCTAATCATCTTGGTTAAACCTGCCCCTTTTCGCAGGGCCGTACAACAGAATTTCGCAAGCTAAAACTCTAGTGTGACTGCAGCTTAAGGGTGCTTTCACACCTGCCTCATTTAGTTCGATTGAATCGCACTAGAGTTCGTTTTCCCTCTTGGTGCTTGGTCGTTTGGGCAAGTGAGAACGTAGCAATCGCACTCGGGTGCGCACCAAAAGCGCACCAAAAAAGCGTAGAGGTGGTCTCGGTACGCTTTCAAACCAACCCTGGAGCAGTTCGTTTGTGGTGAGAACGTGATCCAAACTAAAACAGACCCAACCGCAAAAAGTACTGCGCCTTTTTGGACTAATCCAGCTGCCCTCCGCTGTCTATCTTATGGGGTTTGGAGGAAAAATATTTGTTGACAGCGCTTTTCCAACAGTTTTAAACAGAGAGAGAGAGAGAGAGAGGGAGGGAGGGAGAAACATTACCTGATGGATCATTGGTGATATTTCCAAAAGATGACCATGTCGCAGTTTAGCTAAATTATTTCACGCCTTCTCCTAATGCTTTCGCCGATTGCAATGCATTAAAACATTGTTTTCCAGCCCCAGCCGCCCTTCATTCTCGAAATAGTTTAGTTTGTCTAAAGTGATGCCTACAAACTACATAGTATACTATGACCCGGGATACTGCGTCAGCCATCGCAGCGACATGGTGTGTCTGCCGGTTTGTTTATTTGCGGTAGTTCCACGTTAATTCTGACCAATTGAAAAGCAGTTTAGGAAATGCGTTCAATAACATCTGGCCAGTGAGTGATGTAGATTTTGTCACATGACTGCATTTTGGTTCGTTTCAACTGATTCCGACCAAAACAATCAGTGTGGTGTGAAAGGGACCCAAAACGGCAGAAAAATGCTACAATGTATCATTTGTTGCCTTTGGTCCGGACCAAATGAACCGAACCACATATTTGAAAGCACCCTAAGTCTTCACACTGTATTGACAGTTCTGTGTGACTCATCTATGAACTCTGACCTTTAATTCTTATTTTCTATAGGATTCAGCTCAGGTGATTGGTCATTGGTCAGGCCCTTCCAGCAGCTTTTTTTTTTCTTTTTCAAAAACCAGTTGGCCTTGGTGAGTGTTTGGGATCATTGTCTTGCTGAAAAGTTAACCCTGGTTTCATCTTCATCATCTGGTAATGTAGGAGTTGTGACTGAAGCAGCTAATATTCATTTACACTGACAAGGAGAAGGGGTGCTGAATAACTACTGAGAGATTTCAGCTGCTGTCTGGGCTTACAATGACTGTTTACACCTCCCTTCATGCGTTTAATACTTTTCCCTGTGTCATTTCATTTTATTATATACATAACTTAATTTATAAACTAATTAGTTTTGTTTTCTTTGTATGTATGGATAACTTTGGTTGTTACTGACATCTGCTAAAAATTACAAATCAACAGTACCTTTAGAAATGTATTTTCAAAGAAAAAAAGGGAGTGCTCAATACTTCTGTTAACACACTGTGCTTAGAAATGAGTACAATCCTAATACAAACACTGTAGAATTCCAACACCTCTAATTAACCTCTAATTTCTACATTCAAATGTTCACACAATAGTCCATAGTTCAAAAACGTACTTGTAGGAGCTGATGTTGGAGGCACAGTTGATGGAGGGTTTGTTGTGGCAAAGGCTGCTGGGACATTTTGATGGAAAGTTACAGTTTCCACCACAAAACCACAAAGACAAATGTACATATATAATACTTACATGTAGGTTCTGCTGTTTGAGACTCAGTTGTTGAAGAGCTTGTAGCAGGCAGTGCTGAAATATTGATGAATTAAATAGATGTATCAAAATAATGGCATATTTGGCTGACCTCATTTTTAAGATTTAGATATCGCAATAAACATGTACACGATAATTGGTAATTAATGGTGGAAATGGTGGAAAGATCTAAACATATGACAGAAAACTTCCTGCAGTCCTATTGTGCTTGTCGTGTGACTAACTAAAATTTTCACACGAAAGTCCATGAATAAAAATACTCACTCGAAGGAGTTGTGGATGTTTGAGTCTCAGTTGATGGAGAGACTGTTGTGGCAGAGGCTGTGATAAATATGAGGAAATTAAATGGCAACTTTCTTAATATTTGTTTTATGTGTTTACATGCTTGGAAACATACAATAAAATTCAGCAATTTAAGATGTTTTACACAGAGATATAATACAAAAATTTGTTCCACTTCAAACAGTATACTCAGGAGGTGATTTGAAATACCGGAAGTATTCATTATTATAATTTATATTAGCAGCAAAATGGTAAAATCTCCCCAAAATAGTCTTCAGACAACTGGACATACAGTTGAAGTCAGAATTATTAACCCCCCTGATTTATTAGCCCCCATGTTTATTTCCCCCCCGCCATTTCTGTTTAAAAGAGAAGATTTTTTCAACACGTTTCTAAACATTATAGTTTTAATAACTCATCTCTAATAACTGATTTATTTTATCTTTGTCATGATGACAGTAAATAATATTTTACTAGATATTTTTCAAGACACTTCTATACAGCTTAAAGTGACATTTAAAGGCTTAACTAGGTTAAATAGGTTAACTAGGCAGGTTAGAGTAATTAAGCAAGTTATTGTATAATGATGGTTTGATCTGTAGACTATTGAAAAAAAATTTGCCTAAAGGGGCTAATAATTTTGTCTTTAAAATGGTGTTTAAAAAATTTAAAACTGCTTTTATTCTAGTCGAAATAAAACAAATAAGACTTTCTCCAGAAGAAAAAATAATATCAGACATACTGTGAAAATTTCCCTGCTCTGTTAAACATCATTTGGGAAATATTAAAAAAAAGAGAAAAAAATTCAAAGGGGGGGCTAATAATTCTGACTTCAACTGTAGATATTACTTACTTGTTGGTTCTGCTGCTTGAGATTCAGTTGTAGAAGGTCTCGTACCGGCAGGAGATGCTGAAATATTTAGATGTATTAAAAATGAACTTACTATTACAGTAAATCACAAAATTATACTTAAAATAACAAATAGATATTTAAAAATGAGTGGAACCTTTACACAGATATAGTATTATGACAGTTCTAATACAAACACATTTAATTGCAACACATGCAACACAACATTTCTCAATTTAATTGTTCACACAATAAAACTCACTTGAAGGAGCTGATGTTGGAAACACTGTTGATGGAGAGTTTGTTGTGGCAGAGGCTGCTGGAACATTTTAATAATAAAAAATGAATTACTTGAATTGTTATGCATACAATAATATACTGCATGCTTGATGCTCAGGAGGTGATTTAAAACACCTGAGCTACTGATTATTACAATAATAATCATTAATCACACTAATGTTCGAACAACCGTACACTCCCTGACAAAAGTCTTGTCGCCTATTCAAGTTTAAGGAACCACAAATAATAACTTCTAGTTGATCATTTAGTATCAGAAGTGGCTGATATGAAAGGCAAACGCCGCTAGATTACGCTTATTTTACCAAAATAAAACATGATCATGTCTTGATTTTTAATTATTTAATTAGGACAGTAAGGTCTGACTTTGTTTAGACAAAAGTGCTGTCACTTAACATAAATAATGTACAGTATAGAATATAAAGTCATGGTGCAGTGGAAAAATAATTAATATTGTGTATGACTCCCATGAGCTTGGACGACTGCATCCATACATCTCTGCAATGACTCAAATAACTTACTAATAAAGTCATCTGGAATGGCAAAGAAAGCGTTCTTCCAGGACTCCCAGAGTTCATCAACATTCTTTGGATTCATATTCAATGCCTCCTTCTCCATCTTACCCCAGACATGCTCAATAATGTTCATATCTGGTGACTTGGCTGGCCAATTCTGGAGCACCTTGACCTTCTTTGCTTTCAGGAACTTTGATGTGGAGGTTGAAGTATGAGAAGGAGCTGCTGAAGAATTTGTCCTATGTCCCCATGGTTTGTAATGTAATGGGCAGCACAAATGTCTTAATACCTTGTTACGGTGACCCTACCTTAAATCCCAAGTGGGTAATACTTTACTTTTTGTTCGGGTGCCAGACGGAATACATCCGTCAATATTACAAATTTAATCTTTAGCCCAGATAGCTATAAGCCACCTACTACAACTATCTAAAAATAACAAACAAAATTCACAAAAAAATATACACAAATTCACCAAATGACTATGTATTGCATTATTATATTTTCCATCACTGAAATATCACCAAAAACATCTCGCTCACAACCAAAATTGAGAACAAGCAGTTTTATGAAAATATCATGATCAATTTATACCACACAGAAAGAAAAACGTATCCACTGACATATAATAACCATTATGTACTACATGAAGGACAACCAAGGAGCATTTCATCAGTATACAAAAACAAACCCCAAGAAAGTTACACCCCTCACAATCATTGGCTCTCTGGTCCTGCAAAGGTAAACAACATGGAAATAAATAATTCAAGAAAACTCCGTTCAGGCGCATCAGAGTTCAGTTTTCTCTCAATTAACAACCACCCTGGAGGCACTGCGGGGGTCTGAGTGTTACCCAGTTTGTGCAATGTATGTGTGTGTGTGTGGGAGTGTGTGTATGTGGGTGTGTCCAGCGGTCTCTATGAACTGAATGTCTATGCGCACTAACAGTTCATTCAACGAGTAGGAGCGGTATGGATAAGGTCAATAGGTGAAAACACATCGCTTTGGCAGTCAACCCGTCAACGATGCGGGTATGCTAGCGTTTTGTTTTCCTTTTTTCTTTGTGAAAATGTAAAGTACCTGAAGCAGGTGAACTAAAGGGATATCACCTTCAGCCCGCGTCTATAGAGCGACGTCACTCATCTCCCTTTGTTGTGGAAACCGCACATGATCTCTTAACAACGGCTAAATCCACCATCTCAGCCAAACGTCTCTCCAAACGTCTTAACAGTGGTCACTCTTCACTAGATTCGGTCACCGCCAGCACACTTGTGCAGCCACTCGCTTTTTTTGGCGTTCACAACTTGTTGCTTTCAACCAGTCAA
This sequence comes from Danio kyathit, assembly GCA_903798195.1. Taxonomy (NCBI): domain Eukaryota; kingdom Metazoa; phylum Chordata; class Actinopteri; order Cypriniformes; family Danionidae; genus Danio; species Danio kyathit. The sequence continues at coordinate 34,543,635 of LR812543.1, forward strand.
CTCATTCGACCACTCTCTTTTCGGTGCTCTTCCCCGTACCGTTCTTCTCACTTCCCACTTCCGCTCCTTTTTTTTCTGCCTTTATTCTCCGTCCTGCCCTTATTTAACTTTTAATCATTTTCCTCCAGGTGGTATGGGTTTAGATCCTAATTGTCACACCCTCAGGCTGTTAGCGTTGCCATCCACTCTGCAGATCTCTCGCACGCCCCCATACTGAATGTAACCCCAAACCATGGTTTTTCCTTCACCAAACTTGACTGATTTCTATGAGAATCTTGGGTCCATGTGGGTTCCAATAGATCTTCTGCAGCATTTGTGATGATTATGATGCAGTTCATCAGAAAAATCCACCTTCTGCCACTTTTCCAAATGATCAACTAAGTCAAGTTATTATTTGTTACTCTTACAACTGGGAACGACGACAAGACTTTTGTCAGGTAGTGTACATATATATGACTTACTTGTAGGTTCTGCTGTTTGAGACTCAGTTCCAGAAGCTCTTGTACTACTAGCAGGAGATGCTGAAATATTTAGATGTATTAAGAAATAGAACATTTTGAGAATAATCATGCAGTGAAAAATCGGATATTGTCAAAGTTATATTACTAGAACAATGGGATTCCAGCAAGTTTTTTTTAAATAAAATGTTCACACAATAGTCCACGAATAAAAATACTCACTTGAAGGAGTTGTGGTTGTTTGAGTCTCAGTTAAAAGAATGTTTGTTGTGGCAGAGGCTGCTGAGACAGAAGAAATAGAAACTCAATATTCCTAATTTTTGTTAACATGCTTAAAAAAAATATGATGTATAATTTAAATTTAGCAATGCAAGATATAACACAGATTCATAACATAAATATGAGAGAGAACTTTAAACAGTTTACTCAGGTGATTTGAAATACCTTTACTAATTTAAATACTAATTTAAATTATTTCAGGGACGTTTTACCGTTTTACTGTTAGTGTTCAGACAACTGTACATATATATTACTTACTTGTAGGTTCTGCTGTTTGAGATTCAGTTGTAGAAGAGCTTGTACTGGTAGGCAATCCTGAAATATTTGGATGTATTAAAAATCAGAGCTTAATTTTGAGTAGTACAGAAAGGCTTAAAAGGACACTTTTGCATGCCATAAAATTTCATACAGCAAGAAAAGTAGATTAGAATACAACTTGAACTGTAAAATGAAAATGCTGTGAATATTGCACAAAAACATTAACGGTTAGCATTTTAGCCTTCTTGGTTTTGTCAACTCAAAACTAATCCAGTAATCCTGAGTTTGTTCAGCCAGCATCATGGTAAAGGCCCCTTATTAATAAAAAAAAAAAAATATTAAAAAATATATTTTCATTCATTCATTTTCTTTCGGCTTAATCTCTATTTCAGAGGTCGCCACAGCGGAATGAACCGCCAACTATTCCTGCATATGTTTTACACAGCGGATGCCGCTCCAGCTGCAACCAAGTATTGGGAAACACCCATACACGCTCATTCACACACATACACTACGGACAATTTAGTTTATTCAATTCACCTATAGCGTATGTCTTTGAACTGTGGGAGAAACCAGAGCACCCGGAGGAAACCCACAGATACACAGGGATTACATGTAAACTCCTTACAGATATGCCAACTGGCCCAGCCAGGACTTGAACCAGCGACCTTCTTGCTGTGAGGTGACAGTGCTAACCACTGAGCCACCGTGCTGCCTTTTTAAAAAAAATCTTTTTATTGTTTTTAGCATAAGAAAATAAACAGAACAAACAAACAAAAAAGGTACAAAGGCCTTTTCACAATACAAAAACAGTCGGACACAATATAATACAATATCATCCAGAAAGCATAAGAGAAATGTTTTTAATTAAATATAAAAACTAGATAAATTGCAGAGAAGTGTGTAGGCTCCAAAACTTCACATATGCCAAACCAATCCAACCTTTAATGAGTTACAAGTCAGCATTACTGATACAAAATGTAATTGGGTTCCAGATTTATAAAAAAAAATATGGTTGGTTTGTTTGCCATCCATATCGCATTTCTTCCATGGGCAACATATAATTTATAAGATCCTAATCCAGGTTTCAAAGATAGGCACGTAATCTGGCTTCCAATTTTGCTAATATCATACACAAAGATACTGCCTGTGATATACAGTTGAAGTCAGAATTATTAGCCCCCCTGATTTATTAGCCCCCCTGTTTATTTTTTCCCCCAATTTCTGTTTTAAGAGAAGATTTTTTCAACACGTTTCTAAACATAATAGTTTTAATAACTCATTTGTAATAACTGATTTATTTTATCTTTGCCATGATGACAGTAAATAATATTTGACTAGATATTTTTCAAGACACTTCTATACAGCTTAAAGTGACATTTAAAGGCTTAACTAGGTTAATTAGGTTAACAAGGCAGGTTAGGGTAATTAGGCAAGTTAGTGTATAACGATGGTTTGTTCTGTAGACTATTGAAAAAATATATAGCTTAAAGGGGCTAATAATTTTGACCTTAAAATGTTTTTAAAAAAGTTAATAACTGCTTTTATTCTAGCCGAAATAAAACAAATAAGACTTTCTCCAGAGGAAAAAATATACTGTGGAAATTGATTTGCTCTGTTAAACATCATTTAGGAAATATTTAAAAAAGAAAACAAAATCAAATGGGGGGCTAATAATTCTGACTTCAACTGTATATTTATCTCCTATTTCCAATTTTGGCTCTGGTGACAGATCAATCCTGTATACTTCAGATATAAAATTAAAAACGTTCTGCCACAATGAACTAATTTTATGGCATGACCAGAATGAGTGAGTCAATGTACCTTTAACGTTTTTATATTTATTGCACTATAAGGATACATTTGGGAAAATCTTATGTAATTTTACTTTTGAATAATGAAATCTGTGTATAACGTTAAATTGAATCCGTCTGTGTCTCACGTTAATAGAACAATCATGACTTTTGGAAAGACGTGCTGCCTTTTAAAAAAAATAAATAAAAAAATTAAATTAAATAAATGACCAAGAAAGCAAAATTTGACTGAGCAATGGTTGTTATTCCTACAAAACTTGCATAGTTATTACTATTCGAACTATGACAAACATAAAACAGTAAAAAAAGAGCAAAGGTTTAGACAACTGTACATATATATCACTTACTTATAGGTTCTGCTGTTTGAAATTCGGTTGTAGAAGAGCTTGTACTTTGAGGTGGTCCTGAAATATTTACATGTATTCAAATTTTGAAACAATATTGCACAAAATCACATAAATTATATAAAAAATAATATATATTTTAGATTTTTATTTATTTATTTATTTTTTCAAAAATATGATATCCTGACAGTCTTAATACACAGTGGAATTTTAACCCCTCTATTTAAGCTGGATCTATAACTATCATTTGCTAATTTAAATGTTCCCACAATAATCCATGAATGAAATACTCACTTGAAGGAGCTGATGTTGGAGACTCAGTTGATGGAGAGTTTGTTGTGGCAGAGGCTGCTGGGATATTTTAATGGGTGATATTTAATGACATAATAAAATAATAGATATTTATCTGATAGATATAATAATCTGATATCATGACAGTCAATCATACAAACACAGTAGAATTCCAACATATCTAATTTAGCTGGACCTATAAGTATCATATTCTAATTAATATCTGCATCAAATGTTCATACAATATTCCAGAAATAAAAATAAAACAAATACTCACTTGAAGGAGCTGATGTTGAAGACACAGTTGATAGAGAGTTTGTTATAGCAGAGGCTGCTTTGATGAAAAAATTGAATTACAGTTTCCACCACAACACCACACTAGTGTTCAGACAACTGTACATATATATGACTTACTTGTAGGTTCTGCTGTCTCAGTTGTAGAAAAGCTTGTACTGGCAGATGGTGCTGAAATATTTACATGTATTAAAATGCTAGAAATGTGTATATTGCACAAAATACAAGTCAACACCTTTAGAAATGCTTTTATTGAAAAAAAAATATTTTTGTTTACCCACTGTATTTAAAAATGAGTAGAACCTTTACAAAAACCTATTTATATTATAAATATACATACAGTTGAAGTCAGAATTATTAGCCCCCCTTTGATTTTTTTTGTTTTTTGTTTTTTAAATATTTTCCAAATGATGTTTAACAGAACAAGGAAATTTTCACAGTATGTCTGATAATATTTTTTTTCTGGAGAAAGTCTTATTTGTTTTATTTCAACTAGATTAAAAGCCGTAATTATTTTTTTAAAAACCATTTTAGGGTCAAAATTATTAGCCCCTTTAAGCTATATATTTTTTCAATAGTCTACAGAACAAACCATCGTTATACAATAACTTGCCTAATTACTCTAACCTGCCTAGTTAACCTAATTAACCTAGTTAAGCCTTTAAATGTCACTTTAAGCTGTATAGAAGTGTCTTGAAACATATCTAGTCAAATATTATTTACTGTCATCATGGCAAAGATAAAATAAATCAGTTATTAGAAATGAGTTATTAAAACTATAATGTTTAGAAATGTGTTGAAAAAAATCTTCTCTCGTTAAACAAAAATTGTGAGAAAAAAAAAAACAGGGGGCTAATAATTCAGGGGGGCTAATAATTCTGACCTCAACTGTATATACTGTATATATATGTAATATACATATACATATTAGGGTTGGGCGATGTTGACCAATTTAGCATTGTACGATGTCTAATGTGAAACATCGCAATGGACTATGGCATCGTCTTCATAGGGGAGGTGAATTAATTAGTTATGAATAATTAATGAATTCATAACGAATGAATTATTTGTAGCCTACCGTTTCGACTACCTGGTTTTTGTTTTACTCATAACCAAATCATAAATAAATAAAGATAATATACACACAAATTACCACCTGTCAATCACTTTTTCCGCGGGACTCATGAGTAGGCAGAGTGACCTGTGTCAGTCAATTGTTTGGTGTGGTGGATGGCGGAGGGGTGTTGCGGACGAAAGTGAGCGGCGCTGGGGTGTCGCGGACGAAAGTGAAGACGGTTGGGGAGTTGCAGAAGAAAGTGAAAATGAACAGCGAGTGGACAGGGGAGGAGGGAGATCGGTAAAATGAGGTGCCGGATCAGATTTCAGAGATTCCGGATCCATCGTGTTCCAGCACAAATTAAGCCCTGGATAGAGACAAGATTAATTAAATATCACGTTCAAAAATTATAGTGAGACACAATCCAGCGATACCTACATTCTTGATCAACTGTCCAACGTACACTGTTCTCTGGAGCTCAGACGAGCGCATGACAGTGTGTGTGTCTGTGGCTGTGCGTGTGTCTCTGTGTGTGTGTGTGGCTGTGTGTGTGGGTGTGGTCACGTGATGTGCGTTTTCAGTGGATGTAGGGCTGTTCAGAAATGCTAGATGAAACACCAGTGTGGACGTGAGTCATTTTCGTTCTAAAATGCCATTTTAAAAGTAAGCTGTATTAGTGTAAACGGGGCCTGAGTGTGTATTATTCACGAGCGGGTTTGGGGCGGGGCGGAGGATCGGGGATGCCGGCTCAGCATCGTGATGTCTATCGGCCATTGATGATGGATGATGGCATCGTCAACAAGCCCAACCCTAATACATATATAAGTAATATACACATATATTACTTACTTGTAGGTTCTGCTGTTTGAGTCTCAGTTGTAGAAGAGCTTGTACTGGTAGGAGATGCTGAAATGAAATGTTTGAGATGATATGAGTTGAAAATGAGATGTATTGAAAACAGAAGCTTAATTTTGAGTAGTACAGAAATGCTTTTAGGCACATTTTTGCGTGCTGTAAAAATTTGTACTGCAAGAAATGTTAGAATAGAATATGACTTCAATTATAAACTGCATGAATACATTCTTCAAATGAAAATGCTGTGGATATTTCACAAAATCATCATCATGTATTGTCATTTTTTTGTCACTATGCTAAGATAATAACGGTTACTCACTTGAAGGAGTTGTGGATGTTTGATTCTCAGTTGATGGAGTGTTTGTTGTGGCAGAGGCTGCTAGGACATATTGATTAATAAATAGAGTTACATGCTTGCAAAAACATAATAAAATTCAGCAATGCTTAACCTTTTACACAGATTTCAAGAGTTCACACTTAGCTGATGATTGATTATAAAGCATGTTTGGCATGCTTTCCCGAGAGAGAGCCCTGAGCTCATACGATCCTCGAGCCCAGAGCTCCCTCCCGTTTGCAGGGTGAGAGGAGAGTTTGAGTTTAGGTAGATCTAGTGAGCTAGTGAGCAATTGGAGCTAGTGAGCAATTAGGATTGTTATGAAGATATAACTACTCACTAGGAGCATGTCTATGGTGCCGATTTGGATTAGTTAATTAGGATTTAATTCCGGGGAACCCAGGTGAAACCCACACGAGCACAGGGAGAACATCGACTAGCTTGGTAAGGACTAGAACCAGTGACGTTCTTGCTGTGAGGCAACAGTGCTAACTATTGGGCCGCCATACCACCCATCTAGGAAAGGAGGAGGAGTAGGGGTGAAAGGGGGGATTCTTCAAAATGAAGATGGCTGTTATATGGAACTTAGGTTATTTGTGGTGACTTAGGAATCGTCTGATTGGTGAATCATGTGTTAGTAATGTCGGACCAGCCGTGGTCAATCATAAGCACATGATCCTCTCAAAATTAGCTTATAAATAAACTTCACTTATAATACAAAATATTTTAGATAAAACGTCAAAAAGTATAATAAGGAGGTGATTTGAAATACCTGCTAATTATTATAATTTATATTAACAGCAGAATGGTAAAACTTTCCTGAAACAGTGTTCATGAAAATGTATTTTACTCACTTGTAGGTTCTGCTGTTTGAAACTCAGTTGTAGAAGAGCTTGTACTGGCTGGAGATGCTGAAATACATGAATAGAAACTTAAGAAATGTTTGAATAGAATATAACTTAAACATTAAAATGTGAATATTGCACAAAATTGTTATCATACAGTGTCATATATTTTTCTGATATTCTCAAATTTGCTGTACTTAGATAATATTGCAGAAGCATTTTAGCCTTCTCTATAAGTGTTTTGTATGAAAAGGTCTAATTATTTTGACAAAAAATAAATAAAATGAACAAACAACGGTGAATTTGACTGAGCATAGTTTATCCCAAAATTTCTATAGATATTCCAAATCATCTTTAACACAAAATATTTGGGTTATGATAAACACAATATAGTTAAATAGTAAAATAGTAAAACAGCAAAGGTAAAGAGTTTAGACAACTGTACATATATATGACTTACTTGTAGGTTCTGCTGTTTGAGTCTCAGTTGTAAAAGGGCTTGTACTGGCAGGAGATGCTGAAATATTTAGATATATTAAAAATTAAAAACAATACTGCACAAAATAACAGAAATTATATTAAAATTATAGATATTCAAAAATAAAAAGAACTTTTACAAAAATATGTTATCATGATAGTCCAGGAGAATTCCAACAGCTTTAATTAAGCTGGACCTATAACTATAATTTTCCAAGCACCAAGGGTCCTAATTAAATAATCTACCCGCATGAGCTTAAGAGCAGGTTCACTTAAGTTGTGTCCGAATATTTTAATGAACGGAAAAATAGTCGGTGAACCTGGCACATGGTCTACAAGGGTTGTCATTCTCTTAATGAGTTATGGATGTGTTTTGGTCGTAACATGCATTAAATCTACATTAAATGTTTGATTGCTCAGGAGGTGATTTGAAACACCTGAACTACTGATTATTAAAATAATATACCAGACCCCCTAGTTTTTTACGATTCCACAATCACTGAATTCAACACAAAATCAACAAAAAGTCGGAAATTTTTGTGATACTGCAAAATTCTTAAATAAACGCAAAATAATCGCAAAAATGTAAATAACCTCATAAAACATCAAATTCCAAACCATATAATCAAAATATATTTATTTCGGTTTACAATTTGTTGTTTTACATGACTTATAGACGTATAAGTCATTAGTAGGCCCACACGGAATCTGATTTCCACAGATTTTTAGCCCATTATTGATTCTGTTTATTTACTTGTGTAAATGTGAGTCAATTTATAGTTATTCAGTTTTTAAATTAATTTCAGTAATATTGACTAACATGAAAATGTTAATATAATTTATTCACAATACACTTTGTAAAGTAATATTTTCTGTCATTTAGTAGATATATTATATAGAAGATTTGCTTTGTTTACCAAATAAAGTGAATCTAATTGGATTTGCATTGTAAACATTAAATACAAGTTAAAAAGTTATTACTTTTTAGTTTATATATTAAGGTTTTAGTTATGATACTCCCAAAAACATTTCGCATAAATCCGCAGATTTTTAACATAATTCTGCGCAGAAATAGCAAAAAATGTCCGCAGATTCCGTCTGGCCCTAGTCATGAGTGTCGTATTTGAGTGTCTCTCGAAAGATGGGGGATTGTTTTGCAGCCTGTGCAGTAAGCAGACGCGGATGAAGCGCGAGTGATTTACATGTGAAGTCAATGCAAAGATGCCATTAGGCATCCTGTGGTGTGAATTGGGCATTTTTTGCGTTTGACACACTTCCGACTGCAAAAGAAAGTGGGAAACATGTAACAAATGGAGCAGTGGAACAGACAGAAAAGCGAGCAGCTTACAATGATGGAGATTGGTTCAAGGCTGACGGCCACTGGATGTGACTGAATTCAAGGACATTATTTGTGCTATAAATGTAAGGCTGGTATTATGATCTTCCTGAAATCGATAAATTATTTTGTTTAATTCTTTCCCTGATGTTAACAAGAGAAAAAGCTTCCCTGCCATTGACGAGTTTTACAGCAATCCATGTTTTGGGTGTATTACGGTAGGAGAAGCCCTAACGCATGTCCTGATTGAGGTACATGTCAGATGCTCCGGGGAGTGAAATCTGAGAGAAAGTAAGATTGTGAATAAAAATAAGAGTTATACAGCCTTCATTTGGCTTAATCCCTACCGTTTTAGATCTGTTTTAGATCTTGCCTTGACAAGAGACCAAAATAAAGAAGCTTTATTTTTATGATTTGTGTCATCGTCATTGTGTCAGATTGCACACTTAACATAGTGGGCTACCTAACATAGTAAATAAGATTTAAATCGCAAAATTGTCCGCAAATTTCTAGGACTTACCACCACAGAATCAGTCATTTTTTCCATAAAAAATCATCAAAAAAATCATGAAAAACTAGAGGGTCTGTAAAATTATGATTTCTCCATTAAACTTACTTGAAAGAGCTGATGTTGGAGACAAAGTTGAAGGAGGGTTTGACGCGGCAGAGGCTGCTGGGACATTTTGATGGAAAAATGAAGTTACAGGTTCCACCTCAATACCACAAAAGACAAATGTACATGTACTGTATATTACTTACTTGTAGGTGCTGCAGTTTGAAACTCAATTGTAGAAGAGCTTGTACTGGCAGGAGATGCTGAAATGAAATATTTAAATGTATTGAAAACAGAAGCTTAATTTTATTTTAGGGACATTTTTGCATGCCGTAAAAAATTTGCACTGCAAGAAATGTTGGAATAGAATATGACTTCAATTATAAACTGCATAAATACTTTCTTCAAATGAAAATGCTGTGGATATTCCACAAAATCGTGATCATATATTGTCACTGTGCTATGATATTTATGGTTACTCACTTGAAGAAGTTGTGGATGTTTGAGTCTCAGTTGAAGGAGCGTTTGTTGTGGCAGAGGCTGCTGAGACATTTTGATTAATCAATAGAGTTACATTTGTTTATTAACATTTGTTGACATGTTTACAAAAAACACAATATATACAATCAAATTAAGCAATGCTTAATAAAACAATTTAATAAGGAGGTGATTTGAAATACCAGCTGCAATAATTATTATAATTTATATTAACAGCAGAATGGTAAAATTTTCCTGAAACAGTGTTCATATAAATGTATATTTCTTACTTGTAGGTTCTGTTGTTTGAGACTCAGTTGTAGAAGAGCTTGAACTGGCTGGAGATGCTGAAATACATAAATAGAAACTTAAGAAATGTTTGAATAGAATATAACTTAAACATTAAAATGTGAATATTGCACAAAATTGTTATCATACAGTGTCATATATTTTTCTGATATTCTCAAATTTGCTGTACTTAGATAATATTGCAGAAGCATTTTAGCCTTCTCTATAAGTGTTTTGTATGAAAGGTCTAATTATTTTGACAAAAAATAAATAAAATGAACAAACAACGGTGAATTTGACTGAGCATAGTTTATCCCAAAATTTCTATAGATATTCCAAATCATCTTTAACACAAAATATTTGGGTTATGATAAACACAATATAGTAAAATATCAAAATAGTAAAACAGCAAAGGTAAAGAGTTTAGACAACTGTACATATATATGACTTACTTGTAGGTTCTGCTGTTTGAGTCTCAGTTGTAAAAGGGCTTGTACTGGCAGGAGATGCTGAAATATTTAGATTTATTAAAAATTAAAAACAATACTGCACAAAATCACAGAAATTATATTAAAATTATAGATATTCAAAAATAAATAGAAATGTTACAAAAATATGTTATCATGATAGTCCAGTAGAATTTCTTTAAAGCAGGGGTCACCAATCTCGTTCCTGGAGGTCCGGTGCCCTGCAGGGTTTAGCTCCAACTTGCCTCAACACACCTGCCTGGGTGTTTCAAGTACACCTAGTAAGACCTTGATTAGCTTGTTCAGGTGTGTTTGATTAGGGTTGGAGCTAAAATCTGCAGGACACCGGACCTCCAGGAACAAGTTTGGTGATCCCTGCTTTAAAGGTTCAAGAAACCCTGGAGCACTTTTTAAATTTTTTTTTAGCTGATTTGTGTGTGTTGAGCATCAGTTGAGACAACGTTAGCACCTGTCATCTCTAATTGTGGGGACAACTGGATAATATTGAGCTTTCATCTACCAGGTTTAAAAGAATTATTGGGGCGGGATCAAAATCAGTGACGTAGCACGAATCTGCTAGTGGAGTGATGACGCGTCGATTTCTCAATATTATTCATAGCTGAGTTTTCCTATCCTATGAGAAGACCCTGCTTCTTAGTTCTTCATGAGAGCACATGCTTTCCGAAGGCAAGGCAGACCTGCATAGCTGTGAGATGCAATGACTGGGTGAGACCGCGGCAAGCCGTATTTAGCCATTCATGAAGGGTTGTATGTGTTTGTTTCATTGATTCACAGGGTTTATTGCATGTTTTTCTCCGCGAGAATTGGAGAATGGTGGACTTTGTCTTCTATCAGTTGAGTCTGTTACCATTCAGACACATCGTCTATATCCATGCTGCTGTGTTTGCCATATGTTTAAAATCCTCCAGATTACCGGCAGGGCTACTGGTTAAAATAGATAGGGGAAGAGACCTGCTTAACTGCTATCCACTGTGTCTGCATTCAGACCCGGGGATTGAGGAGGAGAGAAGTCCTCCTCATTAATAGTGTTTACACGATTATCTTTAAAATCATATAACAAATTGTGGTTATGTGTATATGAAATTATGAATAACAAATGTAGCAGCGCATTAAATTACTCAATGTTTATTTCTTTGCATTTTAACTTTGTAAACTATAAAATCATGGGTCTCCTCACGGTTTGTGTCTTATTTTGTTCGCTCCCCTCTTTTTCCCCTGCTCTGCCGGCCACGTCCACTCCTCCCTCTGCTCGCAGCGCTCCACGCCCATCATGAAGCATTTTTGGAAAAAATTCTAAGGGTAGACTTCAGCCGAAAGAGGGGGGTTTCATGGCCCTTTAATTTAATTTAATTAAGCTGGACCTATAACTATAATTTACCAAGCACCAAGGGCCCTATTTGAATAATTTAAGCGCATAATCTAAAGAGCAGGTCCACTTACTGTAAGCTGTGTCCGAATATTTTAATGAATGGAAAAATAGTCGGTGATCCTGGCACATGGTCTACAAGGGTTGTCATTCTCTTAATGAGTTACAGATGTGTGTTAGTCGTAACATGCATTAAATCTTACTGTTTATTAAAATAATATACATAAATCATAAAAGTGTTACTCACTTGTAGGTTCTGCAGTTTGAGACTCATTTGTAGAAGTACTTGTACTGGTAGTGGGAGCTAAAATATTTAAATGTTTTAAAATAAGAAACAATACTGCACAAAATCACAGAATTTTTATTAGAATGAATTATAGATATTTAAAAACTTTTCACCATAATTACCATTTCCTAATTTAAATGTTAACACAATAGCAAATGAATGAAAAAAACAACTAACTTGAAGGAGCTGATGTTGGAGACACAGTTGATGGAGGGTTTGTTGTGGCAAAGACTGCTAGGACATTTTAGTGAAATAGAATCACAATTTTCTTAATATTTTGTAGACATACTTACAAAAACATAATTTGAAATACTTTAAGTAATGATTAATGTCAATTACATTAACACCAAAATGATACAACATTCCTGAAATAGAGTTCAGACAACTGTACATTTAAACTGTATCACTTACTTGCAAGTTCTGCTGTTTGAGACTCAGTTGTAGAAGAGCTTGTACTTGCAGGCATTGCTGAAATGTTTAGATGTATTGAAAACATAAACTTACTTTTAAGTAGTAGAGAAATGCTTAAAGAGACATTTTGCATGCCGTAAAATCTGTACTCCAAGAAATATTAGAATGGATTATGACTTCAATTTTAAACTGCACAAGTACATTCTTCAAATTATCACCATATTTTGTCACTGTAATAATATAATAATGATTACTCACTTGAAGGAGTTGTGGATGTTTGAGTCTCAGTTGACGGAGTGTTTGTTGAGGCAGAGGCTGCTGAGACATTTTAATAAAGAAATAAGGTTACAATTTTCTTAATATTTGTTGACATGCTTACAAAAACAGAATATATACAATAAACTTTAGCAATGCAATATTTTTTTACACTGATTTATAAGACAAAAATTACATTCAAACTCAAGGGGTGTTTTGAAATTTCTGATGCAAAGCTTATTATTGTCACAATCACCAGCGATTAAGCCCTTGCAGATTGCTGGAGAACAGTCACCCGGACTACACATCTGTCACTGAACTGAAACTACAACTCCCAATGGTCATTGCGCCAATCTACTCCAGCAACTGTTGACAGTAATCTGGACACTCACACTGGACCAATTAAACAAAGAGAAAACTGAAGTCATTGCATTTTGGGAACAGAGGTGAGGTTTTCAAGGTAAATGCGTACCTTGGCTCTAGGGGTCAAACAACAAGAAATAAGATCAAGAATCTTGGTGTTATTCTAGAGTCAGATCTGAGTTTCAGTAGTCATGTCAAAGAAGCAGTAAGTAAATGAGCATACTATCATCTCAAAAACATTGCCAGAATTAGATGCTATGTTTCCAGTGAGGACTTAGAGAAACTTGTTCATGCTTTTATCACCAGCAGGGTGGATTACTGTAATGGAGTTCTCACTGGGCTTCCCAAAAAGACTGACCAGAACAAATTCCCAAATTCTGACCAGCACCAGAAAATCAGAGCACATCACACCTGTCCTCAGGTCTCTACACTGGCTCCCAGTTACATTCAGGATAGATTTTAAAATATTAGTACTGGTCTATAAATCCTTAAATGGCCTAGGACCGCAATAGATTACAGATATGCTTACTGAATACAAACCTAACAGATCACTCAGATCTTTAGAATCAAGTAAATTAGAAACTCCAAGAGTTCAGTCAAAGCAGGGTGAATCCGCCTTCAGCTACTGCACCCCCCGCTGCTAGAATCAGCTTCCAGAATTGAGCAGATGTGCTCCAACATTAGGCACGTTCAAATCAAGACTGAAAACACATCTGTTTAGCTGTGCCTTTACTGAATGAGGACTGTGCTACATCCCACAGATCACAATATTATGTCTTTCTTTTCTTTTTCATTGCTTTAAAATAGTGATGTGCGGATCGATACTAAAATATCGATATATTCGATACCAGCTTTGTATGTTCTAGAATCGATTATCTTATCAAAATATCAATATTTCAATAATTTGGAGCAAATATGTAGTTTATTGGAAATAGAAATACAGCGGAAAGTAACCACAATTACCCTAGTTTCTCTGAATAATGCCAACTTAGTTGGAACTGCTTGTTCTTCCACCTGCAAAGTCATGTGCGTAATATGGCACAATACAACTGCAGATCACGCTAGCTAGCCACTCAGTCCACTGGCTGGCACATGTTGTTTTGTCACGCTGTCATTGGATATGGGTGACCGCAAGCGAAGGTATGTGGGGAGCTACTTCACTTCCATAAACTCAAACTATGCAGTTTGTGACATGTGTAACAAAACAGTGAGGTACTGTGGTAATACTACAAACCTAATCAAACATCTACATAGAAATCACAAGACAGAATATGACTACGTCACGACTAGATGATCAGAAGAGGAGGAAATGAGAGGTACAGGTGCTGCTAGGGTGAGACAGATATCGTCCTTAGGTGCAGCAGGCAGGCACTATCCTGATTCAGAGGGAGAAAATGCAGCGATGTGGCTTTATTTTGGGGTCTTGGGTTTTTTGTGATTATGATCCTGAGAGGAAATACCCCTGTCAACCCACCGGACAACAGCTAATCAAACTGGGCTTGGCTCTGTCAGAAGCACCGCTGAAAGTTTCCATCATCCATGTATAGTTTCTGGAGGAGTTGATGAATCCGCGTTTATTGTGAAGTGAATTTGACTTGTGAATGTAGCAAATTTGATGCGTGAATTAAGCAAGTAATCTCAAAATGTCCAATGTTTTTTTACAGTTGAAGTCAGAATTATTAGCCCCCTTTGAATTTTGTTTCTTTTTTAAATATTTCCCAAATGATGTTTAACAGAATAAGGAAATTTTCACAGTATGTCTGATAATATTTTTTCTTCTGGAGAAAGTCTTATTTGTTTTATTTCGCCTAGAATAAAAGCAGTTTTTAATTTTTAAAAACCATTTTAAGGTCAAAATTATTAGCCCCTTTAAGCTATATATTTTTTTCGATAGTCTACAGAACAAACCATCATTATACAATAACTTGCCTAATTACCCTGACCTGCCTAGTTAACCTAATTATCCTAGTTAAGCATTTAAATGTCACTTTAAGCCAGGGGTGTCCAAACTTTTAGCTCCAACTTGCCTCAACACACCTGCATGGATGTTTCTAGAAAGCCTAGTAAGAGCTTGACAAGGTAGACCAGGTGTGTCTGATTGGGGTTGGAACTAAACTTTGCAGGACACCGGCCCTCCAGGACCGAGTGTGGACACCACTGCTTTAAGCTGTATAGAAGTGTCTTGAAAAATATCTAGTAAAATATAATTTACTGTCATCATGGCAAAGATAAAATAAATCAGTTATCAGAGATGAGTTATTAAAACTATTATGTTTAAAAATGTGTTGCAAAAAATCTTCTCTCCGTTAAACAGAAACTGGGGAAAAAATAAACAGGAGGGCTAATAATTATGACTTCAACTGTACGTGCGAATAGCGCAATTTATTTGTGCTTGTCGCATCTGGTGTGAACACAGCATCAGAGTGGCCAACCTAAAGCACACTTGTGCAATAATCATGCTGTCTAATCGGCATCTCCACATACCACACCTGTGACGTGGATGGATTCAGTGCTCACTATCACAGATTTATTTAAGTGAACAATATAAATCTTTTTAATTAATTAATTAATTTAGATCTCTGAGTTTAGCTCAATAAAAATAAAAGCAAATCAAAAGTGTTGCATTTATATTTTATGCAGAGTGTAGGTAGAGCTGCTTACAAAACATTTAATTTTCTTACTATTGCAGATACTGGTGCTTGTTGCTCAGGAAGGTGATTTGAACCAGAACTACTGATTGTTATAACACTCAGACAACCGTACAAATATATTACTTACTTTTAGGTTCTGCTGTTTGAGACTCAGTTGTAGAACAGCTTGTACTGGCAGGAGATGCTGAAATATTGAGATGCAATAAAAATATAATTATGGTGAATTTGACTGACCTTTTTTAAAGTAAGATCTATATATTGCAACATAATAGTTCACTTTTTTGGCCCACAATAATCCTGTACTGACGAATCTTTAAAGTACATGACAAGCACACTATGGTTCCTTTTAGATTTATAACTAAAATGTTCACACAATAATCCTAGAAATATATATATATACTCACTTGAAGGAGCTGATGTGGGAGACTCAGTTGATGGAGAGTTTGTTGTGGCAGAGGCTGCTGAGACATTTGAATGAAGAAATAGATGTAAATGGCCATTTGTGCAATATTTTGTAATATATTTAGCATATATGACATAATTTTTTACATGTGAAATCTATCTATCTAAAACATTAACTTATTTAGTACATTTCACTTACTTGTAGGTTCTGCTGTTTGAGACTCAGTTGTAGAAGAGCTTGTACTGGAAGGAGATGCTGAAATATTGAGATGCAATAAAAATATAGTTATGGTGAATTTGACTGACCTTTTTTAAAGTAAGATCTATATATTGCAACATAATAGTTCACTTTTTGTTTCACAATAATCCTGTAGTGAAGAATCTGATTCTCTGACAATTAGGGTACATGACAAGCACACTACGGTTCTTTTTAGATGTATAACTAAAATGTTCATGCAATAATCCCCGAAAAAAATATATATACTCACTTGAAGGAGCTGATGTGGGAGACTCAGTTGATGTAGAGTTTGTTGTGGCAGAGGCTGCTGAGACATTTGAATGAAGAAATAGATGTAAATGACCATTTTTGCAATTATTTGTAATATATTTTGCTAATATGTTTTATTTTTTATGTAAAATCTAAACATGAACTTGTTTAGTACACATACAGTTGAAGCCAGTATTATTAGCCCTCCTTTGAATTTTTTTTTCTTTTTTAAATATTTCCCAAATGATGTTTAACAGAGCAAAGAAATTTTCACAGTATGTCTGATAATATTTTTTCTTCTGGAGAAAGTTATTTCGACTAGAATTAAAGCAGTTTTTAATTTTTTAAACACCATTTTAAGGACAAAATTATTAGCCCCTTTAGGCTAATTTTTTTTCGATAGTCTACAGAACAAACCATCGTTATACAATAACTTGCCTAATTACCCTAACCTGCCTAGTTAACTTATTTACCTAGTTAAGCTTTTAAATGTCACTTTAAGCTGTGTAGAAGTGTCTTGAAAAATATCTAATAAAATATAATTTACTGTCATAATAGCAAAGATAAAATAAAACAGTTATCAGAGATAAGTTATTAAAACTATTATGTTTAGAAATGTGTTGAAACAATCTTCTCTACCTTAAACAGAACACGGGAAAAAAAATAAACAGGGAGGCTAATAATTCAGGGGGGCTAATAATTCTGACTTCAACTGTATATTACTTACTTGTAGGTGCTACTGTTTGAGACTCCGTTGTAGAAGAGCTTGTACTTGCTGGAGGTGCTGAACAATTTAAATGTAATGTATTAGAAACAATGTTGCACAAAATCTATACTAACAAAAATATAATATCATGACAGTCCTAATATAAGTACAGCAGAATTCCAACACCTTTAGGTTAGACCTATAATTATAATTGAAATGTTCACACAATAATCCATGAATTAAAAAACTCACATGAAGGAGCTGATGTTGGAGACACAGTTGATATAGAGTTTGATGTGGCAGAAGCTGGTGGGACATTTTGATAGAAATAAAAATATAATAATATAATTACACTTTCCCTATGTTTGTTGACATGTTTACAGATTTTTGTGTTACAATGAAATCCTGCATAAAATAAATATATAAACACTACAGTATTCAGACAACTCTACATATTTATTACTTACTTGTAGGTTCTGCTGTTTGAGTTGTAGAAGGGCTTGTACTTGCAGGTGGTGCTGAAATATTTAGATGTATTTAAAAATAGAATCTTAAATTTAAGCACCACAAAAATGAGCATTTTACACAAAACCATTATCATATAGTGTCATATTTTGTCACTGTCATAAGATAATAATGGTTACTCACTTGAAGGATTTGTGACTGTTTGAGTTTCAGTTATTGGAGAGCGTGTTGAGGCAGAGGCTGCTGAGACATTTTGATATGGTTACAATTTTCTTAATATTTGTTGACATTCTTACAAAAACACAATACATGCCATACCTGCCAACACTCCCATTTTGGTTTTTCTTCCGGAAAACTCCCGTAATTCCCCCGCCCCCAAACACCCCCCCTCACCCCCGGTCCTCAGCTTTTTGGTACAATCTATAACACCCAAGGATCGCCAACTTTGATATAATATCAGATCGCAGCGGCTGCCTGAAACACGGTGCATAGTACAGACACCTAAGGTGCGTCCCAAATTGCATACTTATGCACTACTCTACGCCATTTTGTAGTATAAATAGTGTAAGTAGTGCGTTTACACTGAAAACTCTTGAAAAAATAATAAGTGCACTTTAATTACCTGGATGATGCACTTATTTGACCGGTAACATAAAGTGTGGAATGATGGACACTTCACGCACTCAACGGCCGCAGTTTTGCTCACGTAGCGGAAGGGGCGGAGCTATCGGGCGCACATGTTGGATAACTTTATTTATTTTGGATTGTGAAAGCGAAATTCTCCTAAGAGAGTGGTGATAGCGCCTCCCAATATTGTTTGGTAATTTGGTCATTTATTTCCCTAATTTGGCAACCGTCAAATGTCATCTGGGAAACGGGTTGAATTTCCGCTTAGTATAAAAACATTAGTGTTCCATTTGGGACGACACTACATTAATTTACTTTGCTGTAGAGTGTGTAAGTGCATAAATACATAGTGCATAGTGTATAGTGTGCCATTTGGGACGCAGCTCTAGACTTCCCCACCACTCTGCCACCATTTTCAGAGACACACAAATGTTGGCAGGTATGATATATGCAATAAAACAATGCTAGATGTTTTTACACAGATTTATAATACAAACAATAGACTCAAACAGTATACTCAGGAGGTGATTTGAAATTCTAAATCACAAGTGTCAAACTCAGTTCCTGGAGGGCCGCAGCTCTGCGCAGTTTAGTTACAACCCTATTTAAACACACCTAACCAAACTAATTGAGTCCTTCGGGCTTGTTTGAAACCTACATGTAAGTGTGTTGAAGCAGAGTTGGAACTACACTGTGGGGGCTGTGAGGGCTGTGGCTAGACGCCCCAGTTCTAAATTATAATTTACATTTACAACAGCAGAATAGTAAAACTTTGCTGAAGTGTTCATTCAACTGTACATATATATTACTTACTTGTGGGTTCTGCTGTTTGAGACTCAAAAGGGCTTGTACTTGCAGGCAATGCTGAAATATATAAGCATATTAAAAATAAGAAACAATATTGCACAAAATCAAATGTCCTATAAAATGTATTATAATACACATATTGTAAAATAACTGACAAGCAGTGCTGTAATATTTAAAAGTATTAAAAAAAATAGGAACTTTTTATTAAATATCCACTGTATTTAAAAATGAGAAAAGCCCTTACACAAAATATCAGCTCTTGAAAGACTTAATAGAGATACAGTAGAATCCAACACTCCTAATTGTCATGGTCACCAGCAATCCAACCTGTGCAGATCGCTGAATAACTACAAATCTGCCACTTTAAAGAACTACATATCCAGTCATGCATCGTTCACATGCACCTGTTCCTGTTTCAGTTTAATTACACACAGCCAGAGGATGGTTACATACTGATTACAGTGACTTTAAATAGTCGGCAGCTAGCTCTCTGCAACTCTCACATGGTCGCCCACTGAACCTAAGCAGGGCTGCGTCTGATCAGTACCTGGATGGGAGACCACATGGGAAAGCTAGGTTGCTGTCGGAAGTGGTGTTAGTGAGGCCAGCAGGGAGCACTCAACCTGCAGTCTGTGTGGGTCCTAATGCCCCAGTATAGTGAAGGGGACTCTATACTGCTCAGTGAGCGCTGTCATTCGGATGAAACGTTAAACCGAGGTCTCGACTCTCTGTCCAGGATGTCCTTCGAAAAAGAGTAGGGCGTTAACCCTGGCATCCTGGTCAAATTTGCCCACTGGCCTCTGTTCATCATGGCCTCCTAACTATCCCCATATCATAATTGGCTTCATTACTCTGTTTCCTTTCCACCAATCAGCTGGTGTGGGGTGTGCGGTCTGGCGCAATATGGCTGCCGTCGCGTCATCCAGGTGGATGCTACACAAAGGTGGTAGATGAGGAGATTCCCCCTATGTGTAAAGCTCTTTGAGTGTCCAGAAAAGTGCTATATAAATGTAAGGAGTTATTATTATTATTAAATACAGCGCACACACACACACACACACATCTGGGCTGAGTCTTGTTTACAGTATTTGTGACATTACAATGCCTTTCCTTTGCCTTGCTTTGCTGTGTTAGACCCTGCTGCCTGCCTTTACTGACCATTCGCCTGTATATTGACTACGGCTCTGGATTGCCTGTATACATCTGTTTGTTCCTGTGTTGGCCATTGCTTGCCTGACCATTCTCACAATAAAACCTGCATTTGGATCCGGACCTCTGTTGTCAGCGTCCTCTTCACATTACACTAACTTGTCATTTGACAATTAAATTGTTCACACAATAGTCCATAAATAAAAATACTCACTTAAAGGAGTTGTGGATGTTTGAGTCTCAGTTGATGGAATGTTTGTTGTGGCAAAGGCTGCTGGAACATTTTGATCAAGAAATACAATTTGTTGACATGTTTAATAATTATTATAATTTACATTAAGAGTGAAAAGGTCAAACTTTCATGAAATAGTGTTCAGTCAACTGTACATATATATTACTCACTTGTAGGTTCAACTCTCTGAGACTCGGTTGTAGAAGAGCTTGTACTTGAAGGGGATGCTGAAATTTTTACATGTATTAAAAACAGAAACAATACTGCACAAAAATCACAGAAATTGTATATAAATAAATGTATATATTTTGTTCTTTACACAAGTTTATAAGGCCTCAGGCATACATGCTTAAGCCTCATTCACACTACAAGCAACTTGAAGTGCCAAAGAGAAAAGCGACTGTTTATTTAAACGGAGTGTGAGCCACTTCCGGCAACCTCCATCTACCCGAGCGACAGCAACCGTTGGCGACCAGGTGAGCGTGTCGAGTGATGCAACAAAGATGAGAATCCTTCAACTTTATGCAAATGAAGAACGACTATCTTGAGTGACAGCCAATAGGAGCACCAGTGAAGCTCACGTGATCATATCTCAGCTTGCTCAGAGACCTACACAGACCTGCGTTTGCAGCAGGTAGCCACCCAGAGCGACAGGCAGCTACAAAGCCGCTGCTAGTGTGAATGAGGCATTATTGTGTAACACATGGTATAAGCCATTGGTCTCAAACTCAATTCCTGGGGGGGCGCAGCTCTGCACAGTTTTGCTCCAACCCTATCAAACACAGCTGATCCAAATAATCGAGGTGTTCGATTATTCATGAACACTTTGATTAGTTGGATCAGCTGTGTTGATCAGGATTAGAGCAAAACTGTGCAGAGCTGTGGCCCTCCAGGGATTGAGTTTGAGACCAATGGTATAAGCTGTTCTTGAATTTTTTCATACATTTAAAATACATTTTAGTACGTAAGATTTGATGAATCATGATTTATTCGTGAAGATGTCCATACACACACTTCACACATACATTTTAAATGTTCACACAATACTCCATATATTAAAAAACTCACTTGAAGGAGCTGATGTTGGAGACACAGTTGATGAAGGGTTTGTTGTGGCAGAGGCTGCTGGGACATTTTGATGACTTAGTTTCCACCACAACAGTATTCAGAAAACTATATATATATATATATTAGAGATGCCACAATTCTCAATACAATATTGAACCGTTCGGTATGACATCCACGGTTCAATACGCGCTTGTGAATTGCGGTTTTTCCAGTTTTACATTGAAATAATTTATGTGCGTTTTATTTCTCTCCGAATTGACTGTTTGTGTGTGCCTGTAAGTCTACGAGCTGAGATGAGGAAACTCCTCCCCGCGAGTAAATATTCAATCACTATGCTCTAAAGTTAGGGGGCGCTCCACCATCATTCCACACTTTAACATGGCGAGCGGCAGTGAAGTGAGGGAGCAATAAGCAATAATGCTGCAGTTAAACAAAGTTATGCCAAGTTGCCAACTGTGCCCTAGTTTAAAGTTCCAAGTATGTACACTGTGGCTAATACGCCCGCACACCGGATTAACTATAGCAGCGGCCGTTTCCATATCACGTCTTTTCCGCTTGCAAGTTTGTTGTTTCTAATGTAAGAATATATGGCAATATGCGCGCACAAGCGGAGCAACGTGCTTGCGTCTTTGCGTGCACACGCAGTAGAAAACACCTCACGGTGAGAGTTGTGCGTGCCTTTCAGTGCAGTGTAAACAAAAGATATGTTAGATGAATTAATATTAAGATGATTATGTATGCATGAACGCAGATGGCAACAACAGGTCATCTAAATAGCTTACCTAATATAAAGCTTGAATTTGCATTAGACCTGATAACAGTCAAACCATGATTATTCTTCAGACTATATAATCGTACAACCAAAATCTTAATTGTTGCATCCCTAATTGTTATGCAGTTCAAAAAATAACATATGAATGTGTCTGAATGTAGAAGAAGCCTACTTCAGCAATGCACTGCTTTTGTTGTGCTCTGAAATACAACATTTGAAAGTTTGTAAAAAAAAAAAAAAAAAAAAAAAGTCAACAATGCAGTGATGTTATATAGTTTCAAAATTCAATATATTAACATTTTAATGTAGAAAAAGCCAATGTGGGTGTCTTAAGGAGCAAAAATACAACATATATGGGCTCTTATATTGCTGTTGTGTTATCACTCATATAGCAAGTCATATCTCTCCGGCCCTTCGTTTGGGATGCTTTTCATGAACCGGCCCCCATGATAAACTAATTTAATAGCCCTGGTATAGACTAATCGAACGAAAACACTTCCAACATGACTGCACATCTGCGTCGCCATCACCCAGCAATATCACTGTCTGAAGGCAGAATAGCAGAGAAGGTAATAAAGACCTCCATAAAACAACAATCCCTCACTGAATCCTTCCAGCAAACATATCCAACTGGTTCCGAAAGACATATAAAAATAACAAAGGCAGTGTTAAGTTTAATTAAGATGGTTTACTTATATTTACTGAAGTACAAATGTGTTTATTTGGAATGGTCGATTTATGTTCATTAACTTCACATGTATGTTTATTTTTAAAATGTAGGAATTTGTGTGTTCCCCAGTTTGTACATAGGCTACCCGCAGCGGTAAGATTTCAGTGTTAATTTTTTTATTATACAATACACTAGGAACTAGTGTACCTTTCTTGGCTTTGAAGTAAAATAAAGGAGTATTACAATAAATCGTTTTAATTTTTTTCTCTTTCTTACTGTTCCTATTGCCTAAGCATAGAATAACAATAAAAAAAAAACACTTATGTGTTAAGCCATCAGAACCGAACCGAAAACCGTGTTAAAAAACAGAGGTATGTATTGAACCGTAAGCTAACTGCATCTCTAATATATATATATATATATATATATATATATATATATATATATATATATATATATATATATATATATATATATATATATATATATACACATACAGTATATAACTTACTTGTAGGTTCTGCTGTCTGAGACTCGTAGAATAGAGTTGTAGAAGAGCTTGTACTGACAGGAGATGCTGAAATATTTACATGTATTAAAAACAGAAACAATATTGCACAAAATCACAAAAATTGTATTTGAAAAATTAACAGATATTCAAAAATGAGTAGTGTCTTTTCAGATTTCAGATTATTTCTTCAGGCTTTAGATTATTAGTGTCTTTTCAGTCCCTTCTTTAGATTTCCTACACCTCTTCTTAAGCTAGACATATACAGTACTTATAATTATTACATTCACACTATAGTCCGTGAATTAAAAAAACTCACTTGAAGGAGCTGATGTTGGAGACACAGTTGATGGAGGGTTTGTTGTAGCAGAGGCTGCTGGGACATTTTGATGGTGAAATGAAGTTGCAGTTTCCACCACAACAGTATTCAGACAACTGTACATATATATTGCTTACTTGTAGGTTCTGCAGTTTGAGAATCAGTTGTAGAAGGGCTTGTACTGGTAGAGGGTGCTGAAATGTTTACATGTATTAAAAACAGAAACAATATTGTGCAAAAAAAGAAATCACAGAAATTGTATTTGAAAAATGAGCAGATATTCAAAAATGAGTAGTGCCTTTACAAAAATATCATATCATGATAGTCCCAATATGAATATACATACCTGACAAAAGTCTTGTCGCCTATCCAAATTTTAGGAACAACAAATAATAACTTGACTTCTAGTTGATCATTTGGTATCAAAATTGTTATTTTTTTTCCTTGCCGCTGTCGCCACTGGCTTGCATGGTTCGGGATCTGTAGAGCTGCGCATCGATGGAATTGCTCCTCAGTGTTTGGACTCTCAGTAGTGATTATTAAACCACACTGAACTGAGCTAAACTGAACTGAACATAAACACTAAAAGCTGGACTGACACTGTTTCAATTTACAATAATCTTCTATGTGAAGCTGCTTGACACAATCTACATTGTAAAAGCGCTATACAAATAAAGGTGAATTGAATTGAATTGAAAAGTGGCTAATATGAAAGGCAAAGGCCTCTAGATTATGCTTATTTTACCAAAATAAAATATGATCATGCTTTGATTCTTAATTATTTAATTAGGACAGTAAGGTCTGACTTTGCTTAGACATGTACAGTACAGAATATAAAGTCATGGTGCAGTGGGAAAAGAATTAATATTGTGTCTGACTCCCATGAGCTTGGAGGACTGCATCCATACATCTCTGCAATGACTCAAATAACTTAATAAAGTCATCTGGAATGGCAAAGAAAGCGTTCTTGCAGGATTCCCAGAGTTCATCAAGATCCTTTGGATTCATCTTTAATGCCTCCTTCTTCATCTTACCCCAGATATGATCAATAATGGTCAAGTCTGGTGACTGGGCTGGCCAATCCTGGAGCACCTTGACCTTCTTTGCTATCAGGAACTTTGATGAGAGTTTGGCCTTTTCTCTGCTTTGTAATGTAATGGGCAGGGCCAGACGGAATCTGTGGACGTTTTTTGCTATTTCTGCGGAGAATTTTGGTAAAAATCTGCGGATTTCTGCGGAATTATTTTGGGAGTATCATAACTAAAACCTTAATATGTTAAATAAAAAATAATATCTTTTTAACTTGTATTTAATGTTTAAAATGGAAATCCAATTAGATTAACTGTAAATAGTTAACTTTAAGTAAATAAACAGAATTAATGATGGGCTAAAAATCTGCGGAAATCTGCGTGCGCAGATTCCGTGTGGGCCTAGTAATGGGCAGCACAAATGTCTTGATACCTCAGGCTGTTGATGTTGCCATCCACTCTGCAGATCTCTTGCACGCCCCCATACTGAATAAAACCCCAAACCATGATTTTTCCTTCACCAAACTTGACGAATTTCTGTCAAAATCTTGGGTACATGCGGGTTCCAATTGGTCTTCTGCAGTATTTGTGATGATTATGATGCAGTTCAGCAGATGATTCATCAGAAAAATCTACCTTCTGCAACTTTTCCAAATGATCAACTGATAGAATTATTATTATTTGTTGCCCTTACAACTGGGAGCGATGACAAGACTTTTGTCAGGTAGTGTAGAAGAATTCCAACACCTACACTTAAACTGGAAATACACTTAGAATTTCCCAATTAAAATGTAAATACAATAGTCTATTAATTAAAAAAAACTCACTTGAAGGAGCTGAAGTCGGAGACTCAGTTGATGGAGGGTTTGTTGTGGCAAAGGCTGATTACATTTGGATAAAAAAAAAAAAAGAATTACACTTTCCTTATGTTGACATGTTTAAGAAAACATGTTTGAATACAATGAAACTCTGCATTGCAAGAACAGTTGCAGTTTATAAAATAACCATAAAAACACAACATATATATTACTCACCTATAGGTGCTGCTGTTTGAGTCTCAGTTGTAGAAGAGCTTGTACTGGCAGGAGATGCTGAAATATTTATTAAAAAATGGAAACTTCATTTTGAGTACTACAAAATTGCTTTTGCAAAAAAAAAAAAATATTTTTTTATAGAATATTCTATATATATATATATATATATATATATATATATATATATATATATATATATATATATATATATATATATATATATATATATATATATATATATTTATATATATATATATATATTTTTTTTTTTGTCACTATGACATTCTGCATTGCAAAAACAGTTCAATAATAAAATTCATAATTCATAAAATACATATACAAACAACAGTATTCAGACAACTCTACATATGTATTACTTACTTGTAGGTTCTGCTGTTTGAGTTGTAGAAGGGCTTGTACTTGCAGGTGGTGCTGAAATATTTAGATGTATTTAAAAATAGAATCTTAAATTTAAGTACCACGCAAATTTGCATATTGCACAAAACCATTATCATACAGTGTCATATTTTGTCACTGTGCTAAGATATGATTTGAAATAGTGTTCAGACAACTCCTCATATATAAATATATGTCTTACTTGTAGGTTCTGCTGTTTGAGTCTCAGTTGTAGAAGAGCTTGTATTCGCAGGAGATGCTGAAATATTTAGATGTATTAAAAAAATAGAAACAATTTTGGACAAAATTGCAGAAATTATATTTAAAAATAAATAGACATTTAATTGTGATATTTAAAATGAGGGGCAACCCAGTGGCGCAGTGGGTAGTGCTGTTGCCTCACAGCAAGAACGTCGCTGGGTCGCAGGTTCGAACCTCGGCTGGGCTGGGTCAGTTGGCGTTTCTGTGTGGAGTTTGCATGTTCTCCCTGGGTTTGCGTGGGTTTCCTCCGGGTGCTCCGGTTTCCCCCACAGTCCAAAGACATGCAGTACAGGTGAATTGGGTAAACTAAATTGTCCATAGTGTATGAGTGTGAATGTGTGTGTGGAAGTTCCCAGAGATGGGTTGCGGCTGGAAGGGCATCCGCTGCGTAAAATCGTGCTGGATAAGTTGGCGGTTCATTCCGCTGTGGCGACCCCGCAAGGGACAAAGCCGACAAGAAAATGAATGAATGAATGAATGAATTTAAAATGAGTAGAGTCCTAACAAAATCCATGTTATCATGACAGTCAAGAAATTCCAATTATAGATCCACTTTATTTTACAATTTTCCAATTTAAACATTCACACAATAAGCAATTTTTTTTTTAAAGACTCACTTGAAGGAGCTGATGTTGGAGACTCAGTTGATGGAGAGTTTGTTGTAGCAGAGGCTGCTGGGAGATTTTGATGAAAAAAATTAAGTTGCAGTTTCCACCAAAACAGTATTCAGACAACTGTACATATTACTTACTTGTAGGTGCTGCTGTTTGAGACTCAGTTGTAGGAGAGCTTGTACTGGCAGGAGATGCTGAAATATTTAGATGTATTAAAAAAAGAAACAGTATTGCACAAAATCACAGAAACTGCACTTGAAAAATGAACAGATATTCAAAATCAAGTCGTGTACTTGTAAAAATATCAAGTCCTAATA
The DNA here is from genome assembly GCA_903798195.1 of Danio kyathit. NCBI lineage: Eukaryota > Metazoa > Chordata > Actinopteri > Cypriniformes > Danionidae > Danio > Danio kyathit. Next base: position 34,571,277 of record LR812543.1, read on the forward strand.
TAAAGGCAGTAGAATTCCTACACCTCTACGTAAGCTGGACATATACTTATAATTAATACATTCACACAATAGTCCATGAATAAAAAGCTGATGTTGGAGACTCAGTTGATGGAGAGTTTGTTGTGGCAGAGGCTGCTGGGACATTTTGATTAAGAATAAATAGAATTACACTTGAATTACAATGAAATTCTGCATTGCAAGAACAGTTGCAGTTTATAAAATAGCCATATTGACACAACAGACAACTGTACATATACAGTATATTACTTACTTGTAGGTTCTGCTGTTTGAGACTCAGTTGTAGAAGAAATTGCACTGACAGGAGATGCTGAAATATTTAGATATATTAAAAAATAAATACATAATTACAGCAAAGGACATTATATACCATGACATTATGTACTGCAATAAATATTAATGGAATATGACTTCAACTATAAACTAAAGAGGTGTGAAAAGATGTTTGCCCCTTGCCAATTTCTTATTGTTTGGCATTTTGTCACACTTTGTTTCAGATTATCAAACAAATTTAAATATTAGTCAAAGAAAACACAAGTAAACAGATTAAGCAGTATTAAAATTAAGGTTTTTATGATTATTATCATAGCCCTGTGTGAAAAGTGTTGCCCCTAAACCTAATAACTGGTTAAGCCCCCTTTAAGGAGCAACGACTGCAATCAAGCGTTTTTGATAACTTGCAATGAGTCTGTTAGAGCACTATGGAGGAATTTTGTCCCACTCTTTTTTGCAGGATTGTTGTAATTTAGCCACATTGGTGGGTTTTCCAGCATAAACTGCCTTTTTAAGGTCACGCCACAGCATCTCAATTTGATTTAGGTCAGGACTTTGACTAGGCCACTCCAAAGTCTTCATTATGTTTTGCTTCAGCTATTCAGAAGTGAACTTGCTGGAGTTCTTTGGATCATTGTCCTGCTGCAGAACGCAAGTTTGCTTCAGCTTGAGGTCACTAACAGTTAGTCTAACAGACTAAGTCTACCATGCAAACCATTTTTGTCTAGTCTCTCTCTTATGGTGGAGTCATGAACACTCACCCTAACTGAGGCAAGTGAGGCCTGTAAATCTTTGGATGTTGTTATAGGGTCTTTTGTGACCTCTTGTATGAGTTGTTGCTGTGCTCGTGGGGTCATTTTGGTTGGATGACCACTCCTTGGAAGGTTCTCTAGTGTTCCATGTTTTTGCTGTGATTCACTGCAGTCCCAAAGCTTTAGAAATGACTTCATAACCTTTCATTTTTAATTGTTAATTAATTGTTTTTGTATGTCTTTGGATCTCGGCATGATGTCTAGCTTTTGAGGATCTTTTGGTGTACTTCACTTTGTCAGGCAGGTTCTATTCAAGTGATTTCTTAATTGCAAACAGGTGTGGCAGTACTCAGGTGTCTGTGTGGCTGGGCTATGTAGTTTTGGATTTTTATTCCCTTAATAATAAAAAACCTACATTTAAAAACTACATTATGTGTTGACTTGTGTTATCTTTGACTAGTATGTACATTTGTTTAATGATCTGAAATATTAAATTGTAATAAACACAAGAAATCAACCAAAAATAAGAAATAATACAAACAATAAGAAATCACTAAGGGGGTAAACACTTTCATACCACTATATGTAAATAGTTTTATCTTTTCAATAAAAAAAAATACTGTCAATGCAATGAAACTCTCAACTGCTTGAACTGTTAATATGACAAGATATGAATTTAACTGTAAACTGTGAGAATGCAGTTTTTCTTAATTTTATTGTAAATGCAGACAGACCAACTGCATCAGAGGGCAGGGTTGCTAAATAACAGAGGTTTCAGCTGGTGTCTGGGCTTTCCATGTCTTTTTACACCTTCCTGTCTTTGGGTGTTCAACACTTTTCCCCTTTGTCATTTCCTTTTATTACATCTCTAATTAAGCTGGATATATTTTCATTTCCACATTAAAATGTTCACACAATAGTCCAATAATTAAAAACTCACTTGGAGGCGCTGATGTTTGAGATACAGTTGATGGGGAGTTTGTTGTGGCAGAGGCTGCTGGGACATTTTAATGAAAAAATTAATTACAGTTTCCACCATAACAGTATTCAGACAACTTTACATATATATTTCTTACTTGTAGGTTCTGCAGTTTGAGACTCAGTTGTAGAAGAGCTTGTACTGGCAGGAGATGCTGAAATATTTAGATGAATTAAAAAAAAATAGAAAAATTATTTCGGTAAAGGACATTATATAGCGTGACATTATGTACTGCAATAAATATTAATGCAAGATGACTTCAACTGTAAACTATGTAAACACAGTTTTATCCTTCCAATAAAAATGCTGTAAATGGAATGAAATTGTCAACTGCTAGAACTGTTAAAATGACAACATGTGAATTGAACTGTAAAGTGTGAGAATGCGGTTTACTTTTTTCTTTATTTTACTGTAAATGCAGTCAGACAAACAGCACAAGAGTGTTTGGACAAAATGTTCACACAATAGTCCATGAACAAAAATACTCACTTGAAGAAGTTGTGGATGTTTGAGTGTCAATTACTGGAGTGTTTGTTGTGGCAGAGGCTGCTGAGACATTTTGATGAAGAAATAGAATCACAGTTTTCTTAATAGTTGTATACATGCTTACAATAACACTATATATAAAATACAATTCTGCAATGCAAGATAAGTTATTGTTATACACATATTTCAATAATATTCACAAATATCTTCAAACAGTATACTCAAGAAGGGATTTAAAAAACCTGAAGTAACGGTTATTTAATTTACATTAAGAGAGAAAAAAGCTAAAACTTTCCTGAAATAATGTTCAGACAACTGTACATATATATTACTCACTTGTAGGTTCTGCGGTTTGAGACTCAATTGCAGAAGAGCTTGTACTTGCAGGGGATGCTGAAATATTTACATGTATTAAAAACAGTAACAATATTGCACAAACTCACATAAATGGTATCTACTAAAATTATAGATATTTAAAAATTAGTCCTTACAAAAATATAATATCATGAAAATCCTAATATAAAGACAGTAGAATTCCAACACCTCTAATTAATTATCATTCTCCCATTAAAATGATCATACAATAATAACTCACATGAAGAAGCTGATGTTGGAGACACAGTTGAAGAAGAGTTTGTTGTGGTAGAGGCTGCTGGCATATTAATAAAAAAATTATAATAATTACGCTTTCCCTATTTTTGTTGACATGTTTATAAAATTTTTTATTACTATAAAATTTAGCATTAAGTTCTAATTTATAAAATACATATACAGTATAAACACAACATTATTCAGACAGCTGTACATATTTATTACTTACTTGTAGGTTCTGCTGTTTGAGATGTAGAAGGGCTTGTACTTGCAGGTGGTGCTGAAATATTTAAAAATAGAATCTTAAATTTAAGTACTACAAAAATGACCATATTGCACAAAACCATTATCATATAATGCCATATTTTGTCACTACGATATGATTTGAAATTCCGAGAGAAATTATGAATAAAGTTTACATTAAGTGCATATATATATATATATATATATATATATATATATATATATATATATATATATATATATATATATATATATATATATATATATATATATATATATATATATATATATATATATATAGTTGAAGTCAGAATTATTAGCCCCCCTGAATTATTAGCCCCCTGTTTATTTTTTTCCCCAATTTCTGTTTAACGGAGAGAAGATTTCTTTAACACATTTCTCCACATAATAGTTTTAATAACTCATTTCTTATTAATAATTAATATTTTACTAGATATTTTTCAAGACACTTCTATACAGCTTAAAGTGACATTTAAAGGCTTAACAAGGTTAATTAGGTTAACTAGGCAGGGAGGGTAATTAGGCAAGTTATTGTATAATGATGGTTTGTTCTGTAGACAATCGAAAAAAAAATATAGCTTAAAGGGGCTAATAATTTTGACTTCAACTGTATGTATATATATATATATTACTTACTTGTAGGTGCTGCTGTTTGAGACTCAGTTGTAGAAGAGCTTGTACTGACAGGCAGTGCTGAAAAATATGTATTTAAAAAAATGTAAACAATTTTTTCACAAAAAAAAAAAAAAAAATTGCATAAATTATATTTAAAAATTAATAGACATTTAATGGTGATGTTTAAAACATTAGTAGAGCCCTAACATTCAAAAATATGTTATCATGACAGTCAGAAAACAAACACAACTCACTTGAAGGAGCTGATGTTGGAGACAAAGATGATGGAGAGTTTGTTGTAGCAGAGGCTGCTGGGACATTTTGATGAAGAAATGAAGTTGCAGTTTTCACCACAACAGTAATCAGACAACTGTACATATACAGTACTTACTTGTAGGTTCCATTGTTTGATTCTCAGTTGCGGAAGAGCTTGTACTGGCAGGAGATGCTGAAATATTTTTTTTAAATTTAAAATAAAAATAAAAAATATAATTAGAAATATGGTAAAACAATCAAGAAATAGTGTTCAAGCAACTGAATATATATTTACTTACTTGTAGGTTCTGCAGTTTGAGACTCAGTTGCAGAGGAGCTTGCACTAGCAGGGGATGCTGAAATATTTACATGTATTAAAAACAGAAACAATATTGCACAAAATCACAGAAATTGTCATTTGAAAAATGAACAGATATTCAAAAATGAGTAGTGTCCTTACAAAAATATCATATCATGACAGTCCTAATATATACCTAACAAAAGTTTTAGGAACAACAAAAAATAAATTGACTTCTAGTTGATCATTTGGTGTCAAAAATGGTTTATTTTACCAAAATAAAATATGATCATGCTTTGATTCTTAATGATTTAATTAGGAGAGTAAGATCTGACTTTGCTTAGACAAAAGTTTTGTCACTTAACAGAAATAATGTACAGTATAGAATATAAAGTCATGGTGCAGTGGAAAAAGAATTAATATTGTGTCTGACTCGCATGAGCTTGGAGGACTGCATCCATACATCTCTGCAATGACTCAAATAACTTATTAATAAAGTCATCTGGAGTGGCAAAGAAAGTGTTCTTACAGGACTCCCAGAGTTTATCAAGATCCTTTGCAATGCCTCCTCCATCTTAGCTTAGACATGCTCAATAATGTTCATGTCTGGGCACTGAGCTGGCCAATCCTGGAGCACCTTGACCTTCTTTGCTTTCAGGAACTTTGATGTGGAGGTTGAAATATAAGGAGCAGCAGAAGAATTTGCCCTCTCCTGTGGTTTGTAATGTAATGGGCAGCACAAATGTCTTGATACCTCAGGCTGTTGATGTTGCCATCCACACTGCAGATCTCTTGCACGCCCCCATACTGAATGTAACCCCAAACCATAATTTTTCTTTCATCAAACTTGACTGATTTCTGTGAGAATCTTGGGTACATGCGGGTTCCATTAGGTCTTCTGCAGTATTTCTGATGATTATGATGCAGTTCAGCAGATGATTCATCAGAAAAATCTACCTTCTGCAACTTTTCCAAATGATCAACTGATAGAATTATTATTATTTGTTGCTCTTACAACTGGGAGTGACGATAAGACTTTTATCAGGTAGTGTAGAAGAATTCCAACACCTACACTTAAACTGGAAATACACTTATAATTTCCCAATTAAAACATTCATACAATAGTCTGTTAATTAAAAAGCTTACTTGAAGGAGCTGAAGTTGGAGACACAGTTGATGGAGAGTTTGTTGTAGCAGAGGCTGCTAGGAGATTTTTATGAAAAAATGAAGTTGCAGTTTTCCCCACAACAGTATTCAGACAACTGTACATATATATTTCTTACTAGAAAGCTCTGGTGTTTGAGTCTCAGTTGTAGAAGAACTTATACTGGCAGGAGATGCTGATTTTTTTTTTATTTAAAAATAAAAATGAAAAATATAATTAAAAATATGGTAAAACAATATAGAAATAGTGTTCAGACAATTGTAAATATATATTACTTACTTGTAGGTTCAACAGTTTGAGACTCAGTTGTAGAAGAGCTTGTACTGGCAGGTGATGCTGAAATATTTCCATGTATTAAAAACAGAAACAATATTGCACAAAATCACAGAAATTGTATGGAAAATGAACAGATATTCAAAAATGAGTAGTGTCCTTACAAAAATATCATTTCATGACAGTCCAAATATAAAGACAGTAGAATTCCAACACCTCTACTTAAGCTGGAAATGTACTAATCATTTCCCAATTAAAATATTCACAAAATAGTCGATGAATAATAAAAAAAAACACACTTGGAGCTGATGGAGCTGATGTTTGAATCTCAGTTGATGGAGAGTTTGTTGTGGCAGAGGCTGCTGGGACATTTTGATGAAAAAAAATGTGTTGTGTTGACATTGCAGTTGTCAGTTTAAGACAACCATATGAACACAACAGTATTCAGACAACTGTACATATGTATTACTTACTTGCAGGTTCTGCTGTTAGAGACTCAGTTGTAGAAGAGCTTGTACTGGCAGGTGGTGCTGAAATATTAAGATGCATTTAAAAAATAGAAACTTAATTTCCGCGCAATGGGTTTCATGAATTCAGGACAATGGGTCTCATTCCGTAAATATTAATAATAATAATAATAATAATAATAATAATAATAATAACAACAACAACAATTCATTTTCTTTCTTCTTTTCGGCTTAGTCCCTTTATTAATCCGGGGTCGCCACAGCGGAATGAACCGCCAACTTATCCAGCACATGTTTTACACAGCGGATGCCCTTCCAGCTGCAACCCATCACTGGGAAACATCCATACACACTCATACACGCATATACTGCGGTCAATTTTTTAGCCTACCCAATTCACCTATACCACATGTCTTTGGACTTGTGGGGGAAACCTGAGCACCCAGAGGAAACCCACATGAACACAGGGAGAGCATGCAAACTCCACACAGAAATGCCAACTGACCCAGCCGAGGCTCGAACCAGCGACCTTCTTGCTGTGAGGCAATCATGCTACCCACTGCGCCACCGCGTCGCCATTATAACAACAATAATAATAATAATTCCTTACATTTGTATAGCGCTTTTCTGGACACTCGAATCGCTTTACACATTTTTGGGTGGAATTTCCTCATCCACCACCAGTTTGCAGCATCCACCTGGATGACACGATGGCAGCCATATTGCGCCAGACTGCACACCACACACCAGCTGATTGGTGGAAAGGAGACAGAGTGATGAAGTCAATTATGAACAAAGGCCAGTGGCCGGGGTTAAACCCCTACTCTTTTTCGAAGTACATCCTGGGATTTTTTTGTCAGGACCTCTGTTTATCGTCTCATCCAAAAGACAGTGCTCACTGAGCAGTATAGAGTCCCCACAAATATACTGGAGCGTTAGGACCCACACAGACCACAGGTTGAGCACCCCCTGCTGCCCTCAGTAACAACACTTCCGGCAGCAACCTAGCTTTCCCATGTGCTCTCCCATCCAGGTACTGACCGGGTGCAGCCCTGCTTAGCTTCAGCAGGTGACCATGTGAGAGTTGCAGAGAGTTAGCTGCTTTTTATTGTTTACATTTTTCGTATTTATAAGCACATTTGAACTTCTCAGAAAAATGTTTGAAGTAATTTACAACACGTGCATACGCACATAAGGTTGTTGTTAAACTCTTCCTTCTGTTAGTAAATCTGAAGTGTTTTCAATGTGCATCAAGGTGCACAAGGTTAGTAATTTGCATAATACACGCCCACACCAGCTCCATATAAGAGCTTTCCACAAAGCACCACTTGTCCAGAGAAAATTATAAAGTAAAATATGAATTAGGGCTGGCTGCAAGGTGGTGCAGGGGGTAGCACTTTTGCCTCACAGCAAGAAAGTGACTGGTTCAAGCCTCGGCTGGGTCAGTTGGCATTTCTGTGTGGAGTTTGCATGTTCTCCCCTTGTTGGTGTGGGTTTCCTCCGGGTGCTCCGGTTTCCCCCACAAGTCCAAAGACATGTGCTATAGGTGAACTGGGTAGGCTAAATTAACAGTAGAGTATGTGTGTGAATGAGTGTGTGTGGATGTTTCCCAGTGATGGGTTGCAGCTGGAAGGGCATCCGCTGCGTAAAACATATGCTGACTAAGTTGGTGGTTCATTCCGCTGTGGCGCCCCCGGATTAATAAAGAGACTAAGTCGAAAAGAAAATTAACGAATGATTTAGGAAGGCGCGGTGGTGCAGTGGGTCGCCTCACAGCAAGAAGGTCGCTGGTTTTATTTATCAGTGGCCGCCACAGCGGAATAAACCGCCAACTTATCCAGCACATGTTTTACGCAGTGGATGCCCTTCCAGCTGCAACCCAAAATCATATCACTGGGAAACACCCATACACTTCCATTCACACATATACACTACAGTTTAGCTCAGGGATGGGCAAACTTGTGTCCCTGCAGACTTTTGCTCCAACACTAGTCAAACACACATGAACACACTAATCAGTGTCTTCAAGATCACTAGAAAGCTGCAGGCAGGTGTGCTTGATTAGGGTTGGAGCAAAAGTCTGCAGGGACACCGGCCCTCCAGGATCAAGTTTGCCCATCCCTGGTTTAGCTCATTCAATTCACCTAAAAACACAAGTCTTTGGACTGTGGGGGAAACCGGAGCACCCAGAGGAAACCCACACGAACACGGGGAGAACATGCAAACTCCACACAGAAATGCCAACTGACCCAGCTGGGGCTCAAACCAGCGACCTTCTTGCTGTGAGGCAACTGTGCTACCAACTGCACCACCGTGCTGCCCTGAATTTTTTTGTACATTTAAAATATATTTTAGTACTAAAGTTTTGATGAATCATGAATTATTCGTGAAAATGTCCATACACATATTTTGCACATGCATTTGTGGATATGCATGGTTAGTGAATGAGACCCATACATTATTTACTGCAAGAAATATTAATGGAATACGACTTCAATTTTAAACTGTGTACTACACAATGAAAAATATATCTAAATCCGTAAATCTTCTGTTGAAGTGGGATAAGTAAGGGCCAGGGAACACGTTGGAAGACCGCGCCTCTGGTGATGCAGGTGCGCTCACGCTCTCTTTTTTGCCTGGCAAACCTCTCATCGGGGGCGAAGGTAAGGTTCAATCATTATGGCGTTTTCCATACATTTCCCCATAGTGGAAGTTTCCACATAGCATTGAAGTTCCCCTCCCGAAGGGGAACGCTCCGGTTACTAAGGTAACCCTCGTTCCCCGAGGGGGGGAACGGAAATGCTATGTTCCTTTGCCATAATGATTGCCCTTTAGCTATTGAGGTGAAAGTCTCTTCCGCTAAAAAAATGATGCTTTGGCTTTGCTTGAACTGTGCTCTTATAGCAAATTAATTGCAACGAGCATCAGGTGCGCAAGCTGAAGCTGCCAACTCATTGGCATTTCATTGGCCCGTTTACATACTCTTTCAGATGATTGGCTTTCTGAATGAAATCCCCATAGTGGAAGTTTCCACATAGCATTGAAGTTCCCCTCCCGAAGGGGAACTTCAAACAGTACACTCAGTACACAGTACACACCTGAAGTAGTGATTATTATAATTTACATTAAGAGCAAAATGCTAAAACTTTCCTGAAATAATGTTCAGACAACTGTACATATATACAGTATTACTCACTTGTAGGTTCTGCTGTTTGAGATTCAGTTGTAGAAGAGCTTGTAAATGCAGGGGGTGCTGAAATATTTACATGTATTAAAAACAATAATGTACAAAATCACCGATATGGTATTTAATAAAATTATAGATATTTAAAAACATGCTTAGTCCTTACAAAAATATCATATCATGAAAATCCTAATATAAAGATAGTAGAATTCCAACACCTCTAATTAAGCTGGATCTATAATTATCAGTCCCCCATTAAAATGATCATACAATAATAACTCACATGAAGGAGCTGATGTTGGAGACACAGTTGAAGAAGAGTTTGTTGTGGCAGAGGCTGCTGGGACATTTTAATAATAAAAAAAAAATAATCATGCTTTCCCTATGTTTATAGAATTTTTTTTGTTACTATGACATTCTGCATTGCAAGAAGAGTTATAATTTATAAAACACATATATAAACACAACAGCATTCAGCCAACTCTACATATTTATTACTTACTTGTAGTTTCTGCTGTTTGAGACTCAGTTGTAGAAGAGCTTGTACTGACAGGGAGTGCTGAAAGTAGATGCATTTAAAATATGTAAACAATTCTTCACAAAATCGCAGAAATTATGTTTAAAGGGCCACGAAACCCCCCTGTCTCAGCAGGGTGTTTTCACACCTCTGTTTTGAAAAAAGTCAGGAAAGTTGGGCGTGTCCAGCTCTGGGAGTGTGGGAGTGTCGGGGGAGGGAAAGAGGGTAGGATTTGCATAAAAGGGAGTTTCCATTTGGCCACGCGCTAAGTTTCACAGGCAAAACAAATATACAGAGGCTGATTTGATACCACATGGCGAATGAGAGAAAAAAAATCCTCCGCATTTCTCTGTAACTTATGTACTCGGTAGGTAGCATCAGAAAGCCATGTGTGTATAGACTATCCTGTCACAAAATGGAGCGAAAATCCTGCACGACGGGAATAGTTTGTGTTAACATGTTTACACTCAGAGAGCAGCATTTACAGCGGATCTTTCAGTCTATAATATTGTACTGTAATATTGCAGTGATATTAACATACTGTAAACTTGGTAACTAAATCATTTTGACTATGGTACAGTATGTCTTTAAAAACTGAAAGAGCTCTGCTAACCACAAACTAACTTTGCAATCTGGGTAAAACAAAGGGCACTGCACTGCAAACACTTACCAAATCTGTAGACAGACAATCAAACTGGAGCTGTGTCTTTTTATTAAAAGGAGACGGGCGGCAAATCCGGATTTCACCATTTCCAGATGCGAAAAGCTCTCGGGTAAAAATGTTCCTTACAAACGCGTTTCTGTCGCGTGTCGCGTGCACTGTAATCCACACGCGAGTCCAGCAGCTCTCTCAGAGAGGGAAAATGAAAACAAAACCTTCGTTGAAGCACAATAATAAACGCAACAACGACGACTCGTGTCTCCATATTCTTGTTCTTTCACTTGTTTTGGCAACACAACGTGGCGTCTCTCTGCCGTCTGAATGCTGTAAACAATCTCCGGAGCTATCATGCATATTAATGAAGTTTCACGTCATACACAATAGAGCGCGCTGATTGGTTTGAAGCACGTCTTTCTCATGAATTAATGCAGCACACTCAGATACGTCAGAATGTCCGCGAAAAGACAGAGAGCCACTCTCCAGCCTGAATTTACACCTAAGTATCTCATGGCCGTGACGTAGCTTCAAAAATTCGTTTCAAACCGGAAGAACGAATTTGCTCAAAATAACGCAAAAACAACCAATTTTCACTTTTTAGTGCAATATATGTGTCCTAATAGTGTTTATAGCAGCGTGGGACACATATATGACTGTCAACAGCTCAAAAAATGTGTTTTGGTGTTTCGTGACCCTTTAAAGGTGCAGTATGTAAGTTTGACACCCAGTGGTTGAACTAGGTATTGCATTCCTGGATCAAAACAAACACAAGCGCAGGTAGCCAGATTGAGGACAGGAGCGAGTGATTTAAACCGTGTTCTAAATAAAAGCAGCGGCACCCAATAGAAGGGAATATTTTTTTTAAATATTTGTTAACATGCTTACAATAACACAACATGTACAATACAATTCTCCAATGGAAAGCGCGTTATTATTGCACACAGATTTATAATACAAATATTAGAAAGAACTTAAGAGAGTATACTCAGGAGATTATTTGAAATACCTGAAGTATAATTCTACAGATCTATTACTTACTAGTAGGTTCTGCTGTTCGAGAGTCAGTTGTAGAAGAGCTTGTATTGAGGGCTGCTGAAAATAATGTATTTAAAAAAAATAAAAACAATTTTGCACAAAATCACAGAACATATATTTAAAAATAAATATACATTTAATAGTGATGTTTAAAAATGAGCAAAACGTACTAAAAATATATATGTTATCATGGCAGTCCTTATACAAATACAGTAGAATTCTGACACCTCTAATAAAGGTGGACCTATAATTAAGATTTTCCTGTTGAAATGTTCAGACAATAATTTATGAATTAAAAAAAACACTCACTTGAAGGAGCTGATGTTTGAGTTTCAGTTGATGAAGAGTTTGTTGTGGCTGAGGCTGCTGGGCCATTTTGATGAAGAAAATGAAGTTGCAAAAATACAAATATTAAAGAGAACTTCAAACTGTGTACTCAAGAAGTGACTTGAAATACCTGAAGTAACGATTATTTAATTTACATTAAGAGCGAAACAATAAAACTTTCCTGAAATAGTGTTCAGACAACTGTACATATATATATATATATATATTACTTACTTGTAGGTTCTGCGGTTTGAGACTCAGTTGCAGAATAGCTTGTACTGGCAGGAGATGCTGAAATATTTACATATATTAAAAACAGAAACAATATTGCACAAAATCACAAAAATTGTATTTGAAAAATGAACAGTGTCCTTACAAAAATATAATTTCATGACAGTCCTGATATAAAGACAGTAAAATTCCAACACCAATTCAAATGTTCACACAATAATCCATGAATAATAAAAAAACTCACTTGAAGGAGCTGATGTTGGAGACACAGTTGATGGAGAGTTTGTTGTGGCAGAGGCTGCTGGGACATTTTGATGAAGAAAAAATAATTAAACTTTCCTTGTGTTGACATGTTTACAGAAACATTTCTGCTGAAGATGAAATTCAGCATTGCAAAAACAGTTGCAGTTTATAAAACAACTACATAAAAGCAACAGTATTCAGACAACTGTACATGTATGCAACTTACTTGTAGGCTCTGCTGTTTGAGACTCAGTTGTAGAAGAGCTTGTACTAGCAGGTGGTGCTGAAATATTAAGACGCATTTAAAAAATAGTAACAGCACAATGGGTTTCATAAATATAGGACACTGGGTCTCATTCCCTTATTAATATATACGTTTATCGTATTTACATGCACATTTGAACTTTTCATGTAATTTACAACACGTGCATACGCACATAAGGTTGTTGTTAAACTCTTCCTTCTGTTAGTAAATCTGAAGTGTTTTCAATGTGCATCAAGGTGCACGAGGTTAGTAATTTGCATAATACACGCCCACACCAGCTCCATATAAGGGCTTTCCACAAAGCACCACTTGTCCAGAGAAAATTATAAAAAGTCAAATTATGAATTAGGGTGGGGTGGTGGCGCAGTGGGTAGCGATGTCACCTCACAGCAAGAAAGTCACTGGTTCAAGCCTTGGCTGGGTCAGTCGGCATTTCTGTGTGGAGTTTGCATGTTTTCCCTGTGTTCACGTGGGATTCCTCGGGGTGCTCCGGTTTCCCCCATAAGTCCAAAGACATGCGCTATAGGTGAATTGAATAAGCTAAATTGTCCGTAGTGTATGTGTGGGAATGAAAGTGTATGGGTGTTTCCCAGTGATGGGTTGCAGCTGGAACAGCATCCGCTGCATAAAAACATGTGCTAGATAAGTTGGCGGTTCATTCTGCTGTGGCGACCCCTGATTAACAAAGGGACTAAGCCGAAAAGAAAATGAATGAATTACAAATTAAGAAGAGACAATTACTATGACTATAACGCTAATGAAGGTTTTAATATTGGATGTGGAACACACTTTCATTTTATGATTCTAAGCAACCACACAGTATCAACGATCTTGATGCTCAGGTTCTTTTCCAATTTCAGGCGCACAGAGCACTCCGTCATAACAAGAGGTGCCACAGGCGAATGCGAGACATATAAACAGCATGCAAAACACTTGATACTAATAGAAAACCATTTTAAAAAGGCACCCCTCACCACAAAAATCACATTCAGTGTGATTATGGCCTGAACATCCATTCATTACTCTCAGGAAACATATCATCCAAACACAAAATGAGACACAATAATCATCTCTATATAAGGATAGAGTAGGAGATTGTTGTTTGGACCTCTAATTATATATACATATATATTCATTTAGTGGAAACCCCTGATAAATCAGAGACTAACACATTAATGAATTAATTAAATTAATGACTATATTAATTTAATTCACCCTGTATATAACATTTCTAATTATATTTAGGGTTCTTTATACATGTTTAAAAGGCCCCGGGTGTACATGCTTATTTTGTACGCATGTATTTGATGTTCTTGAATTGTTTTGTACATTTAAAATGCATTATAGTATGAAAGATTTGATCAATCATGATTTATTCGTGAAAATGTCCATATGCATATTTCGCACATGCATTTGTGCATATGCATGGTTAGTGAATGAGACCCATTATATACTATGACATTATATACTACAAGAAATATTAATGGAATACGACTTCAATTTTAAACTGTGTACTACACAATGAAATCGTCAACTGCTAGAACTGTTAATATGACAATATATGAATTTAATATGAATTTATGTCTTTATTTTCTTGTAAATACAGTCAGACCAACAGAACAGGAGTGTTTAGACAAAGTGCTCACACAGAAGTCAATAATTAAATAGACTCACTTGTAGGAGTGTTGGATGTTTGAGTCTCAGTTGAAGGAGTGTTAGTTGTGGCAGAGGCTGCTGAGACATTTTGATGAAGAAATAGAATCACAGTTTTCTTAATAGTTGTATACATGCTTACAATAACACAATATATAAAATACAATTCTGCAATGCAAGATGAGTTATTGTTATACACATATTTATGATACAAATATCAGAGAACTTCAAACAGTATACTCAAGAAGTTCTTTGAAATACCTGAAGTAACGATTATTAAAATGCTAAAACTTTCCTGAAATTGTTCAGAAAACTGGACATAATAGGTAATAATTTTGCTTTTGAACTAGATATCCAGTCAAAGCACAACGCATCCCAGCATTATGGATATATTATTAGCTTAATATTATCATTATTAGACATTCGTGGATATAATGCGCTCTTTTAAACAAGCAGATATTTTTTCTTTATGCAAGCTGTTTGCTCTGCATGCGTGTGAAAGAGAAATGAACAGAGAATGTGCATGCGGTTAACTGCGTGTGGGGATATGCCCATTTATTTAATTTCATAACTGCCATTAATAGCAAAAGGGAACCTATTTTGAGTGCACAAGAGTGTTTTTGATGCAGTTGGTCAAATATTTAGCCTATAATAAATAATTAGGGTTATGCAGTGGCGCAGTAGGTAGTGCTGTCGCCTCACAGCAATAAGGTCGCTGGTTCGAGCCTCGGCTGAGTCAGTTGACGTTTCTGTGTGGAGTTTGCATGTTCTCCCTGCATTCACATGGGTTTCCTCCGGGTGCTCCGGTTTCCCCCACAGTCCAAAGACATGCAGTACAGGTGCAGCTAAACTGTCCGTAGTGTATGAGTGTGAATGAATGTGTGTGGATGTTTCCCAGAGATGGGTTGCAGCTGGAAGGGCATCCGCTGCATAAAACATGTGCTGGATAAGTTGGCGGTTCATACCGCTTTGGCGACCCCGGATTAATAAAGGGACTAAGGCGAAAAGAAAATGAATGAATGAATGAATGAATGAATAAAGAATAATTATTGATAAAGCAAGTTATACTGCGATCAGGTGACGTGCTCCATCAGCTCAATAACCTAAATATTATTTTGTACTGTGTGCTGTGCCGCGGTTTTCATATCTTGTGCGCATGATGGTCAAACAAACCATGATGGTCAAACAAATCGAAACATTCTTTTCACCCTAATGCATTTTCATAGGGCACTATAAAGGCTAAAGGACTTAATTCTTATATTTGCTTAATTTTTGCAGCCTAGGGCTATACTTCTCACCATCGATTGTATATTTTCTAAAACAGTAGTGTAAAATCATGTTTATTGCTAAGAAAACTAAAACAAACCAACAAAATTATAATTTAATTGAACACACCCCATCACATAAAGTACAGTACACATATAGTACCGTCCTATTGTGGAAAGGCAAAGCTAAAAATCTATGGTTAAAGCGCCACCCAGCGGCCAAAAGCTGTTGGCCCAGGTAGATACAGCCACGGCGGCATTAACAACGGCGGTAAAAGAAAGTGACATCTGTATATTACTTACTTGTAGGTTCTGCTGATTGAGTCTCAGTTGTAGAAGAGCTTGCACTGGCAGGGGGTGCTGAAATATTTAAATGTGTTAAAAAGTAAACATATTTTTGCACAATATCAAAAGAATTATATTTTATTATTTGAACAGATATAAAGAAATAGAGCCCAATTCTAAATTAAAACTCACTTGAAGGAGCTGATGTTGGAGACACAGTTGATGGAGGGTTTGTTGTAGCAGAGGCTGCTGAGACATTTTGATGAAAAAATTGAGTTACAGTTTCCACCACAACAGTATTCAGACAGATTTACATATGTATGACTTACTTGTAGGTGCTGCTGTTTGAGACTCAGTTGTAAAAGAGCTTGTACTGGCAGGAGATGCTGAAATATTTAAATGTATTAAAACAGAAACAATATTGCACAAAATCGCATATATGGTATTTAATTCTAATTAAGCTGGAACTATAATTATCATTCTCCCATTAAAATGATCACACAATAATAACTTACATGAAGGAGCTGATGTTGGAGACACAGTTGATGGAGGGTTTGTTGTGGCAGAGGCTGCTGGGACATTTTAATAAAAAAAATAACAATTACGCTTTCCCTATCTTTATTGACATGTTTACAGAATTGTTTTTACTATAAAATTCTGCATTGCAAGAACAGTTACAATTTATAAAATAAATATTTAACACAAGTTTTCAGATAACTCTACATATTTATTACTTACTTGTAGGTTCTGCTGTTTGAGTTCTAGAAGGGCTTGTACTTGCAGGGGGTGCTGAAATATTTAGATGTATTTAAAACAGAATCTTAAATGAAGTACTACAAAAAGAGCATATTGCACAAAACCATTATCATATCGTGTCATATTTTGTCACTGTGCTAAAATATACCTATAGTTGAAATACCTAAAGAAATGATCATTAAAATTTGCATTAAGAGCAAAAAGGTCAAACTTTCCTGAAATAGTGTTCAGGCTATATACATTACTTACTTGTAGGTTCTGCAGTTAGAGACTTTGTAGAAGAACTTGTACTGACAGGGGGTGCTGAAATATGTAGATGTATTTAAAATAATATAAACAAATTTGAACAAAAAGTGAATATACACTTAATAGAGATTTTTAAAAATGAGCAGAGCCCTAACATACAAACATATGTTATCATGACAGTCAGAAAACAAACACTGTAGAATTCCAACACCTCTAATTAAGGTGGACCTTTAATTCTCATTTCCTAATTAAAATGTTCACACAATAGTCCATGAATAAAAAAAACTCACTTGAAGGAGCTGATGTTGGAGACTCAGTTGATGGAGAGTTTGTTGTGGCAGAGGCTGCTGGGAGATTTTGATGAAAAACTGGAGTTACAGTTTCCAACACAACAGTATTCAATAAACTGTACATATATATGACTTACTTGTAGGTTCTGCTGTTTGAGACTCAGTTGTAGAAGAGCTGGTACTGATAGGCGGTGCTGAAATATTTTAGATTTATTTAAAAAATTGAAACTTCATTGTGACTAGTACAGATCTCTTAAATTTGATAGCTTTGAATGATTTTCTTAATTTTAATACACTACAGGTTTCATGATAAAGCATTTAGACAACTGGACATATATATATATGACTTACTTGTAGGTTCTGCTGTTTGAGATTCAGTTGTAGAAGAGCTTGTACTGGCAGGAGATGCTGAAATATTTAGATAATATATTAGAAAATAGAAACTTAATTTTGAGTCATAAGAAAATGCTTAAGATACACTTTTGCATGCCATAAAATGTTGTATTGCAACAAATGTTAGAATATAACATGATTTATGACTTCAAATTTAAACGCTTGTTGATGTTGAAGACACAGTTGATGGAGTATTTGTTTTGGAACTGGCTGCTGGGACATTTTGATGAAAAAATGAATTACAGTTTCCACCACAACATTATTCAGACAGATTTACATATATATTACTTGTAGGTTCTGCTTTTTTAGACAAATGCTAGAATAGAATATGACTTAAACTATAAACTGCATAAACATTCTTCAAATGTAAACGCTTTGGTTAATGTAAATGTAAAAGCTAATGGTTAATGCTGCCTATATGGCAGTAATCAGCAAAGAAGACCGAAAGTTGCTATGTTTGGCTAAAACATGCTTCACATGGCCATGCTAGCATTACAGTTTATCCAATGTTAAGTAAAAGATGACATTTTCATCTCTCCATAATAAGTAAATCTGTCATTGTCTTGCTGAAATGTCCACACTGGTTTCATCTTGATCATCTGGTAATGCAGGTGTTGAATAAAAATACTCACCTGAAGGAGTTGTAGATGTTTGAGTCTCAGTTGAAGGAGTGTTTGTTGTAGCAGAGGCTGCTGCAATTTTGATAAAATATTAGAAATAGCCTTTCCTTATATTTGTTGACATGTTTACAGAAACATTTTTTGCATACAATGAAATTCTTTGCAAGAAAAGTTATATTACACACGTTTAAATATAAATACATAAACACAGCAGTGTTCAGACAACTGTACATATTTATTACTTACTTGTAGGTGCTAGAGTTGGAGACTCAGTTGTAGAAGAGCTTGTGCTGACAGGAGGTGCTGAACAATTTAGATATAATAAAAATAGAAACAATTTTGAACAAAATCACAGAAATTATATTTAAAAATAAACAGACAATTAATGATGATGTTTAAAAACAAGTAAAGAGCAAACAAAATGACAGTCCTAATACAAACACAGTAAAATTCTAACACCTCGTATTAAGGTGTGCGTATAATTATCATATTATATTTTAAATATTCACACAATA
Source organism: Danio kyathit (assembly GCA_903798195.1). Classification (NCBI taxonomy): domain Eukaryota; kingdom Metazoa; phylum Chordata; class Actinopteri; order Cypriniformes; family Danionidae; genus Danio; species Danio kyathit. The sequence goes on from LR812543.1 coordinate 34,590,196, forward strand.
GTTCATGAAGTAAAAAACTCACTTGAAGGAGCTGATGTTGGAGACTCAGTTGATGGAGGGTTTGTTGTAGCAGAGGCTGCTGAGACATTTTGATGAAAAAATGGAGTTACAGTTTCCACCACAACCATATTCAATAAACTGTACATATATATTACTTACTTGTAGGTTCTGCTGTTGGAGACTCAGTTGTAGAAGAGCTTGTGCTGGCGGGAGATGCTAAAATATTTAGATAATATATTAGAAAACAGAAACTTAATTTTGAGTTGTAAGAAAATGCTTAAAAATACACTTTTTCATGCCATAAATTGTTGTACTGCAACAAATGTTAGAATAGAATATGACTTAAACTATAAACTGCTTAAACATTTTTCAAACGTAAACAATGTGCAAACTGTACAAAACCATTATCATATATTGTCATATTTTGTCACTGTGCTAAGATACTGATTGTTAGCATTTTAGGCTTGTCTATTAAATGCACCTGTTTGTTTTGTATGCAAATGTCTGATTCTTTTAGCAAATAAATTAATAAAGGAACAAACAAAGATGAATTTGACTAAGCATATTTTTTTTTTGTAGGCAAGCTTGAAATGATAATAATGGTTAATGCTGCCTGTATGGCAGTAAGCAGAGAAATAAGCCAAAAGTTGCTATGTTTGGCTAAGACATGCTTCACATGACCATGCTAGCATTACAGGTTATCCAATGTTAAGTAAAAAAGACATTTTCATCTCTCCATAGTAAGTAAATCTGTCATTGTCTTGCTAAAATGTCCACACTGGTTTCATCTTCATCTGGTAATGTAGGTGTTAGGACTGAGACAGCAAATATTTATTTACACTGTGAAGGGGCAGGACTGCTTAATAACTACTGAGAGATTTTACTTCTGTCCAGGCTTTCCGTGTCTTTTTACATCTCTCTTTCTTTGTGTATTCAACACTTTTTCCCTGTGTGATTTCATTTTATTACACCTCTAATTAAGCTAGACCGATTTTTTTATTTTTTTATTTCCACATTAAAATGTTCACACAATAGTCCATGAATAAAAAAACTCACTTGAAGGAGCTGATGTTTGAGACACAGTTGATGGAGGGTTTGTTGTGGCAGAAGCTGCTGGGAAATTTTGATGAAAAAATGAATTACAGTTTCCACCACAACACCATCACAAGAGTATTCAGACAGATTTACAAATGTATTACTTACTTGTAGGTTCTACGGTTTGAAACTCAGTTGTAGAAAAGCTTGTACTGGCAGGAGATGCTGAAATATTTAAATGCATAAAAAAATGGACATTATATACCATGACATTATGTACTGAAATAATGATTAATGGAATATGACTACAACTGTAAACTTTCAATGAAAATGCTGTCAATGCAATGAAATTCTCAACTGCTAGAACTGTTAAAATGACAACATGTGATATTAACTGTAAAGTGTGAGAATGCAGTTTGTTTCTTTCTTTATTTTATTGTGAATGCCTCAGACAAACAGCACAAGAGTGTTTAGACAAAATGTTCACACAATAGTCCAGGAATAAAAGACTCACGTGAAGGAGCTGATGTTGGAGACTCAGTTGATGGAGGGTTTGTTGTAGCAGAGGCTGCCGAGACATTTTGATGAAAAAATGGAGTTACAGTTTCCATCACAACCATATTCAATAAACTGTACATATATATGACTTACTTGTAGGTTCTGCTGTTTGAGACTCAGTTGTAGAAGAGCTTGTACTGGCAGGAGATGCTGAAATATTTAGATACATTAAAAAATAGAAACTTCATTTTGACTAGGACAAAACTGCTTAATATTACATCTTTGATTCCCTGACTTTTCTTGACTAAAAAGCTGAATTTCTATGAACTATAATAAAAAAAAACAGGCAGTCTTCATGATGTTTGTAATGCTTTGATCATTAGATGTAACACAAAATCAAGCAAAGTGTTCAAATGGAGCTTGCAATTGTTAAAAATCCTGCAGATTTCCTGTGGATGTTGGCCAGTCAGGACACTGTTCAAGGTCCTTCTGCGTCATCTGCATTGTTTTATATCAAATAACATTATATTTACATATAGAAAGTGCTTATCTGGTACGCGATGCCTTGAGTTGTTATAAGCATGACACAGCTCTATTATCCCTAGGTGTCAAGTGAGATTATCGCACTGCACATTCAGCCAAAGCCTATTTGATTAAGGCTACAATCATTGTATCGATCTAAACGCTGTGCAAACTGTACAAAACAATTATCATATAGTCTCATATTTTGTCACTGATTGTTAGTATTTTAGGCTTGTCTATTAAATGTACCTCTTTGTTTTGTATGCAAATGTCTGATTCTTTTAGCAAAAAAATTAATAAAGGAACAAACAAAGATGAATTTGACTAAACATATTTCTTGTAGGCAAGCTTGAAATGATAATAATGGTTAATGCTGCCTATATGGCAGTAAGCAGCAAAGAAGACCGAAAGTTGCTATGTTTGGCTAAGACATGCTTCACATGACCATGTTAGCATTACAGGTTATCCAATGTTAAGTAAAAGACATTTTCATCTCTCCATAGTAAGTAAATCTGTCATTGTCTTGCTGAAATGTCCACGCTGGTTTCATCTTCATCATCTGGTAATGTAGGTGTTGAATAAAAATACTCACTTGAAGGAGTTGTAGATGTTTCAGTCTCAGTTGAGGAAGTGTTTGTTGTGGCAGAGGCTGCTGAGATTTTGATAAAATATTAGAAATACACTTTGCTTATATTTGTTGACATTTTTACAGAAACATTTATTGCATACAATGAAATTCTTTGCAAGAAAAGTTATTACACACGTTTAAATATAAATACATAAACACAACAGTGTTCAGACAAATGCACATATATATTACTTACTTGTAGGTTCTAGAGTTGGAGACTCAGTTGTAGAAGAGCTTGTGCTGACAGGGGGTGCTAAACAATTTAGATATATTAAAAATAGAAACAATTTTGATCAAAAACACAGAAATTATATTTAAAAATTAACAGACATTTAATGATGATATTTAAAAACAAGTAAAGAGCAAACAAAATTATGTTATCATTACAGTCCTAATACTAATACAATAGAATTCCAACACCTCATATTAAAGTGGACCTATAATTAAAATTTTATCATTTAAATATTCACACAATAATTGATGAATTAAAAAACTCACTTGAAGGAGCTGATGTTGGAGACACAGTTGATGGAGAGTTTGTTGTGGCAGAGGCTGCTGGGACATTTTGATGAAAAAATTGAGTTAAAGTTTCCATCAAAACAGTATTCAAAAACCCTATACAGTATATATTTATATGACTTACTTGTAGGTTCTGCTGTTTGAGACTCAGTTGTAGAAAAGCTTGTGCTGGCAGGGGGTGCTAAAATATTTGGATGTATTAAAAACAGAAACAATGTTGCACAAAATCACAAACATTGTATTTAAAAAATGAACAGATATTCACAAATGAGTAGTATCCTTACAAAAATAGCATATCATGACAGTCCTAATACAAATATAGACCATTTTGAGGGATGTAAACAATAACAATGGCCCTAACCTATTTCCTATATTACATTTTTAATTTCCAAAGCTTCCAAGTATCGAAAAATGTCCACTTATTGATAAATAATATTAATGACAGCTGTTTTAATGTTAAAATATTATTAAATTGCCTCTCATTACAGTTAAAAAATAGTTTGACAACAAGGAGGAAATGTTTATGGGCCAGTGATATCGCCGCATTGAAATGGTCTATAGTAGAACTCCAACACCTCTACTTAAACTGGAAATGTACTAATAATTTCTCAATTAAAATGTTCACACAATACTCCATGAGTTAAAAAACTCACTTGAAGGAGCTGATGTTGGAGGCACAGTTGATGGAGAGATTGCTGTAGCAGAGGCTGCTGGGACATTTTGATAAAAAAATTGAGTTACAGTTTCCACCACAACAGCGTTCAGACAACTTGTAGGTTCTGCTGTTTGAGTCTCAGTTGTAGAAGAGCTTGTACTGACAGGAGATGCTGAAATATTTAGATACATAACTTTCCTTATATTTGTTGACATGTTTACAGAAACATTTTATTGCATACAATGAAATTATTTGCAATAAATGTTATATTACACGTTATAATATAAACAAATAAACACAGCAGTGCTCAAACAACTGTACATATATATTACTTACTTGTAGATTCTACAGTTGGAGACTCAGTTGTAGAAGAGCTTGTGCTGACAGGGGGTGCTGAACTTTTTAGATGTATTAAAACTAGAAACAATTTTGCACAAATTCACAGAATTTATATTTAAAAATGAACAGACATTTTATGATGATATTTAAAAACAAGTAAAGAACAAACTAAATTATGTTATCTTGACAGTCCTAATACAAACACAGTAGAATTCCAACACCTTGTATTAAGGTGGCATATAATTATCATATTATAATTTAAATATTCACACAATACTCCATGAATTAAAAAACCCACTTGAAGGAGCTGATGTTGGAGACACAGTTGATGGAGGGTTTGTTGTGGCAGAGGCTGCTGGGACATTTTGATGAAAAAATAGACTTATTTTCCCTCAAAACAGCATTCAAAAAACTGTACATATATATTACTTACTTGTAGGTTCTGCTGTTTGAGACTCAGTTTGAGAGCTTCTACTGGCAGGAGATGCTAAAATATTTACATGTATTAAAAACAGAAGAAGAACATTGCACAAAATCACAAACAGTGTATTTAAAAAATGAACAGATATTCACAAGGGAGTAGTGCCCTTACAAATCATGCCAGTCCTAATATAAATACAGTAGAATTCCAACACCTCTACTTAAACTGGAAAATACTTATAATTTCCCAATTAAAATGTTCACACAATACTCCATGAATAAAAGACTCACTTGAAGGAGCTGATGTTGGAGACTCAGTTGATGGACGGTTTGTTGTGGCAGAGGCTGCTGAAACATTTTGATGAAAAAATTGAGTTACAGTCTCCACCACAGCCATTTTTAATAAACTGTACATACAGTTGAAGTCAGAATTATTAGCCCCCTGTTTATTTTCTTCCCCAATTTCTGTTTAGAGGAGAGAAGATTTTTTCAACACATTTCTAAACATACTAGTTTTAATAACTCATCTCTAATAACTGATTTATTTTATCTTTGCCATGATGACAGTAAATAATATTTGACTAGATATTTTTCAAGATACTTCTATACAGCTTAAAGTGACATTTAAAGGCTTAACTAGGTTAATTATGTTAACTAGGCAGGTTAGAGTAATTAGGCAAGTTATTGTATAACGATGGTTTGTTCTGTAGACTATCGAAAAAATTCATTCATTCATTCATTTTCTTGTCGGCTTAGTCCCTTTATTAATCTGGGGTCGCCACAGAGGAATGAACCGCCAACTTATCCAGCACATTTTTACGCAGCGGATGTCCTTCCAGCCGCAACCCATCTCTGGGAAATATCTCTGGGAAATATCGAAAAAATATATAGCTTAAAAGGGCTAATAATTTTGACCTTAAAATGGTTAATAAAAAAATTTAAAACTGCTTTTATTCTAGCCGAAATAAAACAAATAAGACTTTCTCCAGAAGAAAAAATATTATCAGACATACTGTGAAAATTTCCTTGCTCTGTTAAACATCATTTGGAAAATATAAAAAAAAAAAAAACAAATTTAAAGGGGGGCGAATACTTCTGACTTTAACTGTATATATTACTTACTTGAAGGTTCTGCTGTTTGAGAAGAGCTTGTACTGGCAGGAGATGCTAAAATATTTAGATACATTTACAAAAAAAAAAGAAAAATCATTTTACATTTTCATTATATAGCGTGACATTATGTACTGAAATAAATATTAATGCAATATGACTGCATGAAAAATGACAGCATATGAATTGAACTGTAAAGTGTGAGAATGCAGTTTACTTCTTTCTTTATTTTATTACAAATGCAGTCAAACAAACAGCACAAGAGTGTTTAGACAAGATGTTCACAAAATAGTCCATAAATAAAAATACTCACTTGAAGGAGTTGTGAGTGTTTGAGTCTCAGTTGAAGGAGTGTTTGTTGTGGCAGAGGCTGCTGAGACATTTTAATAAAATATTAGAAATACACTTTCCTTATATTTGTTGACATGTTTACAGTAATATTTTATTGCATACAATGAAATTCTTTACAAAAAAAGTTATTACACACTTTATAATATAAATACATAAACACAGCAGTGTTCAGACAACTGCACATATTTATTACTTACTCGTAGGTTCTAGAGTTGGAGACTCAGTTGTAGAAGAGCTTGTGCTGACAGGGGGTGCTGAACAATTTAGATATATTAAAAATAGAAACAATTTTGATCAAAATCACAGAAATTATATTTAAAAAAGAATAGCTGTTTAATGATGATATTTAAAAACAAGTAAAGTACTAACAAAAATATGTTATCATCACAGGCCTAATACAAATACAGTAGAATTCCAACACCTCTAAATAAGCTGGACCTGTAATTACAATGTTTACACAATAAAACACTCACTTGAAGGAGCTGATGTTGGAGACTCAGTTGATGGAGGGTTTGTTGTAGCAGAAGCTGCAGGGACATTTTTATGAAAAAAAAAAAAAAAGAGTTAGTCTTTTAGTCTCCATACTGGACACGCTGTTCATCTTCATCATCTGGTAATGTAGGTGTTGGGACTGAAGCAGCTAATATTTATTTACACTGACGAGGGGCAGAGTTGCTGAATAACTACTGAGAGATTTCAGCTGCTGTCTGAGCTTTCCATGTCTTTTTACATCTCACTTTCTTTATGTGTTCAACACTTTTCCCCTGTGTCATTTCATTTTATTACACCTCTAATTAAGCTGGCTATATTTTTTATTTCCACAAATGTTCACACAATAGTTCAAAAACAAAAAAACTCACTTGAAGAAGCCGATGTTTGAGACAGAGTTGATGGAGAGTTTGATGCGGCAGAAGCTGCTGGGACATTTTGATGAAAAATTGAATTACAGTTTCCATCACAACAGTATTCAGACAACTGTACATATATATTACTTACTTGTAGGTTCTGCTGTTTGCGACTCAGCTGTAGAAGAGCTTGTACTGGCAGGAGATGCTGAAATATTTAGATGCATTTAAAAAAAAACTATTGAAAAATCATTTCGGTAAAGGACATTATAAATCATGACATTATGTACTGAAATAATAATTAATGCAATATGACTTCAACTGTAAACTAACAGTTTTATCTTTCCAATGAAAATGCTGTCAATGCAATGAAATTCTCAACTGCTGGAACTGTTAATATGACAACATGTGATATTAACTGTAATGTGTGAGAATGCAGTTTGTTTCTTTCTTTATTTTATTGTAAATGCATCAGACAAACAGCACAAGAGTGTTTAGACAAAATGTTCACACAGTAGTCCATAAATAAAAATACTCACCTGAAGGAGTTGTGGGTGTTTGAGTCTCAGTTGAAGGAGTGTTTGTTGTGGCAGAGGCTGCTAATGATAAAATCATAAAAAAAAAATTTTTTGATAAAATATTAGAAATACACTTTCCTTGTATTTGTTGACATGTTTACAGAAACATTTTTGCATACAATGAAATTCTTTGCAAGAAAAGTTATATTACCCGTCATAATATAAATACATAAACACAGCAGTGTTCACACAACTGCACATATTTATTACTTACTTGTAAATTCTACAGTTGGAGACTCAGTTGTAGAAGAGCTTGTGCTGGCAGGAGATGCTGAAATATTTAGATAATATATTAGAAAATAGAAACTTAATTTTGAGTCGTAAGAAAATGCTTAAAAATACACTTTTGCATGCCATAAAATGTTGTACAGCAACAAATAGAATAAAATATGACTTCAACTAAGTGCTGTCGCCTCACAGCAAGAAGGTCGCTGGGTCGCAGGTTCGAGCCTCAGCTAGGTCAGTTGGCGTTTCTGTGTGGAGTTTGTATGTTCTCCCTGCAATCGCGTGGGTTTCCTCCGGGTGCTCCGGTTTCCCCCACAGTCCAAAGACATGCGGTACAGGTGAATTGTGTAGGCTAAATTGTCTGTAGTGTATGAGTGTGAATGAGTGTGTGTGGATGTTCCCAGTGATGGGTTGCGGATGGAATGGCATCCGCTGCATAAAACACATGCTGGATAAGTTGGCGGTTCATTCCACTGTGACGACACCAGATTAATAAAGGGACTAAGCCAAAAAGAATATGAACGAATGAATGACTTCAACTATAAACAGCTTAAATACATTCTTCAAATGTAAACGCTGATTATACACTACAAAACCATTATCATATATTTTTGTCGCTGTGCTAAGATACTGATTGTTAGCATTTTAGGCTTCTCTATTAAATGTACATGTTTGTTTTGTATGCAAATGTCTGATTCTTTTGTCATATAATTTAATAAAAGAACAAAGGTGAGTTTGACTAAACATATTTTTTGTAGACAAGCTTGAAATGATAATAATGGTTAATGCTGCCTGTATGGCAGTATCAGCGACGGAGACCAAAAGTTGCTATGTTCGGCTAACACATGCTTCACGAGACCATGTTAGCTTTACAGGTTATGAAATGGTAAGAAAACAGACATTTTAAGTGAGACAATCTGACATTGTCTTGCTGAAATGTCCACACTGGTTTAATCTTCATCATCTGGTCATGTAGGGGTTAGGACTGAAGCAACTAATATTCATTTACACTGACGAGGGGCAGGAAAAAGATTTCAGCTGCTGTCTGAGCTTTTCATGTCTTTATACATCTCACCTCATGTGTCTCATGTGTTCAACACTTTTCCCCTGTGTCATTTCATTTTATTACACCTCTAATTAAGCTGAATATGTTTTCATTTCCACTTTAAAATATTCACACAATAGTCCATAAATAATAAACAATAAAGTCTATAAATTAAAAACTCACTTGAAGGAGCTGATGTTGGAGACACAGTTGACGGAGAGTTTGTTGTGGAACTGGCTGCTGGGACATTTTGATGGAAAAATTGAGCCACGGTTTCCTCCAAATCACAACAGTATTCAGACAGATTTACATATGTATTACTTACTTGTAGGCTCTGCTGCTTGAGACTCAGTTGTAAAATAGCTTGAACTGGCAGGGGGTGCTGAAATGTTTAAATGTATTAAAACAGAAACAATATTGCACAAAGTCACATAAATTGTATTCAATTCTAATTAAGCCAGATCTATAATTATCATTTCCCAATTAAAATAATAACTTACATGAAGGAGCTGATGTTGGAGACACTGATGGAGAGTTTGTTGTGGCAGAGGCTGCTGGGACATTTTAATAAAAAATAATTACGCTTTCCCCCAGATTTTTTTATAAGAATTTCTGCCTTGCAAGAACAGTTACAATTTATAAAATACATATACAAACACAACAGTATTCAGATAACTCTACATATTTACTACTTACTTGTAGGTTCTGCTTTTTGAGTTCTAGAAGGGATTGTACTTGCAGGTGGTGCTGAAATATTTAGATGTATTTAAAACAGAATCTTAAATTAAGTACTACAAAAAGAGCATATTGCACAAAACCATTATCATATAATGCCATAGTTTGTCACTGTGCTAAGATATGATTTGAAATACCTAAAGAAATGATCATTAAAATTTACATTAAGAGCAAAAAGGTAAAACTTTCCTGAAATAGTGTTCAGTCTATATATACATTACTTACTTGTAGTTTCTGCTGTTTGAGACTCAGTTGTAGAAGAACTTGTACTGACAGGGGGTGCTGAAATATGTACATTTATTTAAAATAATATAAACATGCTTGGTCAAAAAGTGAATATACACTTAATGGTGATATTTACAAATGAGCAGAGCCCTAACATACAAATATATGTCATCATGACAGTCAGAAAACACACACTGTAGAATTCCAACACCTCTAATTAAGGTGGATCTATAATTCTTAATTCCCCATTAAAATGTTCACACAATAGTCCATGAATAATAAAAAACTCACTTGAAGGAGCTGATGTTGGAGACACAGTTGATGGAGAGTTTGTTGTGGCAGAGGCTGCTGGGAGATTTTGATAAGTAAATAGAATGTCCTTATGTTTGTTGACGTGTTTACAGAAACATTTTTGTAACAATGAAAGGATTCTGCACTGCAAGAACAGTTACAGTTTATAAAATAAACACAAACATAACAGTAATAAATGTTTCAGGTATTAACCTTTCTGAAACAGTGTTCAGGCAACACATATATGACTTACTTGTAGGTTCTGCTGTTTGAGATGTTTGAGACTCGGTTGTAGAAGAGCTTGTACTGGCAGGAGATGCTGAAATATTTAGATGTATTAGAAAATAGAAACTTGATTTTGAGTAGTACAAAAATGCTTAAAAATACACTTTTGCAGTGGTAAATGTTGTAAAGTTTCTACTGCAACAAATGTTAGACTATGACTTCAACTATAAACTGCTTACATTTATTCTTTAAGTAAAAAGGCTGTGCATATTGCTCAAAACCATTATCATTCATTCATTCATTTTCTTTTCGGCTTAGTCCCTTTATTAATCTGGGGTCGCCACAGCGGAATGAACCGCCAACTTATCCAGCTTATGTTTTACGCACCTTCCAGCCACAATTCATCACTGGGGACATTCACACACATAAACTACGGGCAATTTAGCTTACCCAATTCACCTGTACCACATGTCTTTGGACTTGTGGAGGAAACCGGAGCACCCGGAGAAAACCCACGTGAACACGGGGAGAACATGCAAACTCCACACAGAAACGCCAACTGACCCAGCTGGGGCTCGAACCAGCGACCATTATCATATAGTGTCATATTTTGTCACTGTGATAAGATATTGACATTTTTGTCTTCTCTGTATGTTTTGTAAGCAAATGTCTGATTATTTTGACAAAATAAATAAATGAACAAACAAAGAATTTGAATTTGACCATTGTTGTTATTGTCTATGAACTCTGATATTTAGCTCTTATTTTCTATTAGATTCAGTCAGGTGATTGGTTGCAGCTTTATTTTCATTTATGAAACCAGCTGAGAGTTTCCTTGGCTGTGTTTGGGATGATTGCCAAAGTCTATTGAAGGCAAGTCTGAAATAATTAGCCTAAAAATGCATAATGGCTATTGCTAATGTTGTCTGTATAGCAGACAAGGAGACTAAAAGCTCTTGTGATTAGCTAAGACATGCTTCACTGATAAGGGGCAGAGGTGCTGAATAACTACTGGGAGATTTTAGCTGCTGTCTGGACTTTCCATGCCTTTATACACCTTCCTTTCTTCATGTGTTCAACACTTTTCCCCTGTGTCATTTCATTTTATCACACCTCTAATTAAGCTGGCTATATTTTCAATTCCACATTAACATGTTCACACAATAGTCCATAAATTAAGAACTCACTTGAAGGAACTGATGTTGGAGACACAGTTGATGGAGAGTTTATTGTGGAAGCTGTGACATTTTGATGAAAAAAATGAAATAAACATAACAGTAATAAAGGTATTAGGTATTAACTTTTCTGAAATAGTGTTCAGACAACATATATATTACTTACTTGTAGGTTCGGCTGTTTGCGACTCAGTTGTAGAAGAGCTTGTACTGGCAGGAGATGCTGAAATATTTACATGTATTAAAAACAGAAACAATAATGCACAAAATCACAAACATTGTATTTTAAAAAAATGAACAGATATTCACAAGGGAGTAGTGTCCTTACAAATCATGACAGTCCTAATATTAATACAATAGAATTCCAACACCTCTACTTAAACTGGAAAATACTTATAACTTCCCATTTAAAATGTTCACACAATACTCCATGAATAAAAGACTCACTTGAAGAAGCTGACGTTGGAGACACGGTTGATGGAGGGTTTGTTGTAGTAGAGGCTGCTGGGAGATTTTGATGAAAAAATTGAGTTACAGTTTCCATCACAACCATATTCAATAAACTGCACATATATATGACTTACTTGTAGGTTCTGCTGTTTGAGACTCAGTTGTAGAAGAGCTTGTACTGGCAGGATATGCTGAAATATTTTACATTTATTTAAAAAAAATTTAACTTCATTGTGACTAGTACAAATCTCTTAAATTTGATAGCTTTGAATGTTTTTCTTAATTTCAATACACTACAGGTTTCCTGATAAAGCATTTAGTATGTTCTGCTGTTTGAGACTCAGTTGTAGAAGAGCTTGTACTGGCAGGAGATGCTGAAATATTTAGATAATATATTAGAAAATAGAAACTTAATTTTGAGTTGTAAGAAAATGCTTAAAAAACACTTGCATGCCATAAAATGTTGTACTGCAACACATGTTAGAATAGAATATGATTTCAACTATAACCTGCTTAAATAATTCTTCAAATGTAAACGCTGTTTATACTGTACAAAACCATTATCATATAGTCTCATATTTTGTCGCTGTGCTAAGATACTGATTGTTAGTATTTTAGGCTTCTCTAGTAAATGTACCTGTTTGTTTTGTTTGCAAATGTCTGATTCTTTAGACAAAAATTAAATAAATGAACAAACAAAGGTGAATTTGACTGAGCAAAGTTTTTTCCAAAGCCTATTGTAGGCAAGCTTGAAAGGATAATAATGGTTAATGTTGCCTGTATGGCAGTAAGCAGCGAAGAGACTGAAATGCTTCACATGACCATGTTAGTATTACAGGTTTTTCAATGGTAAGTAAAACAGACATTTTCATCTCTCCATAGTAAGAAAATATGTCATTGTGTTGCTGAAATGTCAATGCTATTTTTAATCCTCATCATCTGGTAATGTAGGTGTTGGGACTGAAGCAGCTAATATTCATTTACACTGACGAAAGGCAGGGTTGCTAAATAACATAGATTTCAGCTGCTGTCTGGGCTTTCCATGTCTTTTTACCCCTTCCTTTCTTTATGTGTTCAACACTTTTACACTTTGTCATTTCATTTTATTACATCTCTAATTAAGCTGGATATACTTTAATTTCCACATTAAAATGTTCACACAATACTGTAGTCCATAAATTAAAAACTCACTTGGAGGTGCTGATGTTTCAGATACAGTTGATGGAGAGTTTGTTGTGGCAGAAGCTGCTGGGACATTTTGATGAAAAAATTAAATAAAGTTTCCACCACAGAACCATCACAACAGTATTCAGACAACTTTACATATATATGTCTTACTTGTAGGTTCTGTAGTTGGAGACTCAGTTGTAGAAGAGCTTGTACTGGCAGGAGATGCTGAAATATTTTGATGCATTTTAAAAAAAACTGAAAAATCGTTTTGGTAAAAGACATTATATAGCGTGACATTATGTACTGAAATAAATATTAATGCAATATGACTTCAACTGTAAACTATATAGTTTCATCCTCCCAATGAAAATGCTGTAAATGCAATGAAATTGTCAACTGCTAGAACTGTTAAAATGACAACATGTGAATTGAACTGTAAAGTGTGAGAACGCAGTTGATTCTTAATTTTATTGTAAATGCAGTCAGACAAACAGCACAAGAGTGTTTAGACAAAATGTTCACACAATAGTCCATGAATAAAAATACTTACTTGAAGGAGTTGTGGATGTTTGAGTCTCAGTTGAAGGAGTGTTTGTTGTGGCAGAGACTGCTGAGACATTTTGATAAATATTAGAAATACACTTTCCTTATATTTGTTGACATGTTTACACAAACATTTTTTGTTTGCATACAATGAAATTCTTTGCAAAAAAAAGTAATTACACACTTTACAATACAAATACATAAACACAGCAGTGTTCAGACAACTGTACATATTTATTACTTACTTGTAGGTTCTAGAGTTGGAGACTCAGTTGTAGAAGAGCTTGTGTTGACAGGGGGTGCTAAACAATTTAGATGTATTAAAAATAGAAACAATTTTGCACAAAATCACAGAAATTATATTTAAAAATGAATAGCTGTTTAATGATGATATTTAAAAACAAGTAAAGTACTAACAAAAATATGTTATCATATCAGAGGCTGCTGGGACATTTTGATGAAAAAACAGAGTTACAATTTCCACCACAACAGTATTCAAAAAACTGAAAATCAATATTACTTACTTGTAGGTTCAACTGTTTGAATCTCAGTTGTAGAAGAGCTTGTACTGGCAGGAGATGCTGAAATATTTAATGCATTAAAAATATGGAAAAACTTCCCAGAAACAGTGTTCAGACAACTGTAAATATACATATGACTTACTAGTATGTTCAACTCTTTGAGACTCAGGCGGTGCTGAAATATGTACATGTATTAAAAACAGAAACAATATTGCACAAAATCACAAACATTATATTAAAAAAATGAACAGAATGAGTAGTGCCCTTACAAAAATAGCAAATCATGACAGTCCAAATATAAATAAAGAAGAATTCCAACACCTCTACTTAAGTGGAAATATACTAATAATTTCTTGATGAAAATGTTCACACAGTAGTCCATGAATAATAAAAAAAAACTCACTTGAAGGAGCTGATGTTGGAGACTCAGTTGATGGAGAGATTGTTGTGATAGAGGCTGCTGGGACATTTTGATGGAAAATGGAGTTACAGTCTCCACCACAACAGTATTCAGACAACTGTACACATATATTACTTACTTGTAGGTTCTGCTGTTTGAGACTCAGTTGTAGAAGAGCTTGTACTGGCAGTAAACACTGAAATATTTAGACAATATATTAGAAAATAGAAACTTTATTTTGAGTCATAAGAAATTGCTTAAAAATACACTTTTGCATGCCATAAAATGTTGTATTGCAACAAATGTTAGAATAGAATATGCCTATAACTATAAACTGCATAAATGCATACTTCAAATATAAATGCTGTATATATTGCACAAAATTATCATATAGTGTCATATTTTGTCACTGTGATAAGAAATTGGGCTCTATTTTAACAATCTAGGTGCAAAGTCTAAAGCGCATGGCAGGGAAAAAAGCATTAATAAATATGTTATTATGTTATCATATAAATGTTCACACAATAGTCCATGAATTGAAAAATTTACTTGAAGGAGCTGATGTTGGAGACACAGTTGATGGAGAGTTTGTTGTGGAACTGGCTGCTGGGACATTTTGATGGAAAACTGAGTTTCCACAGTTTCCACCACAACAATATTCAGACAAATTTACATACGTATTACTTACTTGCAGGTTCTGCTGTTTGAGACTCAGTTGTAGAAGAGCTTGTACTGGCAGGAGATGCTGAAATATTTAGATAAATTAAAAAAGAAACATAATTTCACCACAGGATATTATGTATTATGATATTATGTACTGGAAGAAATGTTAATGGGATATCACTTCTACAGTATAAAAAAATAAAAACATATACTCACTCAACGTAGTTGTGGATGTTTGAGTCTCAGTTGAAGGAGAGTTTGTTGTGGCAGAGGCTGCTGAGATATTTTGATAAAGAAGATTTTCATACTTTGTTAATGACAAATTTTCCATAACAAAATTAAGTATTGCATTATTTACAAACTTATTATTAAAATAAATTATTAATCAACTATTCAATTTAATGTTTATATACAGTTGAAGTCAGAATTATTAGCCCTCCATTGAAGTTTTTTTTTATTATTTATTTCCCAAATAATGTTTAAAAGAGCAAGAAAATTTTCACAGTATGTCTGATAATATTTTTTTCTTCTGGAGAAAGTCTTATTTGTTTTATTTTGGCTAGAACAAAAGCAGTTTTTAATTTTTTAAAAACCATTTTAGGGACAAAATTATTAGCCCTTTTAAGCTATATTTTTTTTTTTCGATAGTCTACAGAACAAACCATCATTATACAATAACTTGCCTAATTACCCTAACCTGCCTAGTTAACCTAATTAACCTAGTTAAGCCTTTAAATGTCACTTTAAGCTGTATAGAAGTGTCTTGAAAAATATCTAGTCAAATATTATTTACTGTCATCATGGCAAAGATAAAAAAAATCAGTTATTAGAAATGAGTTATTAAAATTATTATGTTTAGAACTGTGTTGAAGAATTCTTCTCTCCGTTAAACAGAAATTAAGGGAAAAAAATAAACGGGGGCTAATAATTCAGGGGGGGGCTAATAATTCTGACTTCAACTGTATATATTAGTATTAGGGCATATAGAAATGGTTACTTTACATGTTAATAAATGTTATTACTTACATGTAGTTTCTGCTGTTTGAGACTCAGTTGTAGAAGAGCTTGTACTGACAGGAGATGCTGAAATATGTAAGCATATATAAAAAAAAAAATTACAGAAATTCTTAAAATAACATCTTTACATGCCATTACATTTTGTACAACAAGAAATATTAGAATAGTATATGAATACATTCTTCAAATGAAAATGCTGTGAATATTGCACAAAATCATTATCATATAGTGTCATATTTTGTTGCTGTTCTTTATTGACTGTTAGTGTCACAATCACCAGCTATCTATGCCTTGCAGATTGCTGGAAATCACCCAGACTACAATTCTGCCACTGAAACGAGCCACAAATCCCATTACTCTAGCACGCACACACCTGGCTCAGATTCCCCTTGATTGCAAACACAAAGATGAAGCTTATAAGGACTGATTGCTCAGACTATAAACAAAGCACAAACACATCTTTGCAGAGTCTTGTAAGCTGTGAGCAGGACGAAGTGTTTTCCTTGTTTTGTTTTGACCTTTAATTTGTTTTACTGTTTATGTTGTTTTGCTGCCTGTCCTGACCATTCACCTGCTTTTCTGACTATCCTTTGGATTGCCTGTAGTGGTGGGCAAAGCGAGGCTTCATGAAACTAAAACAGTCAAAGCAAATGTGTTGAAGCTTCGAAACGTTTCGAAACCTGTCTCTGCAGTGACACCTAGTGGTAATTTTTTTTATGTATTGCTCTTGAACAGCTTCAGCAAAGAAACTGTTAAACAAACTGTCAAATTATACCCCACGTTGTAGAGTTGAGGATTCAAGTGATTTAGTTAGTGGTGGGAAAAGCTAGGCTTCATGAAACACTGAAACAGTCGAAGCAAATGTGTCGAAGCTTCATAAACGTTTCGAAACCCATCTCTACAGTGACAACTAGCGGCCATTTTTATATATTGATCTGGAACAGCTTCAGCAAATAAACAGTTAAGCAAATTAAAGTATTAAACCCCATATTGTAGAATTAAGGCTTCAATTAATTTAGTGAAGTGGTCAGAGTTCCAGACTAGCATTCAGAGATAAAGGGTTCGAATTCAAGGTGATACAGCTATATATGTTAGTTTTTAAATGCTCTATTCTTGTAACGTGTTTTGTTTTAGCAGTGGTCTGACATCAGGCCATTTGCAGCACAGTTTCTCTGTGCGCACACATATGGTCCACTAGGCTACATAAAATAGCAGTTTTTTCCAACACGGTCAGTCAAACGAAGATTTGCCAGATTTCGAAACACTTCTGAAATGAGTGATGCTTTGAATCTCGTTAGTCACGTGACCTGGTGTTTTGAAACACTTGCGCTTTGGTATCTCGACACTGTCGAAAGGTCAATTTCACTTCAGCCATCCATAGATTTAGTGAAGCGGTGAGTTCCAGACTAGCATGCCGAGATAATGGGTTAGAATCCATGGTGATGCAGCTAATGATCTGTTCTTGTAACGTGTTTTTTAGCACTGGTTTGACATCCGAATGAACACTTTGTGAATAAATATGTCTTGTTTTGGTCATAAAAAAAGTAACATTAAGTCATAATTTCTGAGTATTTATAAGTCGGGATTCGAACTCAGGCCCACACGGTCCACTAGGCTACATAAAATAACAGTTTTTTTCCAATCCGGTCAGTCAAACGAAGATTCGGCAGGTTTCGAAACACAAATGGCAGATGATTTGAATCGTGTAAGTCACGTGACCTGGTGTTTCAAAACACTTTAGTCACATGACCTGGGTGTTTCAAATCATCTTAGTCACGTGACCTGGGTGTTTCGGATCATGCATGGGTGCAGTGTTTCGAAACATTTGCGCTTTGGGATCTTGACACGGAGTCGAAACGTCAGTTTCACATCAGCCATCCCTAGATTTAGTGGAGCGGTGAGAGTTCTAGACTAGCATGCCGAGATAATGGGTTCGAATGCAGGGTGAGGCAGCTATATCTGTTCTTGTAACATGTTTTTTAGCACTGGTCTGACATACGAATGAACAAAATAAATATAACAAAATAAATGTGAATAAATATGTCTTGTTTTGGTCATAAAAAAGTAATTTATTAAAATTATTAAAATACATCAAGTCATAATTTTAGAGTATTTGTTCAAGTTGGGATTTGAACTCTGTACATTTGCAGCACAGTTACTCTGAGCACACGCATGGTCCACAAGGCTATATGAGAAGGTGATATTTTTTTTCCGGTCAGTCAAATGCAGATTGGCCAGATCTCAAATTGCTTTAGTCACGTGACCTAGATGTTTCGAATCACCTTAAGGGCGTCACACCGGATGCACCGCTTAGTGCCGCGGCATGGCGCGCACATGACAGTTGAAAGTATCGCACACCAGATGCGCACATTTGCATGCTATTTAAAATAAAACTATTCAGATGGGGCTCTGTGGCGCGGCAGAAATATGAACAGTGTCCTGAGTTGTGGCTGGGTGCCGCGGACAGCCACTGACAGCTGCCGACTTGCAGCGCTGGTGTGTGTACCCTGACAGAAACCTATGTCTAGAATTCTGAAATACATGGCGCTGCGTTGCGCAACACTGTGTGTCACCGAGCAGTTCTTCTGGTGTGTGACCCCCTTTAGACCTCCTTTAAGTGACATGGGTGTTTCGAATCATGTTTTGGTGCAGTGTTTCGAAACACTTGCTTTTCGGGATCTCGACATTGTGTCGAACCGTCAGTTTCACGTCAGCCATCCCTAATTACCTGTATGCTCCAGTTTGCTCCTGTTTTGACCATTGCCTGTGTGACTTTTCTCTTAATAAAGCTGCACATGAATGTTCACCTCTGTTGTCCCCGACTCTTTACAGATAGTATTTTAGTTTTCTCTATTAAGTGTTCTGTAATACTTTGTTTTGTATTCAAATGATTAATTTGACATAAATAAATAAACAAACAAAGTTAAATTTGACTGAGCAGAGTTTTTTAACCCAATATTTCTATAGATATCACAGAATATCATCAGCACACAATATTTGGACTATGATAAACATAAAATAGTGTGTTTAAAATAGTAAAACACCAAAGATTTCCTAATAAAGCATTTAGACAATTGTACATATATATTATTTACCTATTGGTGCTGCTGTTTGAGACTCAGTTGTAGAAGTGCTTGTATTGGCAGGGTATGCTTAAATATTTAATGCATTAAAAAATGAAAACATAATTTCATAATTTTTATATAAAGGACATTATGAACTGCAGGAAATATTCATGGAATATGACGTATAATATAAACTATGTAAATGGAGTTTTATCTTTCCAGTGAAAATGCTGTGTAAAGGCAATGAAATTGTCAACTGCTAGAACTGTTAACATGACAATACATGAATTTAACTGTAAACTGCGAGAATGCCATTTAATTCGTTCTTTGTTTTATTGAAAATGCAGTCAGACCAACAGCATAGGAGAGTTTAGACATTACTCACTTGTAGTTTCTGCTGTTTGAGACTCAGTTGTAGAAGAGCTTGTACTGGCAGGAGATGCTGAAATATTTAGATGTATTAAAGATATAAACAAATTTGCACAAAATTGCAGAAATTGTATTTTAAAATGAGTACAACCCCAATAGTCCATGAGTAGAAAAACTCACCCGAAGAAGCTAATGTTGGAGGCACAGTTGATGTTGTGGCAGAGGCTGCTGGGACATTTTGATGAAAAAATATGGAATTACAGTTGCCACCACAACAGTGTTCAGACAGCAATACATATACATTACTTACTCGTAGGTTCTGCTGTTTGAGACTCAGTTGTAGACCTTATACTTGCGGGCATTGCTGAAATAAATGACACTTAATTTAAGTAGCACAGGAATTCTTGAAAGGACAATATTGCACAAAATTACAACAAAAGATATGTCATATTTAGCAACAACAACAACAACAAATAAGACACATAAGACAACATAAAATACCACAACTTTTTCAAATGCTTTATCCTAGAAACAAATAAGCCATATACCCTAATATAACCATGATATTTAATAATGAACAGTCTGCATATGACACATAGATTATCCTGCCCCAGTTTCAAAACATATTATTCTCCTATTCTCATATACTGTCATGTTTTGTTGCTGTGCTAAGATAACAACACATTTTAGCCTCCCCTATTGACTGTTGTGTAATAATCTGATTCATTCCAGCAAAAAAAAAAGTGATAAATAACTAAACATACAGAGGTAAATTTGACTTAACATTGCCTGCCTTATTTTCAAGATTTCTATAGATATTGATATATAAGTGTTTAGACAACTGTACATATATAGTTTATGACTTACTTGGAGCTGTTGTTTGAGACTCAGTTGCAGAAGAGCTTGCATTGGTAGGTGGTGCTGAAATAGTTAGATCTATTAAAATTGTGAAGTTCAGATGAACATCTTTCGGCGAAGGAGATCAAAAATGTAAAAATTGAAAATGGTGGATAACATTGGTCAGAGAAATGCATTTTTTCAGCACTTGACCCAATGAAAAAAAGAAATTTATTTCTAGAGTTCTAAAGTTTTAGTGCTTAATCTTGTTCTATGCACAAACAGTTCAGTAATGTACAGTACATTGTCATTTGAGTGACAGCCACATTTAAAAAACGAATAAAATGTAACCGTCTGTATTTAAAAAAAATTAATTGAAAAAACTAGGGGCTCTATTTTAACGATCTAGGCGCAAAGTCTAAAGCGTATGGCGCAAAAGCATTAAGGGCGTGTCCAAATCCACTTTTGCTATTTTAAGGATGGAAGAATATGCTCTGCGCCCCGGCGGATGGTCTGACAGGGTTGTGCTTATTCTCTTAATGAAATATGGGTGTGTGTTTTGAGTGTAACGTACATTAAACAAATCAGAGTCTCATCTCCCATTCCCTTTAGGAGTCAGTTGCATCGCGCCATGGCGCATTTGCTATTTACATGGTGGACTTTGCAAGCTGAAAAACTGAACGCTTCACCAGCAAGAAAATAGTTAAACAGACCATATGCAGCACGAGGATAAAGAACGAGCCTCCTCCATTCAGCCTCTTTACTTTCTCTTTACTTTTACTCCTTTACTTTTGTGGATAAGGAAACGATGTTGTACGCACTCCACTGAAGACATCCATTAGCCTACATATTTATTTAGTTTAAGCGTAAAGATTTGTATCAAAACTATTTCTAAATTTCTAATTTCTAATTTCCAGCAAACAAATAAATAAACAATAATAACGAAGTGTGGTCAAAGAACCGAGTTACATCCAAACACGTCCTATTCTTATGCCCCATATAGTGTCTCATACGTCTCCAAAACCTGACAGGTGGACAAATCTAAACTTGTTTTTATTCAAACAAATATAAATATGCATATAATAAATATTACTACTAATAATGATAACATTATACAAATGCAAATTGCCATGAATGAACTGTAAAAAAGGCATGGAGGCATGAAGAAGGCATGGAGGTAGTTGTTATTTTTATGTCGAAAATTTTTTTTTTGTAATATTTTAATCCTTTAATTTTTTTCATATGTAAAGATATTTGTGTATTGTTGGACATCCTGTGTGTATTAAGCAATGTGTAAGCGTTTGAACCCACATAGGTGCATAACTAACGCGCTCTGCGCTAGACATTAGACCTAATTTCAGATGGTCAATGGCTTGATCTATTTCAGTTCATCAAAATAGCAACGTATCATATGTAGATATGTCATAGGCCAGGGGTGTCCACACTCGGTCCTGGAAGGCCGGTGTCCTGCTGAGCTTAGCTCCAACTTGCTTCAACACACATTCCAGGAAGTTTGTAGTATATCTAGTAAGAGTTTGATTAGCTGGTTTAGGTGTGTTTGATTAGGGTTAGAGCTAAACTCTCCTGGACACCGGCCCTCCAGAACCAAGTTTGGGCACCCTTGTCATAGACGATCATCTAATGTGAAGAGCCAGGGGGTGGGGCATTCGTTGGTTGCTGAGTAGGGGTGTAACCCCGGTGTCCTGGCCAAAATTCCTCCATCGGCCCTTACTTATCATGGCCTCCCAATCATCCCCATCCACCAAATTGGCTCTATCATCGTCTCTCTACTCCACCAATAGCTGGTGTGTGGTAAGCACACTGGCACCTTTGTCCTGTGGCTGCCGTCGCATCATTCAAGTGGCTACTGCACATAGTGGTGGTGTGGAGAGAGACCCCCCCTTCTCATAATTGTGAAGTGCTTTGGGTGTATGGCCATACACAATAAATGCACTATATACATAAAAATACATTACATTACATCATGTGTCTGATTCATAGTATTCAAAAAACGGTATGCGAGAAATACCCGGATGACCTAATACCTCCGGCGAGATTCTGAAGTGTGCATCGGATGGTTGCTTCATGCTTTCGTGTTTTGTTTCATGTTTGATGTGAGCACATGGCTTTGTTTTGTCTCTTTTTGTGCCATGTGCTCTCTTTTGTTTAACCCCTCCCATCTAGTTATCCCATTTGTTTTAATTCAGTTCACCTGTTTCTTTCTTGATTTTGTATCCTTGCTTCTTATCCCTGTTCTGTCATTTCAGCCCAGTCAAGTGAAGTTTTATTTTTCAGTTAATGTTTTTACCCCCTCTGGGTAGTTTTTGTTGGTTTTTGTTTTCTTTATCATTAAATAAAACCAATTTTTATTTCTGCACACGAGTCCTTGACTCCTCACTTACTCAATCCTTGACAGTACAAACAAGAGAGGACTCAGAAAACATAATAGGTGTCCTCTGTTCTTCTTCTTTAAACATCAGATGCTTCACGTTGTCCAGGAAATATCTCTACAGCAGAGAGAGACAGATGTCAGGAACTTTGCGTATGACTTCCTTGCTGTGGTGGATGCCTGAACTATTAGGACAACATGGACCTGGAGGAAGCATTCAACACCTGCTTCACAGTGTCCCTGAGCCTGGAGGAGATGGAAAGGCACCCGCTGTTTTTTGCACATTGTGTACCATCTCCACTACCTCAGCATGAACAACTGCAGTGAGGGCACTAGTCCTCTGACTAACAGGAAATGGTGAAGGAGGAGGAAGATCAGGTCTGCCTCACCAGTCACCCTCCCAGAGATGGAGGAGAATGCCGCAGTTTCCCTTATGACCTTCCTGAGGCAACCAAGTGCATTGCAGTGCCCATGAAGTTGGCTAGCTATGTTCTCATAAGCAGAGGAAAAGGAAAGCTTTTAGGCTCCAGCAGTGTCAGCTCCAGCCCTTGAATGTGGCCTAATGTTGGCCCAAAGCTCCATGCCCTATCGGCTCCAGTCAGGACTGCAGCTCTACCAGTTCCTTCCTTGCATCCAGCCCTGCCTGTCCCGTTAAAGACTCCTGCCCTGTTTTCACCATCTTATCCTCATTGGATTGTCCTTCCTGGTCCTCCCTGCTGTTTGTCCTTGGATTTCACACCCTGACTTCACCCTGCCAGGATTCATGACCCCCTGAATCTACATTGGATTGTTCGTCCTGCTCCTCCATGGCCCTCAAAAAGGAACCTAGACCTGCCTGAGCCATTGTGGTCAGTCTTTGCTGTCCTGCCCTTCCTTTGCTCTGCCACTTTGTTCTTGCTTATTCTTGTTTTGGTGGTAGAGTTTAGATCAGGGGTCACCAACCCTGTTCCCAGAGAGCTACCATCCTGCAGAATTCAGCTCCAACCCTGATCAAACACACCTGAACCAATTAATTTGAACCTGAAGCAGCACTTGATAATTACAGACAGGTGTGTTTGTTCAGGGTTGGAACTGAAATCTGCAGGAAGGTAGCTCTCCAGGAACAGGGTTGGTGACCCCTGGTTTAGACAATGTTCTTGTCTTGTCCTGAATGTAGTGCTCAGCTCGAGTTAGCTCAGGCCATGCACTCATATATTTTGTCTTTGTCTCTTGAGTGTTCAATCGAGTGTAAGTTCGAGCTGCACATTCTCTCTTATTCTTGTCTTTGTAGTAGGTGCACAATCTCGACAAGCTCGGGTCTTGCACGTTCTTGTTTGTCTGTGGCATGCTGTATGTTCTCCGAGTTTCTGTCGAGTTTGGTTTTGGTTTGACTCTGGCATTCATACTGCATATGTGAGCACACAGTGTTTCTTCTTTCATTTATCGTGCGATCACTCATTGTCTGTAGCATAGGCCTCATATTTACATGCAGCTGCATGCATTGGCTGCATGTTCTTGTCCTGTTTGATGTGAGCAAGTGACTTTGTTTTGTCTCTTTTTGCCATGTGCTCTACTGTCTGTGGTCTAGCCCAGGGGTGCTCCATCCTGTTCCTGGAGATCTACCTTCCTGCAGAGTTTAGCTCTAGCCCTGATCAAAAATGACTAAACCATCTAAGTTGGATCTGACGAAGCACTTGGTAATTAAAGACAGATGCATTTGATCAATGTTGTAGCTGAACTGTGCAGGAAGGTAGATCTCCAGGAACAGGATTGGGCACCCTTGGTCTAGCCCCTTCCATCTTGTTATCAAATTTGTCTTAATTCAGTTCAACTGTTTCTTTCTTGATTTTTCTTCCTTCATAGCTTCCCTATTTGTTGTTCAATTCATCATTGCATTCTTGAATGTTTGCTTGTCTTGTCTTGCCAGTCCATTCAAGTTTTATTTTCAGGTAATGTTTTTCTTGAGGTTGTTTTTGTTGGTTTTTGTTTCTCTGTTATGAAATAAAATATATTTTTGTTTCTGCACTTGAGTGTTCGCCTTTTCCCTCACCCAATTCTTGAAAATTACCTTGATAAACGAAGACACTTTTATTTTGAAACTCTCAACATCTTCATGTCCATCTACAGTATGTACATCTGCTTGTATTTCCAGTTAAGCCCCATAGATTTCCATTCATACCCAAGCGAATACGACAGACCGAAAACGCAAGCTTGTGCGATGAGTTTCGAAGTTCGCTGCGTTGCAAAGTTCAAGCTTGGTGAACTCTGACCTGTGAAATTGCATCACGTGACTGCGTGAGACCAATCGAAAATAAAAACATGACCTCTCTGGACAGAAATTAAAATATGAACCAAATCGCTTGCTTTTTTAATGTCTAATCATCTTGTTTAATCCCGCCCCTTTTCGTAGCGCCGTACGACAGAATTTTGCATGCTCAAACTCTAGTGTGACTGCGGCATCACCAAACTGTCTATATGTGTGCCTTGTGCGATGCAACAACATAGCAGCAGGTTCAGCCAGCTGAAGACATATTTAAGAATCATGTTTTATTCATTTCTTATGTGTTACTTGATTTTTTAAAATCTGTTATTTCCTAAAAATTTTCAGACAAAATGTAACTAGTTCTTCAAATTACATCTTAATATCAATACATCAATCAATATTTCACTAAACTAAAATTGTACTGCAATGTTTTTTTTTTTGTTTTTTTTTAAGTATCAATAAATATCATAGCTGGTTAAGAGTATTGATTTCATATTGTATCATCAAGACATTTAATTTGCCCCGCCAGTACAAAGATTAAAATTGTTAGCGTTAAGTTAGCTTTGCATCCAATGGTCTCATTCATCAGACAAAACACAGTTAAATTTGACCGTTTTTTGTATGTGTCATTTTGTTTGGTTGATTGTTTGTTTCATTAATTTAAAGATTAAAGATAGATGTGATGTTAGATTGTATATATTGTAAAATATTATCAGATATTGTTTGACCATGGTAACTGTGTACTAAATATGATACTGTGACAAGCAACAAGCACAGTTGTATTCCAGCACCCAAAATCAATAATGACCTAATTTTCTTATTTAAATGTTTACAATGTAATCCAATAATAAAAATACTCACTTAAAGGAACTGTTGATGTTTGAGTGTCATTTGATGGAGAGTCTGTCAACATGTTTTACGAATAAAGAAAGAGAATAACAGTTTTCTTAATATTTGATCACATGCTTAAGGTTTTTTTTTTTAGATACAATGAAATTATGCTTTACAAATTAAAATCACATCAAAATGTACACATTATTCCTATTATTTAAGGTGATAAGCTTTGATATTCAAGCCGTGATATAAAATACATGAAGTACTGATTATTACAGTATATATTAACATAAAAATATTAAAAACATTAAGTAAATAAAGCATACAGTACAGCAGGTAAAATAATTATTGAACACATCATGATTTTTCCTGATAAATATATTTCTAAAGGAGCTGTTGACATGAAATTGTATGTGAAATTATACCAGATTCTCAATCACTGAACAATATGGAGAATGGAGTTGCACGTGTTGATTTCTAACTACTGTTGATTTCAACTCCTGTCTGGGCTTTCCATGCCTTTTTACACCTCTCTTTCTTTAAGTGTTCAATACTTATTCCCTCTGTCATTTTATTTTATTACACATAATGTAAATGTCTAAACTAAATAGTTTTTCTTTTCTTTTTTGGATGTATAAATTACTTTGGTTGTTACCGACATCTGGTAAAGAATTCAAGTAAACAGCACCTTTAGAAAATTCTATATTTATTTTACCCACTTTATGTAAAGAGGCCTATATTTACTTATAACTACAAATATGAGCATCCTATTAATAAATATACATTATCCCAAGTACTTTACCCTAGAAACAAATAAGCCTCAAACCCTAATATAATCATGATATTAAGAAACTGTTTGTATATGACATAGATAAACCAGCCCCAGTGTCAAAATGTGTTCTCCCATTCTCATACTGTCATATATTGTCCTGTGCTAAGAAAAAAAAAAACATTTGAACCTCTGGTATGAAGTGCAAGTGTTAAAAAAAGATAAATAAACCTACAGAGATGAATTTGACAGAGCATTGTCTTTTACAAGATTTATATAGATGGATCTGGGGGAGGTTAAGCCTCTCTCGATCCCAAAGGCTCTGTGCTGGTTGTAGAAATTCAAAATTGACCCAAAACAAACAAATATGATTGCCCAAGACTGGCATTGAATATTCGAAAATGTGTTTCAATCGCCGTATAGTAAGAGCCATGGAAATTTTATTGTAAAAAAAAAAGGATTTATATACATACACTATATATCTATAAGTGTTTACACAACTGTATACAGAATAGGACTTACTTGAGACTGTTGACTCAGTTGCAGAAGAGCTTGAATTGGCAGGTGGTGCTGAAATAGTTAGATCTGTTAATATATATATATATATATATATATATATATATATATATATATATATATATATATATATATATATATATATATAAATAATCGAAAATGCTGTAAAAAATATTGTAAAAGTCAGTCAAACAACATATACATTTTTCAGAACTTGACTCAAGAGAACAAATCTTGTTAATAGCCCTTAGACTACTAGGGTGCACTCACACTAGGCTACCTAAACCATGCTCGGACGCATTTTCCAGTTCGTTTGACAAGTGTGAGTACTGCAAATCGGGCCCAGGCACGGTTCAGTTGGCCGGCCCTGGGCTGGTTGGAAAAGCTGTGCCAAAGTGCAGTTCGGTTGGGCTTTGGCACGGTTCGTTTGTAGTGTGAGTGCAAAGTGTGCCTGAGCCCAAAACCAAAGACGCAATGTCACTTTTAAGGGACTGTTTCATATTAATTTATTAACCATACTTACTTTTCAATGAATGCAAAATGTCGTTGGTTATTAAAGATGTAAACCCCTCGCTGCACGTCAGCTGCCACCTTCAGCAAACCTTCTAATACCTGCAGCACGAGGACTTTTATGAGAATTTTGAGCGTCAAAAGTTCTAGATCTGTTCGGCAAAATATTTAACTGTGTGTCACTGCATATCAAACGACTAAAAATAATACTAAACAATATAACTAAAGCAATGTCCACTGTGCTGAGCAAGAGTGCTTCTCTTCTGTTAAAATAAACAGTCGCATCATCGATGATGTGCTCAGGTTCCGAAGGCAAAATGCAGTGGGAGTGCAGGCCGTCAGGGTAGAGGGGAAGCTGGACAAGCGCCATTCGGCACGGTTCAAGGCAACTGTACCTAGTGTGAGTACGCCCTTAAAGTTTTAGACCTTTTCGAGCCTGTTGCAGGAAGATGACACCCTAGAGCGTAGTTAGGTCAGGTAAACAGACACTAAAGTGTCCCTAAGACAGTCCACCCAGATAAGACAAGGAGAGCTGGGGACCATCTCTGGCACAAATTCTCAGTGCTGCTTCCTCTTACACATCCAGCCCCTTTGTGGGATCCTGGGAGCATGTACTGTACTCTCTCAGAGAGTACTGCTTCCTGGTCAAGCACTCTTACTTATGCGGGCTGCAACAGCAAAGGTTGGTTATCGATTGTTTTGTTGGTGCCTCTTAAATTAGCTCTGTCAGCCGGGTTAGTGCTGTCCAGCCAATCAAGCCGAACAGTGAAACATCCTCCCAAGTTCAATTGAGCAATTAAAATCGGTATCTACACTAAAAATGTCATTCACAATGCTTATGCAGAAATTAACCCTTAGATGCATCCATCCTCAGCATTAGTTTGCTGCCATCATGCTGCAGCCATGTCGCGTTCCTTCCCATCCTTAGAGGGGCTCAAACAACAGTACATGCTCCCAGGAGAATAGAGACTCCACCCCAGCAAGGACTATGGTAGTTATTTCTCTGGAATGGGGCACCACATGGCACCTGCATCTAGATCATCCTCCATGTGTGGTCCATAAATGAGATGTGGAAGACCTAAGTGACTTACAGCCCCCTATCTACTTGTGCCTATGCCCTGAAGTGGAGTCCATGTGATGAGTGGTGCATCACAGAGAAGATCCCTGAACTTACCCAATCATTGTGCTTCAGGATAAGTTGGAGCAGAGGTTGTCACCCTCCACACTGTAGGTTTGTGTTGCTGCCATCTCCACTCACCATGATGTGGTGGATGGCGGAACACTTAGGAGTCATGACATGATTATTCAGTTTCTGAGAGATGCCAGCAGGCTGAACCCCCAGCCACCTCTCATTGGCAGAGGTGCTGGCCCATTATGCTGTATGCTTGCTTGCTCAACCTGCATTTTGGGGAACAGTGCCTCATTTGCATGGTTCCCTTTAGAACCCCCATATTTGTTTAGTCAGCCAAGGTGAGTTGCCCCCCTGAGTGTCTTCTCTACCAGCTAACATTTTACCCTATGTAGTCCTCTACCTGTCTGGGCTAGCCCATAGATGCATTTTTGCAGTGTCTCTCCAATAGGTAGTATGTGGTCTCTGTGGCATCCTTCCCCATTGGGATTGGACAGCTTTTTCCAACATATAAGCTAAGCTAGTAAAACTCGTTATGACCCCCCTAAATTCACAATAATTCCCAAAAATCTGGTAATTAGGGAGTGGGGATTTTAGATGGTTATGCCTTTGGTGGTGCTTGTGCACTCACACTAGATGCTTAGCAAACATTACCCCAACTTGTTATATCACAAGTTCACACTAACAGACAATCAACCAGATATGTATTAAGAACATATTGTGTGCTGTCCAGGGAGAGGTCTCCGCAGAGTCTAGTGCATTCCCACTACCGGGTGAGAGGGGTCTGAGCTCAGAATCAAGTCTGGCCTCAGAGCACGCCCCCCATCCTGGGTTAGGGTAGGGATCTAGTTGAAAGTCCAAAGTTAGGGTGGTGCAGGGATGCTAAAATTCTAGAAATAGTGGATGTAGGACATACTGGATTATTAATAGAGATTATCTATTGTGTTGATTGGCTAGATGCTGTGATTTCAAATGATGTATTGCCCTTGGTAATTATCTCCACATGCTCCCAAAGATTGTTTAGAAAACATCACGTCATGAATTCACCCTTACAGACTACTAACCAGATAAGGATTAAGTTTAGTTGGCATGCAGTCCAGGGAGAGGGCTCTGAACTCAGAAAGCCTGGGGAATTCCCCTATTAGGTGAGATATGTATGAGCTTGGAATCAAGCTCAACCTCAGAGTGCTCTTCCCTTCCTGAGCTAGAGTAGGAATTTGGTTGAAGGTGTGGAGTCGTGGTGGTGGAGGGATGCTGGAACTCAAGAAACATACTGGATTATTTATTCTTTGAAGATTCTTTTTGGTGTTGATTGGCTGAATGACGTAATTTCTAATGACGCATTGATCTTTTTAATTATCTGCACATGCTCCACCTGAATTTGTTTATAAAGCTGTGTTGCTGTCCATAAGATCCCCATCTATTGGTCTGATATAAATCAAGTAGACCAACTGATAGAGAACGTCTCAGTTATGTGTGTAACCCTTAAAACCTGAAGGATGGAACAGAGACATTATGCCCCTATGCTGCAGCTCTGAACCACAAGGTAAATTTAGGCATTCTGGTATCCTCATTTACTCACCACCCCATCGGCATGTTTGTTTTGACAAAGTGCAACAACAAAGCAACAGATGCAGGCAATTTAATGCACATTCAAGAAGTATTATTTATTTATGTGTTAGCTATTTTTTTTTTTTTTTTTAACTAAAGTGTTTTTAGTGGATCATACAGAATGTGCAATTCTGACAGATGTCAAACAAATAATCATATTATATACTTTGATTGCATTTGTGAGTTAATAAAAATGTAACTGTTTCTATAAATTAGGTACATAGTATCTTAATTTTAATATATGGATCAATTTTCCACCTAATTGAATTGACTATTCTGCATAACTTTTTTATTCCCAGGTTCTGCTGGTTGATGATTTTTCCCGAATTTTCTTTGCCGATTGTAATCGTTTGTTTTGATTCAATTTGGAATTTCCCCAACCATTGCAGAGCCCAGGGGATCAGAGAGAGACTCCAGCTTGGCCCCACCCTGATCCCTGCAGAACTTTTTGAAGTATACACAAATATTGTACATGGTATCAATGATATTACGCCGTATCATGACAAGATGTGCAATTTGCACCTCTAGTACTAAGATAAAAATAGTTAGCAATTAGTTAGAATTTCTTCATTTTATAGGCAATGGTCTCATTCATGAGAAAAAATAAAACGTAAAACAAATTTGTATTTGACAGTTTTTTGGTTTGTCTGTTTTCATTTGTTTCAAGATTTTTATTGAATATATTATTTTAATATATCATTATCACAATTTGTTTGACCATGGCAATTGTGTATTGAAAATATACTATTGTGACAGTTTTGCAACAAACACAATTGTATTCCAGCACCCCAGCTGAATTAGGACCTAGTTGTCTCATTTAAATATTTGCAAAATAGTTCATGAATAAAAAATACTCACTTAAAGGCGCTGTTGATGTCTGAGACTCATTTGATTGAGAATCTGTCAAAATTTTGATGAACGAAGAAACAGAATCAACGTTTGCCTAATATTTGCTGACATCCTATATATTGGATATAATACAATTATGCTTTAAAATGAAATAACATTAGAATTTTAAACATTTTTCATATTATTTAAGGTTATGAGCTTTGAAATTTGGGTGTTCTGACTAGTACAGTATAAATTTACAGTAAATTAGTTACAGAAAAAACATTAAGGGCCCTATTTTAATGATCTAGGCGCAAAGTCCAAAACGCATGGCGCAAAAGCATTAAGGGCGTGTCAGAATTCACTTTTGCTATTTTAAGGATGGGAAATTACGCTTTGCACCGCGACGCATGGTCTAACAGGGTTGAGCTTATTCTCTTAATGAGTTATAGGTGTGTTTGGAGAATAAACCAATCAGAGTCTCATCTCCCATTCCCTTTAAGAGTCAGTTGCGTCGCGCCATAGCGCATTTGCTATTTACATGGCAGACTTTGTAAGTGGAAAAACTGAACGCTTCACTAGGGAGAAAACAGTTAAACAGAGCATCTACAGCGTGAGAATGAGAGAATGAGCCTCCTCATTCTTTACTTTCACTTTCACTCTCGTGGATAAGGAAACGTGTTGTACGCACAGACATCCATTAGCTTATACATAATTAATTTAGTTTGTTAAGCGCAAAGATTTGTTTCAAAACTATTTCTAAATTTAGTTCTAATTTCCAGCAAACGAATAAATGAACAATAACAATGAAGTGTTTAAACTGAGTTATATCCAAACACACATGCTATGCCCCATATAGTCTAAAACCTGACAGGTGGGCAAATCTAAGCTTGTTTTTAATAAAACAAATATAAATATGCATACAATAAATAATGCTAATACTAATAATGACATTATACAAAAGCAATTTGTCATAAATAAACTGAAAAAGCCCCCCGAGATGAAGGCATGGAGGCAGTGGTTTTTATATTTAGGTAGGCAAGAAAATAATATTTTTAGTAATATTTAAAACCTTTAATTCTTTTTTATTTGTAAAGATATTTGCGTGTTGCTCTACATCCTGTGTGTATTAAGCAATGTTTAAGCGAGGCGCACTGCGCTGGACTTTAGACCTCCTCTTATCTGGTCTATTAAATAGTCTATTCTAGTTTCTCAAAATAGCAACGCGCCAGCAATGCACCTCAACACACCCCCTTTTTTAGACCAGAACTCCGATGGGCGCAAATATGAGCACAAATGCATTTGCTATTTAAACAGCGTGGTGCAAAACGTCAAAATTAGTCTTGCATTGAGCTGAAACTAGCAAACAACAATTGAGTCGCGCATTGCGCCGGCTGTACTGTATGATAGGGCCCAAAACAAATAAAGTGCTTAGTCAATTGTACTATATATTACTTACTTGTAGGTGTTGCTGTTTGAGACTCAGTTGTAGAACTTGCATTGGCAGGGGGTGCTGAAACATTTAGATGCATTAAGAAATAGAGACATAAGTAATGTTCATTGTCATGCTTAAAAGCACATTTTTGTATGCACTGCAATTCTGCATTGCAAAAACGTAAAGTACAGTCCCTCATAACTGTCAGTGAGTCTATATTTATTCTGTTTGCTAGATGCAAAGATTTGACACATCTGCAAAGAAATAAATAAATAGGAGTGTTTTGGGGTGTTTGTTTTCATGTCTTTATTTCATAGTGTAGTCGTGTTTTGCTGTTCCTGCTTTGTGACCTGACGTGTGCTCTGATGTTCATGTACCTGTAACATGTGCCTCGTTTGTCATTGGTTGTCTTGATCATGTACCTTTTTTCTCATTGGCTGTTTCAAGTTATGTGTTTTATTTTGTTTGGTACATATAGTGCTCACATTTCATATTGTCTTTGTTTAGATTTGTTTCTGTACAGTGCATCCGGAAAGTATTTATATCGCTTCACTTTTTCCACATTTTTTATGTTACAGCCTTATTCCAAAATGGATTAAATTCATTTATTTCCTCAACATTCTACACACAATACCCCATAATGACAATGTAAAAAAAGATTTTTTGATATTGTTGCAAATTTATTAAAGATAAAAAACTTGAAAAATCACATGTACATCAGTATTCACAGCCTTTGCTCAATACTTTATTGATGCACCTTTGGCAGCAATTACAGCCTCAAGTCTTTTTGAATATGATGACAGGCACACCTGTCTTTGGGAATTTTTGCCCATTCCTCTTTGCAGTACCTCTCAAGCTCTATCAGGTTGGATGGGAAGCGACGGTGTACAGCCATTTTCAGATTTCTCCAGAGATGTTCAATAGGATTTAGTTCTGGGCTCTGGCTGGGCCACTCAAGGACATTCACCGAGTTGTTGTGAAGCCACTCTATTGATATTTGGCGGTGTGCTTTGGGTCAATTTCCTGCTGAAAGATGAACTATCGCCCCAGTCTGAGGTCAAGAGCACTCTGAAGCAGGTTTTCATTCAGGATGTCTCTGTACATTGCTGCATTCATCTTTCCCTCTATCCTGACTAGTCTTCCAGTTCCTGCTGCTGAAAAACATCCCCACAGCATGATGCTGCCACCACCATGCTTCACTGTAGGGATGGTATTAGCCTGGTGATAAGCGGTGACTGGTTTTCTCCAAACGTAACGCCTGGCATTCACTCCAAAGAGTTCAATTTTAGTCTCATCAGACCAGGTAATTTTGTTTCTTATGGTCTGTGAGTCCTTCAGATGTCTTTTGGAAAATTCCAGGCGGGGAGTGGCTTCCGTCTGGCCACTCTACCATACAGGCCTGATTGGTGGATTGCTGCACATATGGTTGTGCTTCTGTAAGGTTCTCCTCTCTGCACAGAAGAACGCTGGAGCTCAGACAAAGTGACCATCGGGTTATTGATCACCTCCTTGAC
The DNA here is from genome assembly GCA_903798195.1 of Danio kyathit. NCBI lineage: Eukaryota > Metazoa > Chordata > Actinopteri > Cypriniformes > Danionidae > Danio > Danio kyathit. The sequence continues at coordinate 34,624,429 of LR812543.1, forward strand.
TAAGGCCCTTCTCCCCCGATCACTCAGATGGCCGGCCAGTTTTAGGAAGAGTCCTGGTGGTTCCAAACATCTTCCACTTGATGATGGAGGCCACTGTGCTCATTGGAACTTTCAGAGCAGCAAAATTTTTACTGTAACCTTCCTCAAGACAATCCTGTCTCTGAAGACTACAGACAATTCCTTTGTCTTCATGCTTGGTTTGTGCTTTGACATGCACTGTCAACCCTGGGACTTTATATAGACAGGTGTATGCCTTTTCAAATCATGTCCAATCAACTGAATTTACCACAGGTGAACTCCAATTAAGCTGCTGAAGGATCTCAAGAATGATCAGTGGAAACAGAATGTACCTGAGCTCAATTTAGAGCTTCACGGCAAAGGCTGTAAATACTGATGTACACGTGATTTATCGAGTTTTTTATTTTTAATAAGTTTGCAACAATTTCAAAAAATCTTTTTTTCACATTGTCATTATAGGGTATTGTGTGTAGAATTTTGAGGAAATGAATGAATTTAATCCATTTTGGAATAAGGCTGTAACATAAAAATATGTGGGAAAAGTGAAGCGCTATGAATACTTTCCGGATGCACTGTCTTATTTCCCAATTAAAATGTTCACACAATAGTCAATTAATAAAAGAAAAAAAAACTCACTGGAAGGTGCTGATGTTGGAGACACAGTTGGTGGAGACATTGTTGTGGTGGAGGCTGCTTGGAAAACAGAATTATTTCCCTTTTTAGTTTTAACATGTTTACAGAATCTTTTTTGCATACAATCTTCTATTGCATGCCATTCTACACTGCAATGAATGTGTATTATACATATTAAAATAGAAACATTAGATAGAGCTGCACACAATATAATCTTGCAAAGCAAAAGTTCCATTTAAATATGTAACTGACAATAAAAGGTTTGTCTAACTTTGAACAATAGGAAAAAAAATTGCTACTAATTTCAACTGGTGGGAGTGGATGTTTGATACTCAGAACATAACCTTTTTACTCACTTTGATCACCGCTCTGTGCATTCAACCCCTGAGGAGAAAAGTGAAGTGTATATTAATACCAAACGAAATTGAGATCTTTATTTCAGTATTTTGATTTGCTTTCAATTGAAAAAGAATATAAAGTAAGAAGCAAGACTTTCTTTTTGCACATCATTCACCTGTAGCAAAATAACAATAAGCGGGGCGTTGTTAAGAATAGTGTGGCTGAAGTCATTAAATTAACATCAACAGAGAAGAACCCACTGTTGCCAACTAATTTTCAGCAGAAATTGCTAAAGCCATAATAGAGCACATTTCTATTGAGCCCAATGTTAAAATGGCCAACTTCACAGCAGAAAAAAAAGGTGTTTACAGCCTGGTACAAAGAACAATTTTGGTTCATATAGCTAATATTACACTTCATGACAACTGTGAGGGGGTGCATTTTTTAATAATATAAAAAACTCATCCGTTTCATTTATATTAAGTTATATTAAGTCTGCATAATTAAGGGCGTTGGCCACTTGAGTGGCAGCTATAGGTCTTGCTGGTCACCTCAGCTGATTTTCAGGCTTTACACAGTCAGTTGCTTTTTGGAATTATTTCTTACATTTATCAGATGATATGGCATGCTGTGTGCAATTAATTGTGCTCACAAACCATTCAAGTTGCATCCATTTCCCAGGTGAGTGAAATTATATACTTATACCATCTCTATAAATGTATTTGTTCTATTTAAGATCATTTATATTTTTCTTTAGAGCTGTAATGCACTCCAGAATCTGACAGATTGATTATCTGTAGACTCTAGAACAGTCATCTGTAATGTTGTCGTACAGTGTTATGCCTGGATTTCATCAATAGTCTTGCTAGTTTTTACTAACACAGACTATATTTGAAGTGTTTGGAAGTAATTCGCGTTTTCCTCCTGTAGAAAAATGTCATAAGAACAATGTTTAGTGGCTCAATGTATTACAACAGTGTTTTTAAAAGACTAAACACTTTATTGATATAGTATACAACCAAGCACATGTGGTCAGAACACAAATAAGTCGCCGATAATGGAGTATTAATTGTTTCTCCCTGTCTAAGCAAAATGCTAGCAGGCATCTGTAGCTCCGCCTCTATGCCCTTTTTTGTTCGGTTGGAGCAATGACGCGCGAACAAAATGGCGCCGGATGGCCACACCCGCTTGTAGCCTAATTTTTTTTTTTTTTTTTTATTATTGACTTCAATAACAAACATACAAAATCCAATATTACACAAAAAAGACAATGATAGTAACAATGATAATAACAGATCAGGTTAAATAATATTATAAACACATATAAAACAACAACAAAAATAATAATAAAAAAAAAACACAAAAGAGAAAAAAATAAATAAACAAGTTAAACAAAGATACAAAAATAACACAAATACAGCAAGAGGAAAGTGGGACTTATGTATCGTGATATTTCCAAAATAATTTTCATATTAATCCAAGAATCTATCACTTTTCTTGTATTTAACCAGTCTAAGAGATTTTATAAAAACATCAAATCAATTAAAAAATGTGTAAAAGAAGGCTGCGAATTCGAGAACTTTTGTTTGTGAATAAAATATGTTCTATACAAAATAAAAAAGTTAATAATGTAGTTCTCTGATATATCAGTTTTACCTTTATAGTAACAAATAATATCTTGTAGTTGAAAGGGTCTGGAAGAAGCAATGTAATTACCTATATAGAGATATAAGCGATTCCAAAAGCTTTTTGTGTTTTCACACTGAAAAAATATGTGAATCAGGGTTTCGCTTGTAGCTTCATCTGAGCTCTTCAGAAACCTATGGGTGACGTCACGGATACTACATCCATATCTTTTACAGTCTATGATCGCAACTCAAGACTGCACTTGTAATATACTAAATAAATAATGAGTTTTCTCAAATTGATTGGCAAGAACATTTTTTGAAATATGTTTATTTATAGCATTGTACTGGTAGCTAATGCTACCTAAATGAACATTAACTATACACGTTAATAAAGTATTAGCAGATGAACAGTTATATATACACAGTTGAAGTCAGAATTATTAGCCCCCCTTTTAATTTTTTTTTCTTTTTCAAATATTTCCCAAATGATGTTTAACAGAGCAAGGAAATTTTCACAGTATGTCTGATAATATTTTTTCTTCTGGAGAAAGTCTTATTTATTTGTTTTATTTCAGCTAGAATAAAAGCAGTTTTTAATTTTAAAAAAACATTTTAAGGTCAAAATTATTAGCCCCTTGTTGTTGGTATTTATTATCTTCATAAGGGTAGAAATAACACTTGTAAAATATGAACAATAACATATATAAAAAAAAACATTTTAGAAAGGTTTTTATTTTTAATTAGCAATCAACAAGACCCAAAATATACACACCATAGATAACGATTTACCATGCTGGAAAAATCGTGCATTTTAAAGATAAGCACAGCAAGATTTCTAAATATCAGCAGGATATTTACACATCCCTGCACTATATAAAATATGACAACATTTGAGTTAATTGGAGGCACAACTGTAGAATAGTATTTAAGGAAAACCTCAAACACACTGCTTCCTTGTGTGACAACATGGGAAATTCAACAAGCCAGAATCAACAAAAAAGCCAGATTACAATTAGCTAAATTACACTGGGAAAAAGAATAATTTTTGGAGACATGTCCTGTGGTCTGATGGAACTAAGATTGAACTGTTTGGCCATAATGACCAGTGTTACATTTGGAGGACAAAGGGGAAAGCTTACAAGCTTAGGAACACCATCCCAACTGTGAAGTATGGGGGCGGCAGCATCATGTTGTGGGGCTGTTTTGCTGCAGGAGGGACTGGTCCACTTCACAGCATAGATGGCATCATGAAGAAAGAACATTATGTAGAAATACTGAAGCAACATCTCAAGACATCAGCCAGGAAATTAAAACTTGGCCACAAATGAGTCTTCCAAACAGACCATGACCCTAAGCATACTGCCAAATTAGTTAAAATGTGCTTTAAGGACAACAGAGTGAATGTTTTGGAGTGGCCATCACAAAGCCCTGACCTCAGTCGTATAGAAAATTTGCGGGCAGAGTTGAAAAAGCTTGTGCGAGCAAGACAGCCAACAAATCTGACTCAGTTATACCAATTCTGTCAGAAGGAATGGGCCAAAATTCCTGCAAACTATTGTCAGAAGCTTGGGGAAGGATACCCAAAACATTTGACCAAAGTTATACAGTTTAAAAGCTAAGCTAAAAAAAATACCAAGGAAATGTGTGTAAACTTTTGACTGTCTAGAAATTAATAAAAAAAATTCTCTCATTATTCTGGCATTTAGCAAACGTAAACGATTTAGGTAATCCTAACGGACCTAAAATAGTAAACGTTTAGTATGATTTAATATCAGACATTTTTTTAAAAATGGTTATGTTCCTTTTTTTAGAGTGTATGTAAATTTCTGATTTCAACTGTAGCTGCAAGCAGCAATTAGAGGGCCAAGCAGTTCAGAGCCAGAAAGACCAAAGCAGTCCAGAAGCAGAATGAGCATATTTGTTGGTGCCGTAAACAAAAACTATTTTGCCTATTGACACGAATTTCACAACACTTGGTCAACATGGTCTGACAATGGTAAAAGTATGCTGAAGTGTCCATTTGTGTGTAAAGGTGTGTGTGTTTGTGATACACATTCACAGGTTACTCCTATCATAAGTAATAGCAGACAATGTATGTATGTATAATTTGTTATAAACTGATTGTTTTTGTTCCAGTCACATACATTAAATGTTTAAATATCTATTAAATACAGTACTGCTTCTATTATTTCAGCATCTGTACACCAATATAACTAGTGAATGTGTGTGTGTCCGTGGGTGGGGCTTTGTCGGTGTGGTAATGTGGACTGGTGTGGCTACAGTCCCAGGGTTGAATTTTTGTCCCAGTCTGCCCCTGGTCGGGACCTTTACTCAAAAGCCAGTCTGTGGCACACTTGGGTGAAAACACACACAATTGTTTGTAATGCACTGTTTCACCACTAGATGGAGGAATTGCCTTTTTCTGTTTATTTAGAAACTGTTGTTTTAATGAGAACATGTAATGCTTGATTATTATTACAGATTAAATGCTGTATTATCACAGGTATAGCTGGTTTAGTTAAGTTTAAGCTGTGAATGCTTTCATATCGTCTCTAATCAGTTGGGGATTCAGGGAATTGTGCGATTTCTCACCATGACAAAATGACTTTTATTTTTCAGTGGAAGTATAATTCACAAAAATCACCTAAAAACCTTTATGAGAACAGATGGAGACTTCTGTCCTCGCTGCTTTACAATGCAAACGCTCACATTCTCATCTACAAATTTTCCAGGTGAAATTTCAAATGAGTAATAATATCGTCACAGACTTCCTTGTCACAAACAAAGAGCCTGTTAAATTAGTGACAGAAACCCAGAGGAGGAAAAACATTCCCAAAAAACGCACACTGGTCTGCTGAATCATTTAAACATTTACTACGCTGTTAAATATTACACCATGACAATCTATTAAAGAGGCTTTAGCTTATAATCATGAAGGGAAAGAACAAAATTTGTACAATCTTTAGCAATTTAAAACCTTATTCTATATACTTAGCAAGGCTTTTTTTCAGTTAAGGGTCAGGAAAAGCTGCGCCCACAACCCAAAGTTGCTACTTCCCATCATGCTGCATTACAAGGACACAGCTTTTTATATTGTTATATACAACCTCCATCAAGGCAATTTTTTTTATTTGTCATCAAAATTTGGAGACTTAAATTTGTGTAAGGCTTGGAAAATGGTTGGTCGAGATATATATATATATATATATATAGATATATATATATATATATATATATATATATATATATATATATATATATATATACAGTTGAAGTCAGTTATCAGCCCCCCTGAATTATTAGCCCCCCCCCCCTTTTTATTTTTTTCCCCAATTTCTGTTTAACAGAGAGAAGATTTTTTCAACACATTTCTAAACACAATATTTTTAAGAACTCATTTCTAATAACTGATTTATTTTATCTTTGTCATGATGACAGTAAATAATATTTGACTAGATATTTTTCAAGACACTTCTATACAGTCTAAAGTGACATTTAAAGGCTTCACTAGGTTAATTAGGTTAACTAGGCAGGTTAGGGTAATTAGGCAAGTTATTGTAACAAACGATGGTTTGTTCTCTAGACTATCCAAACAAGAATTTGCTTAAAGAGGCTAATGATATTGACATTAAAATGTTTTTTTAAAAATTAAAAACTGCTTCTATTCTAGTCGAAATAAAACAAATAAGACTTTCTTCAAAAGAAAAAACATTATCAGATATACTGTGAAAATGTCCTTGCTCTGTTAAACATCATTTGGGAAATATTTAAAAAAGAAAAAAGAAATTCAAAGAGGGCTAATAATTCTGACTTCAACTGTGTATATATTACCTTAAAAGAGGCTGTGAGATTTAAGACTAATAATAATAAAATATTTTTATTAATAAAATATAAATTAATATAAATAATTCTAATATTATTACAATAAAAAGTGTATTATTAATATGATTGCTAATATTTTAAAAATGTTTATAAATATTGTTACAAGCTAAAGAACCCTAATTTAGTACTGTTTAGAACCATTTTTAGTTTAAGTGTATGATTATCATGAATAATCTCATTATTAATCAAATACATACTTTAATTACTAATACTAATAATAGAGATAATTATAAAAAAATATTATTTTAAGGTCCTATAAAGCACTTTTAAAGCATGACTCTTCATGTAACTTTATAAAGTGGGTTTTATTTGGCAACAAAAATGGTTCTGATATTGTTACAAGCTGGGTAAAGCACGACTTTATGAAACACCGAAACAATCAACGCAAATGTGTCGAAGCTTCGAAACGTTTCGAAATCCATCTCTACAGTGACAGCTAGTGGTGATTTTTTATGTATTGCGGTAAAAGTTTCTAACTAGCATGCTGAGATAATGGGTTCGAATCCAGGGTGATGCAGCTATGGATGTTAATTTTTAAATGCTCTGTTCTTTTAATGTGTTTGTTTAGCACTGGTCTGACATCAAAATGAACATAAATTTGTCTTGTTTGTAACATTATTAAAATAAATTAAGTCATTACTTGCACGCGCACGGCCCACTAGGACAGGGGTTTTCAAACTTTTAGGACCCACGCTCCCCCAAGTTTGGCCAATTTCACTCGCGCCCAACACTCCCCGAACCCCCTGCCAAAATTATAATGCATGTGCAAACATCATTCACATATTACTTGCTGCGTTTCAAGCGCGTAGCATTAATTACATTGAAACATAAATATACAGTTTACCTGATTCAGTTGTGATGGCTGAGCCTGTTTCTGTGAGGACAACATGGTTGGATTCCTGACATGACTAAACGTAAATCATCTTCCACTGTCAATAAGTGTGAGCCATACTTGCTTTTGATGTACATGCATACAGAAAATGCTGCTTCGCAAAGCCAAGTTTGCAGAGCCCTGACGGTGTGGTTGGGTCGAACATTAAGTATGTTTACAAGGACACCAATACTTTTAGATTTTGAATACATTTTAATACAATTTTTAAAGATTTTAATACAATTGTGACAATACTTAAGGCAAATAACTAGATTACAGATGTCCATGTAAGCGTAGTCAGTAGTGTCTTCGAAGTAAGTGAAAGATCCAGAAGGGCACTTTTTTGTCAGACGGCTCGCCGGTTTGACGTTCATTCACCGTCATCCATTTTAAAAAGCACCCGGTCCATTTTATTTGTATATGTTTTACTCGAACGTATAAACTCAACAGGTGCCTGATAGTTAGATGTGAAGCTAACATAAATCAGATTTACTCTAGTGAACCCATAAAAATCACTCCAGTGCACGCCTCAATGTCTCGCACTCCCCTTAATAGCTGCTGGTATCCCCCTGGTGGGGGGAGCGCCCCACAGTTTGAAAACCCCTAGTGACTAGGATACATGAGATGGAGGTTTTTTCTGACCCTGTCAGTGAAACGGAGATTTGCCAGGTCTCGAAACACCTCTGAAACAACCGATGCTTTTAATCGCTTCAGTCACATGAGCCGGAGTTTCGAATACCCTTTAGTCACATGACCTGCTGTTTCGAAACTCTTTAGTCACATGACCTGGGTGTTTCGAACCACCTTAGTCACGTGACATGAGTGTTTCGGATCATGTTTTGGTGCAGTGTTTCGAAACACTTGCACTTCGGAATTTTGACACATTGTGTTTCATGTCAGCCATACCTAATTTTGAACGTATACTTCCAGCCTGATCTCACGAGGAAACGTAAGTATTTTACGTTTTGTCAGTTTAGTGGCTAATTCGTAAGAATTCGTACGAGTTCAGTCGTACAAAAATGTACGATTTTAAAAAGGAGGCGTGGCACCTAACCCCACCCCTAACCCCAACCCTCATTGGGTGATGGGCAAATCGTACTAATGTGTACGAATTAGATCGTACGAATTCATACGAATTAGCCACTAATCAAAAAGTTACGAATTGCCGTGAGATTGCGTTGATACTTCCCATCATGTCTCTCCACAAGGACACTTTTTTGTCTACCCAACCTCTATTAATGCGTTTTATTTTAATTTATTTTAATTTTATTTTTGGTTGATAATGGTTCTTAAAAATGATGGATAAAGTAAAGGAAGTTTCCTATGAAATATTTCAGAATTTATTCAGTGAAACATGCATTTTTTCAGTAAATTGTGTTGTGCTTAAAAAGAAACTATTTTTGATTTTCATTCATTCATCCATTCATTCGTTAATTTTCCTTCAGCTTAGTCCCTTTATTAATCTGGGGTCGCCACAGCGGAATGAACCGCCAACTTATCCAGCATATGTTTTACGCAGCGGATGGTCTTCCAGCTGCAACCCATCACTGGGAAACACCTACACACTCTCATTCACACACATACACTATGGCCAATTTAGATTACCCAATTCACCTATAGCGCATGTCTTTGAACTTGTGGGGGAAACCAGAGCAACCGGAGGAAACCAATGCGAACACGGGGAGAACATACAAAGTCCACACAAAAATGTCAACTGACCCAGCCGAGGCTTAAACCAGCGACCTTCTTGCTATGAGGTGATCGTGCTACCCACTGCGCCACCGTGATGCCCTTATTTT